>VZTF01000093.1:767508-810068 GCA_013397755.1 Cnemophilus loriae
CCCGGCCCCGCCCCCGCCGGGCCCCGCCGCCTTCTCCCCGCAATTAGCGCAATTAACGTTCTCCGCACCGGGCCGAGCGCGGCTGCGCCTAACCCACATACTTGCCCCTCCACGCCCCNTCGTGCCTGCTGAGGACGGTTATGTGAGTCACGCCGCGCAAAAATGTGGGTTTTTTTTTTTTAATTTTTTTTCAAGGATGACTCGCCCTGTTCTCCCCGGCTCGGTGCGGCCGGGGACAGAGCCAGCTCAGCGCCGCGCGTGAGAGGCTTCTCTGCGAATCCGTGGAAGATGTGGCAGCTAATCCATTTTGGTTAAGGAACGTGAAATGCCAAACAAAACCCTCACGAGAAGGGCGTGTTGTGCAGTCATCACTCAAACCACGGTAACTGCTGTTGAGCGTGATACAAAGCTCTCAGCTGGACAACTTCAACAACTTCAAGGCATCAATGCTGTAGAGACCCACAATACTCAAAAAAGAGCCAATTCCTCATCTTCTGCAGCTCGGTTTTATCCGTGCCGCTCGTGGGTGTGCAAAAAAATGGCTTTGTCCCCTTGGAAGTTCCCAGCAGGTTGCCCTGCAAATTCGTTCAATTCCTCTGGGTACACACACGTCAAGAGGCTGCTGCCACTTACATAACCCAAGGCACGTAAATAACAAACAACAGAGGTATAAATACAGCAGAGGCAGGTGTGAAACCTGCCCCCCCCGAGCTGCCTGCAGTGAAAGGAAGAGCTCTGTGCCACACTCCACCGACCCAGCCCACGGAAGGCTGCTGAAGCACCCTCATTATCACACGGCAGGCATTTTGCTCCCTGTGTACCTTGACAGAGACAATATTCCCCCCCTTCCACTGCTAAAGGCATAAGCAATGCGTGAGAATTATCCAGCTAAAGCTGAAATTGTATCCGAACTTATTAAAAAATTAATCCTCCTGTTAGAACGGGGAGAAAGAGGACGAACGCGAGGAGCAGCCCAGGCCCAGTTTGGTGGATTAGGGAATGGCTGCACAGCTGAATGTGCCAATGTGCTGGAGATAAGGGAGTGCTGCTGCCAGGGCCTGGCAGGGTGTGAGAGCAGACAAACAAGGTAGCTCATCTCGGTGCCTCACACCCTCCTTTATCAGGAAAGGGAAGCACATACTTGCAGAGCTTCCCCCACAGAATCATTCTTTCCCTTCCCTGAGTCTCGTTCCTCCTCCTCCTTGTCCAGCTTCTTTCTAGTTCAAGTCCAGCCTGGCCTAACCCCTTGTTCTGTCCTGCTGCCTGCAGTGCCCTGAGGCAGCTCAGGTTGCTGCAAGGTGACCTGTCCTGCATTACCTGGCTGTGCTGCTCAGCCTGTGATCCCCCCCAGCTAAAGCTGAGTTCTCCATGCCTCAATGCCGAGTTTCCCAGAGCTGGAAGGGTTTTCTCTCTGTGCCACTTTGCCCGGCAGCCATGGCTCACAGCCTGAGGAACAGCGTGAGCTCAGGGCTGACAAACTCATTTGGCAGAGCATGACTCTGTGCTTCCATAAGTGCTCCCAAGCCAAGGCACACCGTGAGCTCTTCACACTCCTCCATCCTTTAAAGTCTCTGAAACAGCCTCCCCGGGGAAGTGGTGGAGTCACCATCCCTTGAAGTGTTCAAAAAATGAGTAGATGTGGCACTGTGTGACACAGTTCAGTGGGCATGGGGGTATTCGGCCAAAGGTTGGGCTTGACCTTGGAAGTCTTTTCCAATCTTAACGATCCCATGATTCTACCCCAGGTCACCCACCCAAGTGTGTCCAGACAGCCAGACGACCTCATAATTTACATGGTAATTAGTAGCCTTTGATGAAGTCTGTCACTCCTGCACGAGGACGCTGTGCCCAGATGAAAAACTGCTCCTGGTTTTCATTCAGAGGATCTCTGGGCTCCTGTGAGATAAAAACAGAACTATTTTTAATAAAATAGTTCAGAACTGGTTTTCCCCACTGTTCAGTGTCAGCCTGGATAGTTCTCCCTGTAAATCCCTCCCAGCCCATGCCCTGCTGCCTTACTCAGTGTTATTCTTGTACCCTGAGGGTCGCTATCCTGCCAAGTGATATTTGTTTAAAATTCCCCAATGCACAAATTTGGCACGAAAACTGGAGCAAAGGGCATCCCCCTGGTTACTGCAGCTGGGTGGAATCTTCCCACCTCAAAGTCCAAGATCTATTTACATCAGCTCACTTAAGCTGCAAAAACAGAATGAACTCTTCCTGCTAGGCTTGCTCCGACTAATAAATGCACCGGGGAGTGCGAAGCAGAAGTGCTGCACAAAAGTAATCAACTGCTGAAGGCACAAGCAGGTTTCCAGCTTGTTTTAAAACTGATTCACTTGTAGCTGACGTCAATCCTCCCTCCCAAGTATCTTAGCCCTGAGATTGGAGTGTGATAAATATTACCTGTAATGCCATCTGCTGTACAGACTGCCCCGGCTCCTCACTATTTATTTAAGGGCTAATGTTGTGCTAGACCAGAATGCAGTTTATTTTAGCCTGGTTTGACTTTGTTTGGGCTCTGATTCCAAATGCCTGTCCACTTGGACTTTCAAAGTGATCTGTCATAGGGCAAACCCGATGTCATCCCTGAAAAGATGAAGCTCAAGACAGCACAGTCGGATTAAACAGAAAACTGAAGTGAAAAGGACCATATGAGACTTCCCACATGAGGAGGCAAGAGAAGATGCAGAGTCAGAAGATCACCAGGAATCACAGAATGGTTTGGAAGGGACCTCAAAGTTCACCCCATTCCACCCCCTGCCATGGGCAGAGACACCTCCCACTACCCCAGGCTGCTCCAACCTGACCTTGGACACTTCCAGGGATGGGGCAGCCACAGCTTCTATAATGCTTAAATGCACATCAGAATCTTGCTGCTTAAACCATAATTAAAACAGAAATAGAGTAAATCCCTGAACATGTTTTTTAATAAACAGGGATCTACTGCATCTCAAATTGCTTGAATTTTCATTTTATAGGACCTCCCACATAAAGATCACAAGGCCCTTTTTAATTATTAATTAACTCATGTTGACAGGATAAATTAAAATCTCTCTGATGGAGAACAAGCATTATTTATTGATGTCCTGATCTTATCCTGCACCGTTGGAGTTGCTCTTTGGAACCTGTTTCAGAAGTCCAATACCAGGGTGGGTTTTGTGGTGGGGGGGTTTTCAAATGGTTTTTCTTATACGTGGCTTTTGTCTTGCCTTTCTCTGCATGACAAAGGTGGTTTTTTTCCATCACAGCAAGTATTGGAAATGGGTTTAGGTGAACTGTTGCTGTGAGTGAAGCCCTAACACTCCTGAGTGGAAAAAAAGGTCATGAGAAAACCTGATTAATTCCATCCTACTTTGCTTTTGAACAGTTGCCCACTTCTATTCCATTTCAATGGTAGATGCAGTAAGAATTAATACCTCTTTATTCATCCAGCTCCTGCCCACATCCATCCAGGGTGCAATCTGTGCTTTCAGATTTCAGCAAGGCTTGGTTTTCTTCTTGGAGTCTGGTCCCCTGTGCACCATCAGCTTTGCCAAGTAATTCTGGATGCAAGAAGAATGTATTAAATTCTGTTTTCCCTTGTGCAATGTCATCAGCCCTTTTCTACTGATTTTAAAGGCATCACAAACATGTAAACTAACAAGTAGGGGTGTTTTAGTATTAATTATCTCATGGCACTGCAGTGGAACAAGAACACAGATCACAGCCAGCGATGATAAATAAACGAAGCACCGCTCTCCCTCCAAGCCTGCAAAATAAACTCCAAGTTTCCAACTTTGCAGGACTTGCAGGGAGGAGAAACATCTCCATCCTTGTTAACTGTTAACTGTGTGGGAGCTTAGTCAAGGAAACTGAAGGGGCTGCAGGCCTCTAAGCCAGCTTCATCCAGAGGGAAGTTGTATCCCAGCCACGTGTCCCAGCTGTCCTTCCTGCAGGACTGCCTCTCTTTCTGCTCCTTTGCTGGGGCACAGTGAAAGAGATGGAGTTGTAAAGATTCCCAGGATTTCCTCCCAACACAGGCACGTATTCTCTTCAGTGACTGCAGCCAGTCCTGGCACAGCCTCAGTGAGAAGCAGTAAAAATAAAGTCCTATGGTGCCGTTTTTAAAGTTCTTTTTCAAAATGGAAATGTTTGAAGTCGCTCTTCAAGCTTGAAAAAAAATAACAAACCCAACACCAGCAACAGCATTCTGGCCACCTCAGGAACAGCAAAGAAACAAAGAGACTGGAAACACCAGCTCTTCATCCCCATGCAAGGAGGTAGACACGGAGATTTTGGGTTACATTTCACAAGGAAAGCAGGTTGGAGGTTATTTTTGGTGAGGTTATTTTGGGGGGTAAGGTCTAACAGTGGAGCACACCGGGTTCTCACCTTTGTGTCACCACAAAGGTTCCTCGTCCTTGGAGGAAGGAAAAGACTCCACGGGCAAGGATGACTCCAGGGTTTTGCCACATGACGTGGAGCTGTTCCAAATCCATCCTGCACCAGCTCTTTGACAAAATCAAACGACCTGAGTGGCCTCCGTCATGTGTGACTCCCCACTCCTGTGATGTGGACACTGCAAAGGGAGGGGCACTGTGGAATTATTTCCATTTTCAATGGATGGAGCTGGAATTTTAGAGCTTTTTAGAGTTTTGTTGCCTTCCCTTCAACCTGGCCAGGGAAATACAAACAGATCAAAGAATCATGGAATCCTTAAGGTTGGAAAAGACCTAAGGAACGATGATAATTTAGTCACTCTCTAGCCCAGTTTTTCCAAATTAGTACAAAAGTAGAATCATTTAGGTTGAAAAAGACCTCAAAGATAACTGTGCACATGAAAAGATTACTGACAAGATTAATGAATATGCTCACTGAGCACTGAGGACCCACAGCATCTTCAAAAGGAGAAACTTTAACATTTTAAAAATTGCTTTAAGGAAAGATTACGAAAAACAAAGTTGCAAAAGTACGTGAAGTATAGAATTTTATATCTCGCAAGGGGCCATTCCCCAGCTGGTTTTTTTTTTAATGTGTGGCCTTCCAGTAGCTTTTTCCCAAACCACCTACGTGGATTACTCTTGGATCACTACACCTGAAACCCTTCCCGTGCCTCTGAGGGGGCACCGACCCCTCATCACCGCGGGGCTGGGCTGTTCCTGAGGGTGCCGGCTGGCACAAGCGGCCGCCTGGCACCACCACGACGGCCATATCCAGCCAGGACCCTGCGTGTGGCCTCTCCCCGAGGTTCCCCGCGCTGGGGGGGGGCGATGAGGGAGCCCGAGGGCGGCTGAAAGAGCCGCAGATGCCCCACACCCGTCCCCTCCCCTCGCCCGCCATGTTCCCCGGGGCGCGCCCCTTCCCCTCCGCCCGCCAAGTCTCGCGAGAGCGGGACCCGCCCTTCCCGTGATGCCCGCGCTCCCTGGCAACGCGCCGTTGCTAAGGGCGGCTGCCATGGCGGCGCCGCCGGGGCCCGGGGCTTTCTTCCTCCTCATCCTCCTGCTCCCTCCGCCGCCGCCGATCCGGGCACAAGAGCCGGCTGCAGAGCCCGCAGACATTCATGATTCCTCTCAGGCGCGGGTCCGCAGCGCACCGGCCCCGGTCACGGACGGTGGGTGCCCTCCGGGAGCTGCGGGGCACCGGCGGCGCTTCCCGGCTGAGGGGAGCCCCGCTCGCGGCGTCCCTCGGGCATTCGGCCTTTGGCCTCCCCTTCGCATTGCGGTCGCCCGGGATTGGCGCAACCTCGCGGCAGCTTCCCGGCTTCCCCCTGGGGATGTCTGCGGTTCGCTGCAGCGCTGCTCGGGCACCCCCGGGCAGCTGCAGCCGAGGCTCGGAGCCTCCTCAGAAAGACTCAGCGAGCCCCTGAGCGGCCTCCAGGCCCCGGGCACGCTGATCGTGGCGTGGACATCACATAGCTGGGCATCCCAAAGCCCTGAGGGTCGGTGGGGGTGTAGGGCAGGGTCTCCTGCCCACCCAGCGCTGCTCTGAGCACAGCGGGCAGCTCGGGCCTGGCAGAGGAGCCCGGACCGGCCCTGGATGTCCTTGGAGAGCTCCACGCACACCCCGAGCTGGCTGCACACGCTGCCCCAGGGCTCAGCCACAGCGCTGTGGATACATTGTCGTAAAAACAGAGCTCACAAAGTTTTGTTACTGTGTTCTCAGGAGGTGTTTCCCGCCGTATGATTGGCTACACTTTTATATCCCGGTGGTGTTGCCCTCGGTTGAGCTTTCCATGGGTTACTTGCCGAATGAAACCCATCCCAGTGCCACCTCCTTAGGGAAAGGAGACTTAAATCCCTAATCTGAGGGACATAACCTTGCAATCTAATCATCCATAAACTTCTCTTGTTTACAGGGTGAGCTAAGGATCCAGGGCTGAGCTCAGGCAACAGAGCAGTCAGAACTTCGGAGATTCCAGGAAATACCTGGATACTGTTCAGGTGGTCGGAGAACATCCAGGGCACCATAGGGAAACAGGCAGCAAAGTGAAATAAAAGAATTAGTTATGAAAATGTTCTTTGAATGTCTTTCCTGTAGAACACTCGCCTTAATTTTCCTCATTCTGTGCTGTTCTTAAGTCTAGGTTTATTATAGAACAGCAGCTCTCAAAAACAGTTCAGTAGAGTAATATCTGTTCTTTGAAGTTATAAACTTGAAAACCTCAGAGAGTTTCAAGAAGTTGCCAAGTGCATTTTATCGAGCCAGTTTACAGAATTATTAGCAATTACTCTGTCCGTGATTACAATATTTCACAGTCTCTAAAAACAGAGAGAAAAAACAGTTTCAGAGAACTCAACTGTAGTTATGTTGGCACATTAGGGAAATGTTTTCCTGGATCCTGGGACATCCTCAGTACTTGTAAACATCTCTCTGCTCTTTCAAAATGTTTTAATTTTCTTCCCAATAAGCTGAAACAAGCAGATAAACACACCTTGTTTGGATCTCTTATTTTTTTTCCTCTGCAGGGCTGAGTATATTTTCATACCTCCAAAAATCCCTATTGACTTGGGGTTTTGTTTCTCAGGGAACAGATTTTAGTATTTCTTGGTTTTGTCCACGTGTTCCAAATAAATTTGCTGACCAGCAGAAAAGATGGCTTTTAAAACTGACCTAAAGAAAACGTGAGTTTGGAGAAGACTTTTGACTGCTGTCAAAACCAGGGCGAGGTGCAAAGTGAAAGTGTTTGGGCCGTGCTGTAGGGTGTAAAGTCCCCAGCGCCGTTCTGATTTCACTCTCCGGTGCAGTTGCCAAGCTGTGTGTCTGTGACCTGCTGGTGGCACAGTGTGACACCAACTGCTGCTGTGACCCCGACTGCAGCGCCGACGACTTCAGCCTCTTCACCACGTGCTCAGTCCCTGTGGTCACGTGAGTGCAGAAATAACCAGAAAATACAAAAATCACTGTTTATTTGCTGCCTGCCTTTGTAGGGCTCTGTCCTCTCCTCTTACCAGTTCCTGCCTCTCTCTGCTGCCATCCTGACCCCCTTTTCACCAGTCCCTCCTGCACTCTGGCCCCAGCCTTTTGGTTGCTTTGGTTTTCTGCAGAGCAGCAAATCCACCTCCCACTCAATCCTCTCCAACTCATTCCCTCTTTTCTCCTGCTCCTTGCTTTCCTCCTGTTTCACTGTGTTCCTGTCTGTGGGCATTTAGATGGTGATGCTTTTTTTTGGAGGGGAAGAATGATGCATCTTTAGACTTTCATCAAGGCAGTGTCTGGAAGTTAAGGAAACTGATACCACAGGACCAATCTGGCCACTTCTGCACATCCCCAGCAATTTATCAGTAACCTCTTTGATTACATTTATGATATCAGCTACACACTGGATCAATTCAGGGCTTGTTGAAATAGTGTGAGCATTTTTCTGACCCTAATTTTACAAGTCACCCTCCCAACCTGCTCCCCCACTGCCACTTCACAAACACTAAAATGTAACATTATACCAATAAAGTAAAGCCAAGAGTTGTTTCTTTGCTATTTAGTTTACCTGAAAACACCTCTATCCAATTTAATCTTCTCAAAGAGGAGTTAAGAAAGCTCACTTCAAAATCATAATGTGGAGAAAGTCTCTTGGTGACTTCTCAGAACAATAAGTGCAGCTTTTCAACCCACATTCTGTATAAATTATGCCAATCTGAGCACTGGGGTTTATTCTTGGTGCTTTGAAATTTGAATTAGCAGTCGTGCCAGACTGTGGTTTCTTATTGTTCTGGCACACAAAGACTCCTGCTCCCCATTTATAGATATTTATATAGATCAGAAAGGTCTAATCAACGCCCTCCTGAGTGACACTTTAATTGCCTCGGGTGACTGTGCTGCCTTTGTCAGCTAGAAATGCCTCAAATGAGGTTGTGTTTCTTTCTCCAAATTCTTTTGTGTAAAACGTTTACTTTGCATGAAAATCCAGAGGATTTTTCAGTGTCTGCAGGTGTAATAAATAAATCTCATTATTTACATCTAGGTTTATGCACATTTGCATATTTGTGTTATTTTGGCTGATCCCAAGGCAGAGCCGTGAGGTCTCTGAAACAGCAGCAGAAGGGTTTGATTTGTGGTGGGATCCTATTAACAAATGACTCATCTCATGCAAGAGCTTAACTCCAGGCTTCGAAATTTCTAAAAGTCATTTCACTTCTCCAGTGCCTGTCCTTAGCTGCTCTCTCCCGCTGCATACCAGTTTCACAGGGATCAGCTGCTTGTGTTTGCAGCATGTAGGACACACCAGTGCTCCCAGGGTCTGACCTGGCACATTCTCCTGCAGTTCTGGGCTGTTGTGAACCCTGGCACAGCCTTAAACACTTTTCCAAGACAGGCTGGGTTATTTCACCTCCTGTTCCTCACTCTGCCATTTCTTTCACACGCATCACAAGTAGGAATTTTTTCCCACTCCCTGCCCAAAATTAATATTATTCCAGTATCCACAGAACTGATCTGTTTTCCTGGTCTGACATCCCACTTGGGCTGTAGAAATGAAAGTGCTGCTGAGCACTGTGTGGCCTGTGGTGCAGCCCTGCATTTTTGGGGCCTCAACCATCTGGGTCACTGGTTTTCCCTTCCCCTGGTCTGTTTCTTACTTCCCTTCATGTTGCTGCTCACGTTTTCCTCTGCTGAATAAAACAAGTGGGAGAATTCTCTATTATTTATTATTAAGCACAGAGTATAAAACAATAGGAGCCTTCTAAGGATGCAGAATTGTTATATAAACTGTCTTAAACCAGGAATTTCATGCTTTTAAAAATTTTTCTGGTGCTGCCTCAGTAGATGAAAAGAAATTTAAAATCTGGTCAACTTCTAGTGGATCATTCATTTCATTTCATTTCTTATTCTTTGCAGAGGTGACAGCCAGCTGTGTAGTCAGAAAGCTGCTGTGTATTCTCTTGATGTTGAAGCAAATCCACCAGAAAGGATATTTAAATTAATTGACCGAGTCAATCCCAGTATTTTCTGCATTCATGCTACAAACTGTAAGTAGAGTTGTAGGCAATGTTAAGCATTGTGGTGTTATTTTTCTAAGCTCTTTAGGTACCAGAAAAAGATTAAATTTAAATTTATTTTTATTTGGTTAAACCTCTCAGGAAACTGGTAATTCTGTCCTTCCACTTATGAAAACATGGAATTAAACATCTGGTACTCTTGGTCTTCTCTATTGGAAAAAACAAATATGATTTGGGAGGGGTTTTTGTAAATAATTTAGAATCCTAAATAAATCATGTTTAAAGTTGTCTCATTGTTACTAAATATTGTTTCTTCCGTATGGTTTTTTTTTTCCTTTAAGTTATCTCCTACTTTAAATGTTTTGACAGATAAAGAAGCCCTGTACCTCAAATCCCCTGAAATCCCAACTCCGGAAAATTTTGATCAGTTGCTTGACAAATTTGGAGGTGCCACTTTCAGTGCTGAGCCTGACAGCTGGAATTTGGATACAGACACTCCAAATCCCCCTGATGCAAATGAAACTTCCAGATATGAGGTAAATTATCTCTGATTCAACAGGAGGTAAATTATATTTGATGCAATTAGTATTAGATTATTCCAGAAAGAATAAATCAGCATTGTTTGCATCTGTTTTAAATAATGCAGTTCTGCTGGAAGAGGCAAAATTTATATTGGTCTTTAAATACAGAAATGTAAAAAAGAAGAAATGTAACGTTTTGTGTTTAGTTACTTAAAAAGTGAACTAGATTTTAAGATCTTTGAAAAATAAGTCCCTTTTTTGTTGCTATTTTCAACATAAAGCTGTAGCAGTGGCTGAAGAATTGCTGCCCAAAGCAGTACTGAGAGATCCTGTGGAAATAAGTACTGCTTTTATTCATATTCGTTGTTAATAAAAGTGCTCTGAAACTTCCCGTGGGCTGAAACACAGCCGTGTACCTGACTGTGGTTTTCATTTGGCAGTATGGGGTTCCTGTGCAGACAGAGGATGCGTTTCTAAGGCTGCCGAGTCCTGTTGTCTCTTCTTGGTGCTCTGATGCGAATCCTGCAGGTTGGAAAATGCACTTGAATCCCATTTTTTTTTGCTTTCTAGTATAGATTAGTCTGTCAGGAAGCTGGCACACTCCTCATAAAGAATTCAGCTACAAGTTCATGAGCAGATGATTTTCAAATCGCTTCTGTTTCTCTGTTTTGTTTGGGTTTTTAAGACATACAATGGAAATTGTGTTGCATCTCTATTAAACCTTCAAAGTGAGATATGTAAATCCCTGAGAATCTTGTTAATGGGCTGTTTATCCAACAATAAAACGTCCTGGTTGGCATAATTGGTTTAATCAAACAGTACAAGGGTGACACCCTGAGGGAGGAGGGGTTTGCACCGAGCCAGCCCTGCCTGGGCAGCCTTTGGCAGCTTCCCTTTGGCCAGGGTTTCCTCTCTAAAGTCAGATTTGCAGGCTGAGCTCTACATTTTAACCTCTCACACGATTTCCTGAAAATCTGCAGAGGTGGAGGTGGAAAAAAAAGCCACAACCAAACCCACACCTGCATTTTCCAAACCCCACTGTCAGCATTAAATGTGGTCTTGTAACAGTCGTGGTGGTGATTACAGGACTGAAACCTCTTGTGAAAGAAAAAAATCTTATTAAGAGATGCAAAAATTAAGTCATTTTCATGAAGCTTTTTCTACTTGTTAAGAATTAATATTTTGTCTCATAGCATTTTTTGAGGATATAAAAAGTTTCATTCTTCATAGCTCACATAAAACCTGATCTGCAATAGAGATGACGTTTACTTTCAATTTTGCTTGTACCTAAGGTTCTTATATTGTTTCTCATTTATGCTTTTCAGAATTGCTCTTCCATTTTCTCCAGTAATACTTGGTGACTTTTTTTTCCTAGGGTTTTTAGTAAACCAAGCCACAAAATGCATTAGATCAGTAAGTGTGGAAAAATGTGACAGCATTCAAGCACTCAGCATGTTGTTTTATATCAACTCCAGCATTTTGGCAGTAAGTATGATTCGAAACAGTCATATAGCTGAAATATTCATATTTTATATCTTTTTGCATCTGCAGAATGAAGTAACTTCTGTTTACAGAGGGGTATGGTGTTTTATTTGGATTTTTAAATTATGGGTTGGGAAGAAACGTCTCCCAATACAGCAGACTTTTATCCATAAAGCCTTTGGGAATGTTTTTACTTCAGGCTTTGGTAACAGAAGCATTTGCTGTTCTCTGCTTAGCCAAATATAAATAATACAGTCAAAGATAAAGTAAAAAATTATAGTTTTGAAGAGCCAAGGTCGTGGCACTGAGCTAATGCAGTTTCATGTTTCTGTGCATGTTCAGGCTTTTCCAAGAAGCCCATTTACCAGAACACATAATTCTAAGAAATCTGAGTTTTAAAGAGTTGGTAAAACTTTGTACTGAAAGAAGAACCTGTCAGGTTTAATCCTTTGCATCTGCCCCTTTCCTCCAAGCCTCAGGTTTTGACAGTGGGGGCTGGCACAGCCTTCTTTATGCTCCCAAAGAACATGACTGAGAGCAAGTTTCTTTGGATCCTGCCTGCTAAAACCCAGTCTGGGGTTATTTTTCAAAGCTATGCCTACTTTTTCATCCCTTTCTGACCTGGGGGATGATATCTTATGTACAAATAAATCCCCTGTAAGGATATTCAGGATGACAAAGAAATCACTCATGAAAAAATGAAATACATCCTACCTTAACCTGATGGCTCCTTCCACAAGCTGAAGGGCGTAAAGAAAGAGCAACTTCTCCACCATTAAAATGATTTTAATTTATGTAATTATTTAAATTAATTTAATTAGCAGTGAGTAACTGCTTAAAGACCCCTTCCAGGCTGCCCACAGCTTCCAAAGCTCCTAAAGGCAAGGAAAGCCCACTAAGCAGTTCACACCCTCACAGGTGGGATCATTCTCCTGCTCCTTCAGGATCTCATTGAAATCAGCCAAGGATTGCTCCCAAATGTTGGCTTTTGATCCTTCTGCTGTGTAAAAAGTGGAGAAAACACTGCCTCAGAAGGGCTTTGAGTGTCTCCATGTGCTCCCAAAATTAGTTCTTGTTGGCTGCAGGACCAGAAAAGAACAAGAGTGGCTCAGGCCAGGCTCTAGCAGCTGAGTGGTTTTGACTTTAAAGACGAATTCCCTTTCCTCACTGGAAAAGTCCATAAGCCCTTATCCCTGTGCTGCTTGCCAAGGCAACGGCTGAGCTCAGGAGAGCTCAGAGTTCTGCCCAAAGCACGCTGGATGTCAGGAAAGATCAGATGCAGGAACTGGGGAAGGCTGAGCAGCTGCTGGAGATGCTCTGTAGGAAGGTTTCCTTCCCAAAGGGAGCTGGAGGGGGGATGTGACAACAGAAAAGCGATGGCGTTGGGGACAGCGTGGTCAGAGGGCAGAGCAGGAGCCCTCCCAGTGCCAGCAGGTGGAGCTGCCGGCAAAAGAAACGGCAAACCAGTAACCGAGGGAGGCTTACTGGGAGCACTGGGACAGCGGGTCCTTCAGAAAGCCCCACCCCCAGGAGCCCATCCTCCCTGCCAGGATGGGCAGCTGGAGTGAGAACAACGTTTTGGGAATCGTTGCAGATAATCCCTGCTGTCTGCCCTAGCCTGACCAGCAGATCCAGGGAGTGTTGGGGATTCTAGGAATCTCCCAGCAGGATACTCCCAGTGGTACTTGTAATGGTTAGTGTGGAGTCTGTAGTTGCCAAAGCAACGAGCTGTTCCTGCCTTTCCTGCCTCCCTGCCAGGGGGGGAAGCTGAGGCAGTGAGAGGCAGCAGTGCTGCCTGCCAGTGACCTCCAGAGCCATCATCCATCCCCCCAGTCACGGATAAGCAGAGCTTTAGGAGTGGTGCTCATTCCTTCCATCCCAGGCAGAAATAGCACCGTTCCCTGAAGGATGAGTCTGATCTTCACAAGGACCTTTATTCATCCAGCTCGTTCTGGTGGCTGAGCTGTACCTTGGGATGATAAACGTGTGACAAACTGTACCTGCATCACCTTCAGGTCTCCGGCTCCCAGGAGTGTTCCCTGCTGGGACAGGAGATGAGTCACTGCTCTCAGTATCCCATCATAATTCTGCAGAATTGCTTCATGATCAGGGTCCAATCCTTGGTCCCTTCCCAAAGACGTGACTCAAACACTCATTGGAAAGTCAGCAAAGTAAAACCTTCGACAAAATGGTGCTCCGTGGGAGTTTTTTACAGGCCTGATTGATGACCTTGGTCCAACATTTCTGCCTTTCCATGAAGTATTTTTGGTGGAAATTTTCCAGTGGGGCAACACATATCCATGTGCTGTATAACAAGAGAGATACTTGCTTCTCTTTTATTGGTTTAGACGCCATGAAACTCTGCAATTCTTACCATCAGAACGGGACAACAAAAGCTCTTCATTTCCTTGGGAAGCACAGCCTGGCAGGTTTCCTAAACTGGTGGTCTCTGAATAATTCCAAGAGTCAGAGGAAGGAGGGAATTGGATTGTAGCAGTTCTTTTCACACTTCCTGGCTCCTCTGGTGTACATCCAATTAATTCCATGATGTAAAAGTTATTGTTATGAGAAAGAGTTAAATAGACAAAGCCTTACCTGCTTTACTTCACTGCTACGTGCAATAGGTCAGACCTTTGCTAGCGCTTTAATTTGTCCTTTTATTCTCCCCCAGGTGCCCAAATCAAGTCAGATGGTAAGTATCCTTCTAAATTAGTTGGAAGAGCTGTGGGCAAAATTCTTATTAAGTTATAGGCAGTGGGAATTTTTCACTGATTGATCGAAACAAATCTTTACATTAAAAAAATTACATCATTTGCTATCAGTAATGATACTTAGCAACTCCAAGATAAAATGCTGCCTGCAAACATTCAAGCCTGATACATTCCTCTCATATAAAACTCCCTCTTTTCAAGAAAATCTCTTTCTAAATTTATTTAAACCCAGACCTTTGGTTGAGCTTCAGCAGTACTTGTAACATAGCAGCTGTTCAGAGAATTAGTGACTGCTGTTGCTGTGGAACAGAACATAAAAGGTCACAAATATAATAACACAGAAAGAGCCAAAATGAATTATACCCAGTATTCAGAGCTGACACGAGTCTGTTTTTCAGGTGAATATCACTGTCCAGTCCATAGCTGTCCAGTCTCTGAATGGAATGAGGACTTTGCTGAACAGCAGTGATGTCCTGAGGCTCCCGATGGTTTTGGATGAACTGTGCATCAATGCAGTTCTTGGGGTAGGTCTGAGAGCCTTTTCCTCCTCAGAGCTGATGGGAGACACCTATGCATCAAATCACTTCTGATTCCCAAACTGCAAACCTGTCAGGAAGGCCTTGCAGTTTCCATTTATTGTGACATCTCCAAAGCGAATGTCACGGGAGAAGCAGTGACTTTGGGATAAATGAGAGTGTTTTGCAACAAAATAATAACTCTGTGCAATGTAACACGGAGCCAGGCTGAAATCCTGGTGTTATTCCTGTGGATGTGGCACAACAATGACACGAGTTTAGAATTTACCTCATGCTTGGGAGAAGATGGTTTCAGGCACACTAATGACAGAGAGAGAGGAATAGACGCTGCACATCATCTTTTAATTTTAAAGTAGATGAATGTTGTGTCTGTGCTTAGGCTTATCAAGAAGTCTCTAGAGGATATAATGCATCCCCAGCCTGGAGTTAAGTTTCTTAAGCAAGAAAGAAAGAAAGAAAATAGTTGCGTGGTTTTAATTTTTTTTTTTCTAGTTTCTCTTATGTATTTATTCAAATTAATATCTAAAACATTTAATTTTCAGGTGAGTTATCACATTACCCACACAGACACAGGAGAAATAATAGAAGCAGCTGCTGCTTTTGTCTTGGGGGCAATTAGCAAAGAAGCACTTTCAGTAGAGCAGAGCTTCGAAATCAGCTTCACTCAGGTAACTGTGGAGATGTCACGGGTGACTTGGTGAAAGACATTTCATTACTGAACTTATTCAGCTTGAATCAGAACAATTGTTAGCAGCAAGGTAAAATAGAACTTGCCCTGGATACCCAGACGAGGCAGCATTTCAGAGGTGGGCAATAAAGGCCTCCAAAGTCTGTCACATTTACGAGCCCCAGCTTGTGACTATAGCAGAGAAAGCAAAGCCTTACTTACAGTCTTGCCCTCATCGTTCAAGGCAGGTCATAATCCTAAAATAACTGAAATATTTCTGTGTTTTCCAACCACTTCAGTGCAGGGTAAGAACTAATAGTGTCTGTTTGCATTGCAGGAAAATGCACAGCCAGTTCCTCTCAGTGGCAATCCTGGTTATGTTGTTGGGCTGCCTGTCAGAGCAGGATTCCGGCCTCAAGGATATCCTTCCCCTGCTGCATTTCTGTTTGCTGCACTTGCTCTGGTCCATCCTCACAAACCCTTTCTAGCACGGACATCTATGAAATACATCTGTTCTCTACCAAAAATAAAAATGTGCTTTTCTGGCTGTGTTTGAGGAGGGAATGACTCAGTCCTGACTGCAATCTCCTGGGACTGTGTAGTGAGGTACATTTAGCCCTTCATTGCACACCCTGGTGCTTTTTCACACTGTGAGAGGAGTCTTGAGCCATTATAGCATTTGCAGCTATATTTTAAGGATATGATTAAGGATTCTTTTTTTGTCCCGATATCCATCAAGCATTTAATTTCCCTTAACTGTGTGTTACATCTGGCATCATTCAGAGTAGTAACAAGCACAGCCAACTCACCATCCTGCAGAGCACATCCACCCAGGACTGCCTGGCAGCACAGGGAGCCAGAGCCCCAGTATTATTTGGTTATAACATGATATCAGGCTGTAAGTTACGGTAAGAAATCCTTTTTTTTTTTTTAATTTAATGCTTTTAACCCTCTGACAACCCTTTCCCTTAGGCTCTGTTAGGGTCCTGGGCCATTTATACAGCTGGAGGAGTAGTGAGAATGGTGTATTTAATTATAAAAAATGTCATTTAATTAACAATGGTCTTTCTCTTGGAAAGATTGTACATTAGCAACTGTAGCCAGAAGGCTTGAACAGAGCAGAGAGCAAGGAGAAATGATGACTGTGCCAAACCAATGGATTTTGCTGTAACTCATCTTTTTTTTTTTTTTTTTTTTCCTGTTTTCTGGAAGAATTACAGCAGCTATGAAATGCCAGCCTTTGGCTCAGACCCTCCTGGATGTGCTGAAGGGCCAAAACTTTCCCGAGTACGTGGCCTCATTTGGGAATTCTCAAGCCCAGGATGTGCTCGACTGGGTGCCAATAACTCAGCTCCACATCTCAGAACAGGTGAAAGTTAAACCACTCCCACCCCTCCACCCTCACGAGATCTGTGCCTATGCTGCAGCATCAGCTCAGCTTCACACCCTAAAAATGCAAGAACCAACCGGAGGACAAAAACGGGGCTGGGACTGCAGAAATAAGCTGGAGGAAACTCATGGAATATTCACAGAGGAAGAGTTTCACTCTTGCTGTAGAAATTCTTTTTAATCAAGCTGGTATCCAGGCACCTCAGCTATGGATCAGGGCAACACGTTGGGTACAAAATGAGTTGTTTAAACACAGGGTAGAATGTTGCTCTTCTCAGGATGAAGCACCAGAGGTGAAAGAGTGAAGGAGCAGAATCAGTGTTTGCCCCCTCACACCAGGCCAGGGGAAGACAGAGAGAATCCTTCGAAGCAGAGTATAAGATTGTGGATGGTTTCTTGCATGCTTCTGCAGCTAAAGAGTGAATGGTTTCTGTAACCAGAAGTGTGATAGTTCAAGAAGGAATGCATAAAAATATTTAAGATTGTAGCCTTCAAAATTCTGCCCTGGCAGAGTTCAGGATTTTGTCCTGCCCATCAACAGTGCCTGGTCCAGCTGCTCTGGTAACCTCCCCATTGAGCTTTCTGGGGACATGCTGCCCTTTTAATAACATGAATAATTAATTAGTGTGATGGCTTCTGCATAAGGCAGACAATGAGATGATTTGCAACACTTTGCAGAGCTCATGCCAAATACCAGTGTCACTGGGCATAGAAGTGAAGTGGACTAAGTATGGATCCCTGGTCAATCCACAAGCCAGGATAGTGAATGTTACAGCCACAGTCACTACCACCACACTGAAGCAGGTATGTAATTAAATTACAGGATTTAAGATAAAACAAGTGGCTTGTTTTCCTCGGGTATCAGCTGTGTGACAGTGACCCAGGTAATCTCTTTATCTAAAGGCAGCACTTCACATTAGGGTGTATTACACCCAGCAGTTCTCTTCCAGCTCAAACAGAGCTGTGGGCTCCTTGCCAAAACACACTTCAATAAAAATCTATACATCATTTATGGAAAGAAACATGGAACTGTATATGAAAAAAAAAACTAAAACAAAAACCCTTTTAACAAATAACAGCTGACAATTTAACCCAGACCAAACAAAAGAGTTGTACAAATAGAAGACTGGAGCTGATTCCTGTTTGTATTTTCATTGCAGCTTCCCTCAGGAAGGGAAAGGATTATTCCTATAACAAGTTCTGTGGTTTTCACTGACATTTCTTCACCTGCAGAGCCAGGCTACAAAGCTTGGCCCACCATTAACATCAAGTTACCCTTTGATTTTTTCTATCCATTTGTCTAAGGTAAGTATGCATCAAAAAAAAAAAAAAAGCCATATTTCTGCTTTTTCTTATTTTTAGTCCATTGTTTATCCTGTGACTGATGGGACATCGTTTCTTCTAAGTTGTAGATACTGGGCTAAAATTGGCCAAGAGAGGAAGGGTGAGACCTTGTGAGGCTTCTCAGAATGTTTAGGGTGAAGAAACCCCACGAAAGTGGAAAGTACCCAATTATAACTCTGCAGAGAGAACAAAGGCTGCAGTTTGAACTTGCTGGTGGCTCTGGCTCTGGCTCAGTCACAGCCAGCACCCCTCCAGCACGTGGGATCCAGCCTGCCCAGCAGAGGCAGGAGGGGAAGGGAAGAGCACAGGGACACACAGGGAAAGCAGGTTCATTATCCCATGACAGCAGAGCTAAATTGCTAATTAAACTCATCATGTGCTATTAGATAAAGCTTCTGCTTTATCTCCTTGCATAGATGAATAAGCCACATATTTCTGGCTATTTTTGCCACACCACTAATTAATTATCTTTTTTAAAAAATCTGAACAGTTGAGCTGTGCTTTCAGCAGAGCTCAGTGACCCCTCCAGCTGAGTGGGGCTGAAATCCACTGGAGACACCTGCTGCAGTCACCAGCTCTCAGAATTCCCACTTCTTAAATGCCACTCTTCAGCTCTCAAACAGCCTCTCCACAGGGACACTCTAGTACCTGAAAGAATTCAAACACCAGCCTGGCCCTTTTAGAATTTGCTTTTTCATGGCTTTTCTGGAGTCTGACTGTTCCCAGCAGTGCACTCACCTACATCTGTTCTTACATATTCCAGTTCTTTTAATGCATGGATTTATGAGCTGAGGAAACAAAGAACTTTGCAGCCCCAAGGGCTGTGAAGGAACAATGAAAAGGGAAGAAGAGATGAGGGAATGGAGTATCAGAACTGAGATCTGCTGCTGGAACAAGGCATTGTTTGACGTAAGATTGCACATGTTTGCCTCTATTTTTGGGGCTGATTTCTTTATCAGGCAAAGGAGTGGTGTGTTGGTGTTTCTGAAATGAATGTTATATAAATAACAAAGTGGCACAAGCAGCAACAGAAATGAGGAAACTACCAACAGTATGAGAAGAATGGTTGGCAAAGAGATGTATTGATGATGAACAGGCAGCTGGTGGAGACAAAATGACCTTTCCAGCCTGGGTTCTTATCATTTATACTTCAAGCTTGGTGCAAACAGAGAATGTTATCACAGAAAATAATGAAATTATTTTAAATAAATGGTACTTTTCTGGATGTATAGCTTGTAAAGATGTGTCTTTATTAAATTATTTTGCAATTTTGACTGTACAACTGTACAAGAAAGGGAAAAAATTACTGTTTACAGGGACTGTGTGTGATTAATTTTCCAGTAGAACTATTTTTGCCATCCCAAGGTCTGATCAAAGTGGGGTCAAATAGAAAACATTTATAGAAAACACAATACAAGAGGAAGCAAAGAGACAGGAAAACCTTTCAGCTCAAGCTGGCAGATTCCAACACTGCAATCTCCAAGCAGAATTCCCACCTTGGAAAACTGGCCTCCTATTTTTGCTGGCTGAGGAGCCCGTGCTGTTTCAATATGTTGTTCAGCCTCTCGATTTCTTGCTCCTGTAGGAGACAAAATTCCACTCATTAACAGCCTGCAAACAGCTTTCCAGGCTCCCACAGATCTTCCCACTGCTAAGATGTACCTCCTGCTGCAGGAAAACAGCACAACCTGGCCAAAAGAAGTAGGACAGGGGTAGGGACATCATTCCTTTGAGGAGGAGCAGCCCAGGGAGGCACGGGCAGGGCTGTGCTGCTTCAGCCCAGCTCACCCCACACTTTCCGATGAGGAAACCAAGCCAACGGTGCCAGCCTTGCACAAGGATCCTTAGCAGCAGGTAAACCCAAATTAAAAGTGTTTTTTTACCTTCTCCAAGCAGCTGTGTTCCAGTTGTTCCACCCTTGTGGCAAGTTTCAGGTTTGCTTGCTTTAACTTGGACACTTGTTGCTCGGAGCGGGTCTTCACCGATAAAATTATTCCTGTGGAACAATTCACAGTGGGTTTGCTTTACATTGTAAAACAGCCACGAGCAGGAGTTCATAGCACACGGGCTTTGTGCTCAAAGAGTTAAACGTGTTCCTCTCCAGCTCAGCTTCTGTCATCTTCAACCACCCTTCCCAAGTGCTTTGCTTAATGAGGAAGGGTTTTAAATCAGCCACCGGAGGGATTTGGATACCGATACTCTGCTGGGGAGAGGCAGCCTGGCCTCGGAGCTGAATTAATCACTCTGACTGTCACTCAAATCCTGAATCTGAATTTGCTCCCCTGGCAGAGCCCAGGGGTGCTGCTGGGGCAGCTTTGCTGTGTTGTAGCAGTTTTAGGTGTGACAGCAGAGCAAGGCCTGGGGCACAGGGCGCCTCCACCCCCTGGGCCGATCGCTCCGGCCTGGCGCAGCAGGACCGGGCACATCCCAGTGGAGCAGGACCTGGCACGTCCTCAGGTCCACAGGGCTTTGGCTTCACCTTGCACGGCTGCAGTGAGAGCAGGCAGCGTCTCCTCACGGCAGAGGTGTCACTTCTCTATAAGCACCGCTAGGTGATTCCACGCCAACTCAGCCCTCGCACTGAAGGCATTTTCTTCCCACAAGAATAAAACAAAGCAGCTTGATGAGAGCATGAAGAACATCACGTTCTCCCTCCCAACACAGCTCCTCTGGATCATGGCCGATTCCAGCGCTCCAAGCACTGGTTTGGGCTCTGGGGGTTCAGTTCTCCGAGGACAAAGCAACGCCGCTGCTCATTCGCATTGATAACATGGACAGGAACCGTGCCCAGGCACTGACACCCAACAGCCCAGCGTGGGGCAGACTCCCTTTGTCCCTTTTTGCTGCAAACAGGTGGACATGGCATAAAGCTTGGCAGGGAGCCTGGAGCAGCCAAGGATAAGGGGATTTACTTGTAATTGCAGTCCCGGTTTTCTGGTGTACAGTGAGGCTCCCGTGGCTCCCACGGCCGCACGCAAATCCAGTTTCTCTCTGACTTTCACTCTGAACTAAGGAAAGCCACAGGCTGCTCTCACATCTCTCTTCTTTCTGGCTGCAGCTGCCAACCAGGCACCTTCTCCCCACTGAAAGGGGCTGAGGGCAATGGACACAGCCCCAGCAATCCCCTCCTCTGATCTCAGCTGGGTCAAATACGGAGCACCCACCAAATGTGAGCACATAGGCACAGGACAGAGCTTGAGCTGAGCTTTCATTTGAGAGCATCTCATTGCCATATTTTTTTGAATCCCAGAATTCCTTCTCCAGGAAGGAAGAAAATGTTTGCAGCTACTCTTGTTTCAGATGTGTCCAAATTTACATCTATTTGCAACAATTTACAGTTATGACAGTGAAATCACTGAAGTCTGATTCAGGGACATTTTCTATTTCTCTTTTTATGGCAAACCCTTTGAATTCAAGCAAGAAAGATCCAGACTGAGATCAGGACATTCCCTGCAGCATCCCTGGAGGGGACGAAGGAGTCACAGCAGAACAGAGCATTAAAACCTACTCTGCTGTAGCAGCAGATTGAGGAAGACAGGGGCTCCCCTGCCAGAAGGATCCTACAGTGGAAATTGAGAACATGAGCCATCTCTCTCCAGGAGAAGGTAACAGATTATGGGGGTTTTTAGGGGAATGTGTCTGGCTGCTGTGCACCCATCGCTGGGGCATCACACCAACACAAGCAGCAGATTTCAGTGCTCCAAAGAAACTGCAGCCTGATTAAATTCCAGCCTGGAAAACCACGCGGGTGGAACTCTGAGTTCGCTGGGACAGCAAGACCCCCGGGGTTGGGTTTGAGAAGGGAACAAAGCCCAGGTAATTCAGGGAAGTTTGGCAAATCTGTGCACCCACCGTTGATGATCCGGGCCACCCTCCAGAGCCGCAGGAGGATCAGGAGCCCCACGGCCTCAAACTCGTGTTCCCGGAAGATGAGGACGATGTCGAGGATGAAGGACACGACGACAACGATCCCGTCCAGCACCTCGAACTTGTGGTGGAAGAATTCCCGGCGGTAGACAAAGAGTTTAAACCCCACCTCAACCAGGAAGATGGTTAAAATGGACAGGGAGAGATAGTGGAAAACCTGGGAAAAGAGCACAATTTTAAGGCAGGAAGCCCCGCAGAGTGCACACAGGCAGGGCGGGCTGGAAAGCCTCTGCTGCTTGAGGGCACCTCTGGTTTGGCTCTACAAGGAGAAGGGCTGAGGACTTTTCTTCTGCCACCACCAGCTCAGCAAGGCTGGAAGTCCAGGTCCTGCCTTGCCCAGCCTATCCAGGGGGCTTTGAGCCACCAAAGGGAGGGAACTGCTGTTCATGTTGACATTTCCCCACATTTTACCTTTGGGGTTATATTATATCTGTCCGGATGGATGATTTTCAAATCCATGAGCAATTCCCCGAGAACCAACAAGGCATCCAGGATCACCAAGCAGACAACCCCGACCTGTTGGAGGAGAAAAACCGACATGAATCCGCTCCCAGCATGGACAGAGGAGCAAGAGAAGACAATGTAACACTTCAGCCAAACACACCCCAGTGCCCACAGCCCTGATTTGGCTGGTTGTGTTTCATGGAGCTTTCCATTGCTCCCACACAGGACTCCCACTCCTGCTGCCCCGAATGATGGGTTATTCCACACGGAACCACCTGGCTCCCCACCAGACCTCGCTTGGCGTGGGGGGCTCGGGGAGCTGGTGGAGAGCACGTGCCAGAGCTGTGGTGATTGTGCGCTGGGGCATGTCTCCTCTCAGGAAACATCTGCACCTGCAGCAGAGTGGTTCCATTCCGACAGGACAGCTCAGCTCAGCTCAGCAGCAGCAGCTGCTCTTGCAGCACCGTGGGGCTCAGGAGCTCAGTGCTGCTCCCTGAGCTCCATCCCACAGTGACTCTGCTGTCACAGGTGCCCTTGGCCTGGGTTTGTTCTGCCTCACCTGAAACCTGTGGGAGCTGAAGAGCTTTTTCATCATGTACTGGAAGGAGATGTGTCTCCTGGGTGGCTCCAGCTTGATCTCCGAGTCTAGCTGCTTCTCCCCAGCCTCCTCCTCCTCCTCCCATTTCCGATAGTCGTTGCTCCATTGCACGGGGTCATCACCCACCACCGTGAAGTGCTTCAGGTACCTGGACATGGCTCTGGATCAAGCTGGCATCACCCTGCCAACGTCTGAGGGACAAGAGCAGAGTGTCACCTCCCTGTTTGGGGCTGACCAGGGACGCCAAACCTTCCTCGTTTCACCCAGCCAGGGTGACAAGAGCATGACATTCCGACACAGCTGGCTGGGCCCTGCTGACGGGAAGTTGCTTCATGGTGGTACCGCTGGTTTTGCACCACCTCCCCCAGCACCACGCGGAGCCCCCGCTGCCTTCCCCAGTTCTGTTTGCACCCCACTGTGCTGCTCTACAACGAGGAACTTCCTCACAAGGTATTTCCAGACTTCTCCAAACAAAACACTGACTACAGGAGCAAAAAGCTCCAGCCCTTATCTGGCATCTCGTGATAGAGGTGGAGGCAGCTGCCCTTGGGTTTCTAACACCGATCCATGGAAGCTGTTGGTCAAGCTGACCCCAGCATCCTCACCCTCTCGCCACACTGCCAAGATGAGGAACAGCCATCATTTCCCTCCATTAACACCAATGACACCCTGTTATTTCAGCCTTTGCAGGCAAATTAACCAGGCGATGCCCCACATTCCAACCCGGCAGGTGGGTGACACTGTCCTCCCCATCCAGAGCTGAGCTCACCCTCGGCCATCCTGGCTTCAGCCCATTCCTCTGGGCACCCAACGAAGGGCAGGACCATCAAACCAAACTCCTGATTAAGGCCACACTTCAGCAATGAAAACCATATGGGTGAAACTCCGAGTTCGCTGGAAGAGCAAGACCCGGGGGCCTCCAGATGGGCTGCGCGGCTGCAGGAGAGGCTCTCGTGTTCCCATCGCAACCCCGCCAGCCTCCTTTCCTCTTCGGGCAGCCCGGCGAGGCTGTCTGGCCAACAAACCCTCTGAGATCCACTCCTGCCGCCAGCACGTCCCCATTCCGCTCTGCGGGCACCCGTCCTTGCTCAGAGCCGCCCGGGGAGCTCGGCACAAGCCTCCCTTGGCTCGCTGGTGCCACCCAGGTCCGCCCGTGCCCCCGGGCTGCTCGCCCTCCCCTGGGCTACCCGAGGCCGCGGTGGGCTCCGCTCCCAGCTCCGGCCACTTCGTCACCTGCCGGGAGGATGGAGCTCGGGTCCCGCGGTGCCGTCACAGGGGCACCACCTTCGTTCTCCGCCACCGGGCGCCGAGCGGAGCCCGCGGAGAGCGGCCCCGGGCATCGGGCACCCGGTCCCGTGCGGGACGGCCTCGACGCTGCCGCGGGGCCTGGAGCCGCCGGCGGATGGAGCATCCAGGACCCCGGGGGGCCCCAACCTCCCCCGTCCCCAGCAGCGACCGGAGCGGCCACGGCAACGCCCAGAGAGGGACGGAGCCCCGGGCCGCGGCGGGACCCGGAGGGGATGGACGTGGCAGTCCCGGGAGGGTCCCGCTGTAACCCCCCCACCCCGGCCCGCACCCAACTGGCCGAGCCCCAGGAGCCTCTCGGCCGCCCCCCACTCACCCCGGTCCNGCCTCCTCCCCATCGCGCCCCGAGAAACTCCAGCGGGTCCCCGAGCCAGGCCCCCTTCCAGCCCCGACGGCCCCGCTCCCACATTTCCCATTTCCGCAGCCTTTTTTCCCCAGACTGCCCCCGGTTCCTCCCTCCGCGGGAGCTGCCGGAACAGGACACGCCGGGTGGAGTTTAAACTTGTCTTTTTTTTCATTGTTTTGAAACTTTTTTCCCCATCACCCGAAACAATGAGCAAAGATCCAGGAGAGTCGTGAATTTAAATTGTGACTCTGCCGAGCCCAGAGAGGGCTGCTGAGCACGGACACAGATTAGTCCCATGAAGTCGGTGGACGTTCAGGGATCGACGTGGGCTGTAAATTCCAGCAATCAGGCCTGGATTAACCTGCCTCCATTTATAGGCTCGTGTTTTGTCAGAGGCCTCTTCATGCTTAGGGTTCCCCTCCATCTCTCAAACACAAGCTGGTTTGGGAAGTCCTGAGAAAAACTCAGCTGTGAAAAGCACCTGGGACCCATTTCTGTGGCCCCTCTGCTGAAGCAAACTGGAAATATTTCCAATTTTCTCCAAGGAATAAACATTTCTCCAGTTTTGCACTTTTAAAGCCCAAAGATGTTTCTTTCTTCGTTAAGGATTTCCTCCTTGAGAGTGCCTAAAGCTTTTCCTGCAGCCTAAATATTTTCTAGCACCTCATTCCAAAGAACACATCCCTGTCCTCCTCAGGGTGATGGGGAATGAGCACAGGTGACACCCTCCTGGAGCTCCAAATCCCCCATCCCTCAACCACCACCCCAAAACAGCAACTTACAGAGCTCTGGAATGGGACAGCAAAGGCACACCCCTGGAGCCAGGACAGGGAGGTTTAGCCTGAGGGTTTCCAGTTAATCGGGGCATTTTGGTCTCAGCTGAGTCCAGTAAACAGCAATCAGGTAATGGGGGAAGGTCTGCAACTGAGAGCTCAGCAGATCCAGCCCCTTTTGGGTAAAGACTGTGGGGTTTAGGGAGAAAACCCTCACCACGAGGGATGTGTGTGCACAAAATCCCTGTGTTCCTCTGTGGCCTGAGTTCTGCTGGGGACCACATCCTGATGTTCAAAGGAAAACTGATGCGTTGTTGTTGAAGCCAGCCTAACTTAACTTGGAGCTGAACACAACAGCCCTGACACATCCCAAAGCAAACCAGGAACAGGTAAAAATGACCTGCGTGGAAAACCAGCCTCTCCACATCTGGATGGCAAGGACACACTTCACCTTGGAGAGTCCAGAGAAACACCCCAGCGCCTCGAGGGATACCCAACATGGGAGTGCCTCAGACCTTACCACTCTTTCCAGGGCATAAGAAAGGGATTGAAGAGAATTTGGATTTACCACAATTTCCTGCTACCTGTGGAGACCTCCGGCACAGCCCAGTGCCCCTCCCCACCCCAATCCATCCTTTGCAGCATCCACAGAGCTCTGGGCCAGCAGGAATTGGCGCTGGGCTGTGGGGACAGGAGGCCTTGGGACACTCACGGCTGCTCTGGTCATTCCATGTGACAGCTAGATATTCCTACAAGAATCATTATGGAAAAACAATCGGCATCTACTCCTCCTCTCTTCCTCCACTGATCAAAACAATCCAACCCCAAAAAATGGCCATAAAACGTGCCCGAGCTTTTGATCACAACCTGCAGCAGGACCAGCAGCCCCTTCCCTTCTCTTCCCTTCGGTGGGACAGGACCCATCCACCTCCACCCCGGGGAGCCTGAGGAATGACCTAGCCCTGGGGAATGCAGCCAGGCAGAGAGCACAGCCCAGAATAGGCACCTGTGTCACTGGAACTGCGTTTCGGGAGAGAAAATAACAAGCCATGGAGGACAAAGGTGTGGCACGGCCAGAGGCCGCACGGCCGGCCGGTGAGGAGGGCTGACCGTGTCCCTTCCAGAGCAGGCACATCCCAACCGGTTCCACATGTGCTGTCACCCATGACAGCAAAAACAGATGTGCAGGGTGTCAGACAAGGAAGGAGAAAAATTATAGAGCTATAAAGGAAACCACAAGTGTGACTCAAAGCGTGAAAGTAAGTTTGTGAGAGAGCCTTACCAGGTAATCTGTGACATCTGATCTAGCAAGCTCAGCATAGGTAGTATGAGGTTTTTGATTAATCAGCTGTAGAGGGAAGTGAAAAATTTCTTCAGAGTAGGAAAATGGCTCTTTGATTCAGAGAAATACATTGAAAAAATAAAATCAATGGCTGGGGACTGCCCAGAAAATGCTTTGTGGCAAGGAAGTCCCACTCACTGCAGAAGCAGAGGCGAATTCAGCAGGACTCCAGGACAGAGCTGGGCGTTCCAGTGATCAACTTGTTCCTAAGGAGAGGCAGCAGCGCTGCAGCCGTCCTAGAGCAGGGACAGGGTAGGAACCGCCGCCTCCTCCGAGTGCTGAACACCCCACGGCATTCGGCACACGGCAACGAAGGAGCCCAGGCTGTTCTCGTGGAGGCCGACAGCCGAGTGCCCAGAGCTGGCACACGCCTCAGCCGTGCCCACCGAGCTCCCTGCCACCACAGCCCGCAGTGATAAAATGGACTCAGGTTCCCCATTTCACCAGAAATTTAGTTCTCTAATTAAAAACCAGAGGAAATGAGTCTGGTCTCACCTCCAACCCTCTCAGAGCAGCACTTGCACCCAAGGCCAACCCCTCAGTGCACAGAACAATGAACAGGAGCTGAGCATGTCCTCCCCCGCCCTGAGCAGGGCTGTGGCAAACACCAGCTCAGGACCAGTGGCCCCACATGCGGTGCTGCAGGAGCTGCACCCCTCTGCTGGGAGGGGCCTCTGTGCCTGAGGCTCCAGACCCAGAGCTAAACCCAACACTGCTGTCTAAAATCACCTCTTGCAGCTCAGACAAATCCAAACCAAGAATCTGTGGGTTTCCAGAACAATTTATTTCTCTACGTCAGGCCCTTGGAGAGCAGTAGTGTATATGTTGTGATAAACTGACACTGAGAAGATTTAACAATTTCTTCATTTAATAAGTGATTTTCACTACATGATATTGTACACTGTCATCTGTTCAAAAAAGATCAACAGTTTTTAAAAAACAAGATTCTGTGAGAGATTTATATAAACCGGTGATCAAGATCAACACCTCTGGTTGGCTTATCAAGCGAGTTTCTAGGTTTCTTTGTAGAACAAAGTCTTTATGCTGAAATGCACAAACCCCTTGCAGCAGATCCAGAGCCATTTCCGTCACTCCCAGAGCCATTTGTGTCACTGCCCCGGGACTGCTGTCTCAGCACTGGGATCTGCTCGACTGAACACACAAACTGTACAAAAACGTGTTCACTTTGAGCATGGACAAGCCTTTCTGTTTGCTATTTCCAGCCAGAACTTCCTTTCTGTCCGAGAGGAAGGCGTGGATGGGAAGCCCGGCCAACTCGGCAGGGGGGTTGTGTACAAACGGGTTTCTAAGCGAACTTTGGCTTCAGGAAAGAGACACAAACACTTAAAATAATGGCTTTAATTGTCATTGAAGTCTACGGAGAGGGACGTGTGTCTGAATTAAATATACACCCTACCAAGTGGTGCTGGCAAGGTTGAAGGTTATTCCTAATTTCGACAGCAATAAAACTGACGTGTACATGACAAGACATTAAAAGAAAAGCAATCCCTTTAAAACAAAAATTGAACGTAAAAAAAGTTCACAGTGGTTTGTATAAACAGTATGTAATCGCTGACAGGAACAATCTCTACTCTCACAGCACACGAGTGCCCTCTTTAGATCCTAAGGAACAAGATTTACACTACTCATGGTACAGGTCCCGCCAGCCTCGCGGTTACCCGGCTGGCAGGGAGATGCTGTGGAGTGCAGCTGGAACACCGACAAAGGGGGACTTTCAAACTCTTTTCCTGGGAGGGAGGAAAGTCTTTCATTCGCTGTTACAACCAGCAAATGCCATTCTTCAAATGGAAAGGAAAACCACAAACACATTATCTATTTTGAGCAAGCTGAACAGCACACATGACAGGTTTAAAAATGGAGGTTATAGACTATGATACAAGTCCCAACAAGGCAGTGCCAAAGTGACTATTTCTTGGCTTGTTTTGTGATCATACCCCTGGGAGGTGTTACGGGTCTGCTGGAATTGGGCTTCTTCTTCTCTGCAGGTTTCAAAATCTGAAAAGACAGAGGGGTCATTTAGCAAATAGTTTCAGCTGTCTTCCAGCCAAACAGTAATTCACTGGTAAAGGAACTACATGGTTCTTCTGGACCAGTCTAAATGTGCCAGGAAATCAATGTGTTTCCTGTTCTGAGCTAGGCCGGGGCTTGGGATCAGCTGTTCCAGGGCCCACAGCAGCGGGAGCAGCTGACAGCCAACAGCTCTGCCTGGGTGATTTAATTCCAGGATAAAACAGTTCCCTACTCACACCAGCACAAGCTTAGCACACTTTTGAAGATGTGAGTGCAAGCACTGCCCTGCCTATATGTGACAGCTGTAAAGATCTATTTGAGATACATGTTACTGTTGTTTAACAGAAAAGCACTGATTCAAAATAGCACAAATTTAATGTGTGACCTCACTAAAAAGGATGGTAAATCTTCAGAAACTGTACCTGGAAAGAGCACATTAGTGTTTCATCCACGCTCATCATGGCACCCGCGTTATCAAATTCTCCACAGTAATTTGGGGCAGAAAAGAGAGTTACCAACTGTCTTTTTGCAAAAAACTCGTATCCATCTTCAACAACCTTTAGAGACAAAAGCAGGAGTGTCAGTCTGGGCAGCTTCCTCCTGACAAAGTGCAAAGCAACTTTTCCAGAGGCAGCAGCTGAAAACCTGGCTATGTTCAAGGAGCATGAATTCCAAACTTTTACACCAAAACAGGAGCATCCCAAGAACCAGTTCAGCAACAGAGTCCATTAGCACTGAGAAAACCCTTGTTCAAGAGAGTCAGAGTTCATATGAAAATGTTCATTACAAGGGCTGTTAAATACTGGGACACATTCAGAGAACCTCACAGATATTTACAGCTTGGCTGGACAAGACCCTCAGCACCTCAGGCTGACACAGGTCTGGCCTGGCCTGGACCACGTGACCACCTCAGGTCCCCCAAACCTAAATTATTCTATGGTTTAATATACAAAATGAAAATACCTGATGAGCTCTACATATGAGATCCAAATCATGTTTATGGAGGAACTTAGCAACCACTTCAGCACCAAAAGTGAAGGACACTCCTCTGTCATTTTCACCCCAGCCCAAGACATCCTTGTCAGGGTCAGACCACAGGAGATCGCACAGGAGACCTTGGTCCGGTACATCCGTGGGCCGCATGATTCGTCTGATCTGCTCCATTGACTGCAGGTCTGGTGACAAACCTGTTCACAGGGGAGACACAGGCAGGCCCCAGCTTAGTCCAGCTTTGCTCTGCAGCACTGACATTCATCCAGGACAAAAATAACTTGGATTCAAAGTGATTCACTGCTGCCATTTTACGTAGCTCAGTGGCGACATTCACTGATGTTTTTAAATCCAGCATTTGTTCTAAAGCTTTTGGAACAGAAGCCACTTCCTAGGAGATTTACTGGAGGCAAGATAAAGCAAGGCCATTTCCACGTTTTACAGGATTACAATAATCTCACTAATATTTCGCAAGTGTCTGTTAAAAGAGCTGTTAAATAAAAGAGGGATCAACACCAGGAATCACAGGGAACGTTCACTGTGATGAGCAGGCCCAGTAAGACGAAATAAAATATCCAACCAATCTCAGACCATTTTCCACTGATGTGAGTCCCTGGGCAACTGTAATGACTCGCAAGTGATAAAACATTTAAGGTGCAATCTGTATTTTATGACCTGAAAAAGCTGCATCATGTGGCATAAATCAATTTCTACAAATTAAACCCATCAGGTCATACAGGGCTTGGAGCAGCCTGACCTAGTGACAGATGTCCCTGCCCGTGGTGGGGGAATGATCCCTAAGGGTGATCTACTGACTGATCCCCAAGGGTGCTCTCCAACCCAAACCACTCTCATTCCGTGAAAACAGATGTTTTCAGGACAGACATCAAACTTCTGGTTATCTAAGTCTAAAAAAACCCTACCAGGACTCTCTACTCCAAAGCAGAGGCTATTAAAGGTGCCTTTTGGTGGAAAAGGAAGAGCAGATCATTGTGTCTGAACTGGCTCCATGATTCACAAAACTGACACCCACTGAGCCCAACCCTTCCTCATACATGGGCCAAGGCAGAGAAGAATCCCTAAGTTCTGAAGCTTCAGCAATGTAAACATGAAACTGCCATGACTGAGTATTCCAGTTCCTCAAACATCACCTAAGGAACTGCTACTCACCCCCATGACAGCAGAATATTTTCTCATCCACAATAGCTGCAATTGGTAAACAGTTAAAACAGTCTGTGAAGGTTTTCCACAGCTTAATATTGTATCTTCTCTTACCTAGAAGAGATTGGGGAGAAAAACCCAGTCAATGCTTTTCTAATACAATACAACCAACCAACCACAGATGCCTGAACTTTACTGCGACTTGCAAAACGTCGCCATTAGGGCCTATACATAATTTATCTTTTCTGATACCCACTGACTTATTTAATTGTTTATGGACAGTGGCAAAGGTCTCTCAGTGTGGCACAGCTTCCAGGACACCGTAAGTCTGTTCAACAGAACAACATTCCACTTTTGGCAGCCAGGCTCTCCACTCCCAACTTTGCTTTGGAAAATCATCCCTTGGAGAACTTGATCTATTGCAGAAAATCTTGCCATTTGCCACTTCTTTCAGGGGAAGACAGCAATTCTTGAAAAGCAGATTTTCTTTAAAATTCTGCTTTACCACATAAACTCACTTTCAGCAAATAAACAGGACTGAAAAACGAAACCGCTACAGTTTTATGAATTTCAAAGGGACTCTCCCAGATATGAACCCTGAACATATTTGTGATATATGACTAAGCCTGTGATTAATCTCTGAGGAGACAGCTCTGAAATACCACACATCTTTGTTTCCTCACTGGAGGAGAACAAGACACAGAGTGCACATCTTGTCATCTGCAAGCCAAGTGTGTCCCACCACACAAGTTCCAACATGCTCCAGTGCACAATTAATTTAACAGTATCATCTCTGCATTATCTGGATTAAATCACATCCTTTGAAACAGGAACACTGGATTCTACTTCACAGCAAAATTACTTATTGTGTTTGGATACGGTCTACGTACAGCCCCCATCACACAGTCTGTACAGATCATCATCATCATCCCTCAGATGAAGGAAACAGAGGTGAACTTCTGTGATGCACATCAAATTAAATTCTCCCATCTCTCATTAGATGCCCTTACGAGTGTTAACACAGCAGCCAACAAATAAATTTACCCACTTGGTTGCTGCTTTGTATTGTGAGGATCAGACTCCAATAGGACCAGGGGAAGGACACACTCCCCTTTCTAAGATAGGCCAAGGGCTCCTCTAAACAGCACAGAGGGCATTTCAAGTCAGGAAGGAGCCATCTAACACTGCCACCCTGCAGTTCCCAGCCAGAGGCACACACGCCTGGTACTTACATTCATCATAAAACCCATAAATTCTATTGATGCTGGCACATTCGTGGTTCCCTCGGAGGAGGAAAAAATTCTCTGGGTATTTAATTTTGTAGGCCAATAGAAGACAAATTGTTTCTAAAGACTGTTTTCCTCTGTCAACATAATCACCAAGGAACAGGTAGTTGCTTTCTGGTGGAAAACCCCCATATTCAAAGAGTCGGAGCAAGTCATAGTACTGTCCATGGATGTCACCTGCAAGGAGATTCAGACATGACACTGAAGTGACCCTTCACTACATTCTTTGATTGATTCTAGAGAAAGAACAAATCAAAGATGCTTCAGAAAGAAGAAAGCTTGCAGTTAGATACTGCCCGTAACATACTTAAAATGACAATTAATGTATATAAAATCACCACATTTTGACATCTATGCAATGGTTAACTGCATGAAGTTGCATGTAGCTACTCAAAAATATTTGTGCGTGTAAAACAAAACCAAGATTCCAAGAAACCAACTGTGTTTTCTGGAAACACTCAGTAATTCAAATTCTAGCAGTGAAACTGCGTCAAAAATGAAATTGGTATTTCTGCCTTTGGTTTAAATCATGGGCTTGTTTCTGACAAGCAGAACACTAAATCGTGATTTTAGACTACCAATATTATAAATATGGAACAAGCTACTTCAAATTGAAATAAGCCCTCTGTTTTAGAGTAGGATAAAATACTGTTTACTGCAAGCTTTCCAAAGTGCATTTATTGAGGCTTTTATGTTGACATTCTTCATTCTTTTAGCATAAGCAGACATGTACATGTGTGCAAAATGAGCACTGCTGTATGCCATACGGTGAAACCAAACTAGAAAGTAATTCCAAGAAACAGAAATTTAAGTTTCCAGCAGGATTTTAAAATATTGTCAAACCACCGTGCAGCTTTGCACAGCAGCACATTAAATACTGGGGTTCCTCACTGTTTCCCCTTGTTCACTCACAACTGGGCCAAACATTATTTATTTGATAACTTCTTTCTAAAACTTCACGTGAATCTCTCCTGCAACCTGGTAAAACTGGACCAGTTGCTTTTCGGGTTTGGATTACTTTGGTCTCAAATATAATTCCCACATGTTACCCCCTCTCCACTCCTCTGTCCTACATGTCCAGCAGGGTTTTACTTTGCCTTTTCCTACAATTTATTTATTAGTGTCACTGTTAGTAGGTGAAAGTAGCATCTGGCACTTGTTCTCTGCTTACGGTCTGCATTTACCTGACACCTCCCCCAAGATCAGACCAAAACTCACAGTACTCACCACAGATTTTCAGCGGAGCTTCAAGTTCTAGTAGAATAGGCTGACTCAGGAAGATTTCTCTGGATTTCAAGCACAGTCCTCTAATTTCATTCTCTTGAAGTTGGACATTTTTGCCCGGTTTTGATCCGCGCACTGTCAGGAGGAGTGAGAAGTCAGTTATCAAAACCATCAACATCCCTGATGTTATTTTAAGAGCCTGACTAAAAATGCCAGAGCAGCACTGAATGAGAAGGTACCACGGCAGGATCGGTGTGTGCTGGGGTGAAATGGCAGTGCCAGGGAAAGGGGAGAGTGTTCTGTTCCAGTCATATGTTACTTCCATTTACCAGAATTCACGGCTCAACACTTCCCCCGTTAAAAATGTCACATTTTAAACAGCATCAGTTTAGTTCTATTTAGTTCTAAACCCCATCTTGGACAATGTGGCTATTTACATGTTATGTCTTAGTGAAGCAGTTATGTGCTTGTTCTCAGGAAAGCTGTCTGAACTTCAGAAAAGGGCGTATGCCATTCAATCACCAACAAATGTGCAAGTTTCCCTAAACCAGCAAATCACCTCGCCCAAGACACTACCTAAACAAGACACAGCATCAATAAATCCTGTACTGCCCCATTCTGCAGCTGGAAAACAGGGAAGAAAAATAAGCACATGACTGGAAGGTCAGGACTATCAGTAAGGAAATAGTTTTGGATCACAACGACAAAACAGCTGCTATCATCCCTGCCTCTGAGCACAGCAAAAGGCAAGCCAGTAGGAGACCAACCTCCCAGCCCCAAAGCACTTCCCCCTCCCAACTCCCATCCTTCACACCCTTCCATCACTGTTTCTATCTCCCCCACTGCAACAATTGACAGTTTGTTCCTTTAACATCCATTAAAGCTTTCCTTCCTGCTCTGAACGAGGACATCAGCCTGGCCTGAACAAGTTTCACACCTCCACTTTCTGTTGCCCAGAAATACAAAGCACATTTCTACAGCAGCAGTGCCGTAACTACGGCCCAAATTGCACAGACAGCATTTATCAGGGTTAAGACTGGATCAAAAAAATTTTGAGTATGCCATTACTGGGGAAGCCTTTATTGTTATTTGGTGTCAAAACCAGTGACAACATGTAACAGCGATAAGGCTGAAGAAAAAAAGGAAGGAATATGAGCAGCAGTCATCTTCTACAAGGTAACCCATTGGTTCAGCCACAGCAAAGCCAAGTCACCAAGAACTTGAGTCTCAGGTGCCTGGAAACGCTCTGCCAACACCTCCAGAAACAAAATCCCTCCACTGCTCAGGCTGCCGGGTTAGGTCACTTACTGTGAGCAACTCCTATGCCATTGAGACTGAAGAATCGATGCCCTTACCCAAAAAGGTCTGGTCTTTAATTGCAACGAAAGCAAGCAACAAGACTGAACCCTTTCAAACACAAGCAGCTATGCAGTATTATCTTCCTGAAGTCCTGAATAACTTAGTAGCTAGCTACCATTTCAGTCTAATTCCTTTGCTACTGTTTAACCTCAGAGTGAGAATCTGAAAGCTCCAGATGACTCAAATCTCTGCCGTCACTGTGGGCCTTGCACTGTATGAAGCCAAGTGAGAACTGCAGTGGGAAAGGCTGGGGGTGCTCGAGGCAAGTTTTAGAAACAGCAAGAGCAAAAAACAGTTGTGTTCCAATTTCTCACTAGCACAGAAGCTTCTGACTTCTACACAGGCCTCTGATCAAGCACAGAAAACGCTGTTCAGCGAGCGTGCACCTTATCCAGAGCGCGAATAAAATAATGACTGTGTAACAGCCACGAAATCCGTGTCACTGGATGCGATCTCTGCCAGCGCTCGCGGCGTTACTGCCACAGCAACCCTGCCCTGCACGCCGACCCCCAGAGACCGCGCCAGGGTGGCACTGCCCGCCCTGCAGAACCACTGACAGCACCCTCAATCACACCACCTTTCCTCAAGCAACCCTCAAAATGAAACTTGAGTTCAGATTACAGAGCGTGCTCACAGTGACATTACTGCAGGTCAGAAGTCATGGCTTTAACCATGTTCTCTTTCAAGCACTACCTGCTCCTCCCTGCCCACGTGTTATCACTCACCACTGACATTACAAGCCAACACTGGAATTACCACTGCACTTCATGTCTTTCATTAAAATCTCAGGAGTAATGAAGCATGTAAATGGAAGTTAAATCTTTGTCACAGCAGTTTATCACGCATGAGGCTTTTCATCCACACGGGAATTTTTTCATCCATACAGTAATTTTCCAAAGGCTCCTGAGCAACAAGCAAGTTACTCAAAATGCCAAATATCCAGAAGCAATAAAGAACAGAAATTTTTAGAATGAAGTGATAAACTGGCTGAATTGTAAACATAAAATTGATGGTCCCTTAATCTTAGATTTTACAATTCACCTTTTTTTTGAGATAATACAAAATACTTGTATTTAGTTTTCTGTGACGCCAAAAATCTAATTTGCCATGATTTGTTCTTAGAAATTGCTAAAACCAAACCCTGTACTTCGCATCCATAAATTAAAAAGTATAAAATATTATACAGACTATGCAATGCACTGAGTCACTAAAGCTCATGAATAAAGCATATGCATTCATTTTTGCTCAAGATTAAATGAAGATCTGAAAACTGTTTCAGACCCAGGTTTTCTAGGTTTTTCCAATATATTTTTCTTGAACTGGTATAATCCTCACACAGTTTTAGTCACCTTTAGCCACCTGTTGGAAAACCTTGACAAGATGAAATGATGCTTTGCTGCACTCCCCAAACTCACTAGGACAGACACCACGGATGAAAGAACAGGAAAATTTGGTTCAGCTCTGCCTGTCAGTGACATTTTCACCACTTTGTCCAGCGTGGAACCGGCACAGAGGAGATGAGTGTGTTCAATTTCTTCTGACATTAACCTATATGTCCTGAAAAGCTGGGAAAACAAGAGTGGGTTTAGCTTCAGAAGAATCAAAAATCCAGACGTGCATCTTGGTTTGAGGAATCCGTATTTTCAGTGCAAGGATCTTCTCATCCACAATGAAAGAGCTGGCACAGAAACGCAGGATATTCAGTCTTAATGACTTCTTAAAAGGTTTCTCTGGGTCTTCAAGTTACTTAGTCCTTCTAAGAAAGGCAAAAATAATACACTAGGAAAAATACGTTGTGCTTCCAGTTTGTTTCTCTGCTTTGGATCAAAACAAGGCAGCTTGTGGAGATCAGACAGTATGATGCTAATTGACAGCTTGGTCATAAAGTCAAAAGAGCAGCTCAATAGTACTGCACAGGCACATTTGCCCTTTCAATGCATAAAAAATAACCTCTCTGAAATGACAGCCTGGAACTGACAGTGGAACAAGCTAAAGATTAATCATTTGGGGAAAAAAGTCAGTCCATTTCAATTGGTATTTTATTTGTGTCTGAACACACTGCTGCAGCATTTCCAGACAGCAAAATGTTCCCACCCTCTTTAGGCAGAAATGTTCCTGTTCTTAGAAATCATTTCTCTAGAGCCTGAATTTCAGTGTCCAGTCTGGGCAGTCTTCTGACAAGTAAAATCTTTTTTTACTGCACATATATGAGAAGCTGTGAAAAAATAAGTTCTCCACTAAACAGAAACGACTACAGAAAAAATCCCTCCCTGGAGCCTGGATGATCTCTGCAGAGTTACTGCTCTGAACACAGGGTCCACTATTAAAATTAACAATTTCCAAGACAGGGAGAAACTGATGGAAACAACAAGAGATACCAACTGTAAATGTTTATAATATAAACAGTGCAGTACGACAGGCGCCCAGCAGAGGGAGAAAGGAAGGAAAAGGAAGATGAGCAAGAACTTGAGGCACCCTTGTCATTCTGGAGCGAGCAAACAGTGAGTACAAAGCCTAGCTGCAGCTGCCAGGAGTCAGAACACTGCCTGACATTGAGAACTATTCTACATTTCCCTGGGAGGGATAAATGGGTCAGGAGCTGGGGGATCCAGAATGTGCAACAGTCTGAGACCATATGCATGCAGACAGAGTACAACAGACTCCCACATCCCAAGTCATCCCCAGCATTTTCCAATCCTCACTTCGGTGCCACACAGTCCTTTACGTCAGCCAAGGTTAATATGAAAGGGACAGATACTCAGAGAAGTATTCGAAAATAGCAGGAAGTTCAAAAATGCCAGAAATTTCAGTGATCCAAACATCTCATTTCCATTCAGTACTTCATTAAAAGAAGCAGCTGAAATACTGTCAACTGAAGTGTGAGAATCAAGCTCTCCTACAGAAAGTGTTTTAAGGAAAATAGTCTACCTACAGGTCAGTTCGTTTTCCTGGCTTATTAAACAAGTCTCTCAGTTTCACCATATTTTACGTTAAGATATCTGCCATCATAATGACATTTCCAAAAATACTGCAGGTTGGTTTTAATCTAGTTTTTAGCAGTTCCCGATGACAGTTTCACAGTCAGTTTTGCACCACAGGCACAAAGGGAATAAATAACTTGAAAGTGGTTGATGGAAAAAAGGTTTTACTTTATTGCAGGCACTACCAGCTTTGATCAGATCGCTTCAAATCCAAATCTGAAATGGAAAAGCATCTCCTCAGTGCACAAGACTCTAAAAAGGAAAAGTTCTAGTCTGCTTTCTAGTATGTCAAAAGTTCACAGCAGCGTTCTCAAATGGAAGATTCTGCATGCCTGCAAGTTTTTCATCTTGTAACGTATTCCCACACTGCAGACAGGTGAGGAGCAACAGGCACTCACTGATCACAAACTGAGGCGACAAATTCCTCCACGTCACTGACTGGGCAACAGGCACAGAATTTAACAGACTTATTTGAATCCATGGCATTGATAAGAATCTAATGCTGGTCTTTGGAATCTAGAGTTTCTACTTCCCTCTCTTAGAAACTGCTGCACCACAGCAGGAAACAATTAACATTAAGCTACACAAACTAGGGAAAATGATATGGTTTGAGGTCAAAAAGTGCTGCTTGTCCACGAGAAATTTCATCACAGCATCCCAACTCCTCCACGAGCAAATGTGACCACATTTCAGATTAACATCCCTGAGAATCAGACTCTTACCCCAGTATATGAAGCTAAAGAGCAAGCAATCCTGCAGACCCAATTAATGCTGTATTTAGCAGAAAGGTGAAAAAAAATTTAGAGGACTGCATTTGTAAGAAAACATCTCTGTGGTGAGCAAAATCTTATCCATGTTCTTTAGCTCAACTATTTTTAATAAGTGGATGATAATCTTTCCCCATTTAAAGCAAATTAAGAGAGAATATCTCCTTGACATCTCTACAACAGGCTTTACTGGAAATAGAAATCTGTGGGTGTATAAACAGAAATGTTTAAGGATTTAAGAGTCTTTTTGCTGATTTTAGTGCACTAGCCAGGATTTCAGCTTTCAGAATGGCTACCACCATTGTAGCCTCACGTGGCTTTATCCAAAGTAGCCTCCATTCATTATTCAATTTTCCCTTCACAGTGCCTGCAGAGGATGCAGCACAGGAAAGATTTGCAGAAACACGTTTCAACTTGGGTCACTTAGCTATGTTAAAACCGTGTTATTTCACCCATTATTTACTGTTACCATGGTAAGACTAATACACTCCAACCCTGTTTTCTAAATATGTGACTGTGAGCTCCAAACCAGACCCTACTGATCTGGAAAAGCTGTCAGCACACGAGATGAAGGAAATGGATAAGGGGCTCAAGCTACAGGAACACCATCTGACAAGACACAGAAAGGAAGCCACGCTCACACTCACGGAGTCTTGGGATTTGTCACTCATTCTTTACTGAGGCGAGCAGGAATTCTGCCATTTCCTGGAACCCTTTCCAAGATCATACAGGTGCCACTGATTTTTTATCTTACAAGGAGATTTTTAGCATCTTCTTGTCTGCTGGCACTTTTGACTTAGCACATACTCACAGCCGCGGCTGCTGCCTACAGTAGCCCTGCTAGCAGGGGCATCATTTGCTCTCATGTTTGACCCCTCTTATTCCTCAGGAAGGTGAATTAGTTCCATCAATATTTGAGCCTTTATCCACTATCCAGGACACTTAAAAACATTTCAATACTCAGTGCAAGATACTGTTACTTACTACACTTTAGAAGTTTTTTGCTTGTGGATATTACAGTTACCAAAAGTCACAAAGTCAGACAACCTGTACTCAGGAAATTGCTGCTAGCAGGACACAACCCTCGTCAGTAAAGAAAGGAGCAAATATGAATTCAATTACAGCAAAAAAAAGTCAGTATGTTCAATGTTTTCCCTGAATGGCTTTCCAAGGTTGAGAACAATGCTACTGAAAAATGCTTTTTTGTGACATTTCAATGCCAAATGGTTCTGTACTATAAACATGTGGAGCAAGCAAGACTCTCCAAATATTTACCTTAGAATGAGAAGCTGAAGTATACACTTACAGGCCTTTTAAAGAACAAGCTAATAATCTCACCTAAATAGCCTAATGTGGGTGGGAAAACATCACTATTTGGGGGAAAAGCAGGAATAATGTCAGTTGAGCAGAGGAGTCAGGATAGAAAGCAACTAAAATCCCTCACAAATACATTATTAATACCCTGTATTAAGGACAAAAGCAAGAGTAATTTATTATTCACCCTTCACTTTACCTCAACCATTAGACTCGATTCACTGCTTCTTCCAACAGGGCAATGCTAAGGCACGTGATAAAACAAATGCCTAACTGTATCTGCTCCCTGATTTCCAGTATTTCCTCAAGAATCTCCTCAGTACTGAGGTTTGTTACCTTTACAAAGGCCTAAGCCTCCTGCTCATACTCTTTAAATTTTAGTAGCAAAATCACCTGAAGTTAACTGCTATAAAAATGTGTAAGTATTTAAAGTTTAAAGAGAGCTATAAAGAAATACCGAATTGCTCTAAAATTACAGCTTGCACAAGGATTTGGACAATTCCATTTGTGAGCTGATTATTAAACCAGATTTTGCAGTGTTTTCATGCCTGAGTATGATTTTAATCTGTGTGCAGCCTTGTCTGAAGGGGTATTGACACAGAGCTCACAGGCACTTCACACTTTGTGTAACTAACAGTACACACCTGCTCTACCAGAACTGCACTGAAAAGCAATGATTTGTTTGATCTAAATCTAAAATGCAGTGTGTGCTAAAATGCAGCAATATTTTAGGAACAAAATACTATAAAAATGACACACACAAAGGTCAGTCATTACTCTCTGTCTGGCGAAGATGTTTAGAACAGACATTTAATAATCAACAAATAAAGCACTAGCTTAGGTGACTAACACCAGTAATTGTTTTAAATATTGAAAGACAATCGTTGCCTCAAGGAATCCAAAATCCCAGCTGCAATATTAATAAAGGAAAAAAAAAAAATTAATTTCAGTTCTGGCAGCTGATGCAACCTCAGGTAACATCTGTAATTGCATAAAGCACCTCTCAAAAGATGTCAGTAAATCTTCTGGAGCCTGATTTATGAACTTTTATCTGCTTCAAACATCCAATGCTGATATAAACTGAGTAAGAGCAGAACGTATTGACATAGTACAGCTCACTACTTTTTGAAACTTTAAACAGAGGAATCACTCACATTTCTTCCTAGGAAAGGTCTAATCCATGCTTTTAAAAATCAAAATTTACACTTTGAAAATATTGCATTAGTTACACTAGGGGAAATCAGTGAGAACTGTAACTAATACGTGCAGTTAAACTGAGCATGTATTAATATGTCACCAAACATATGACATATGAGACCTGACATTTACAAGTTGTACTACTGGATTTTCAGGAAAATCTTGGTCTAACTTTATGAAGGGAAGTCTTTAAATAATTGAAACCAGGGCAGTTTAAATTGGTAACAGGCAAAACCAAAACGGATCAGAGGAAAAACCCCATTTACTTTTACTTATTCAATAATCCCATAATTTATCTATTGGATTTTTTAACTCCAATTGATTCCCAGAGTAGAATTTCTGTTCCTCTGCCTGACCTTTTGCTATCCAAGCATTACACAAGCAAAATCCTGTAAGAAGGAAAGTGTGCGAGAAAAGACATTTCTCCACCATTTTTCTCAGCAACATCTCAGCTGACTTTGTGCCAAATGGAAAAAAGTTAAATCCCTGACCAAGCTTTTCAAGAGTAAGTCCAGATGAGATGCCTGCTCTGACACAGGTGAAGTGAGGCTGGATCAGGACAGCTTCCTTCTCTGAATAATTATGGTTTTCCTTGATGCCTGGAAGAGACTTTGTCACTAGCAACTTCTCAGCCTTTTGCCCTAAAATCAGTCAATCCCAGTCCAGTCCTGATCCTTGCAAGTGAAGGGATAATGCTGGAGGCACCCCCTTCAACTTCCAGGTTTTCCTTCGATTTACAAACTCCCAGGCAACTCTCTTCACCCCAAAGCACCCACAATACCAGACAATAAGCCCTTTTTCAGACTGTCTGAAACACCAAAGCCCAACCCTCTATTCACACCTAAAAACCCACCATATGTTACGAATTAGGAGCCAAAATCCTGTGGCAGCTTTAAAGCAAGCAGCTAATCAAAGCTAAACCCAGGATACACTGAAACCCATGACAGTCTCCTCCCGACTCGCTGAAAAGCTGCCTCAACACTCTTTAAACACGCTGAGTCTTATTTCCAGAGCCCCACGACTACCCAGCCATGCACTGATCCCATGTGTATGCGTGAAAGGCAAGAGAACACCCCAGGCTTTTTAAAATACCTTCCTACGAAAATACTACAAAATTAGGCATCCCCTCATTAGAACATACGACTAGGTTAAGCATCCCCTCAGAACTGCAGGACGGGAAAGGTGCAGCCGGCCGGTCCCAGCACTGCACCGGAGGATCAAAAGGCAGAAACGCCTCGGAACCACACGGGCTGAGGGGAAAGTTGGGGCTGCGGGGCCGAGCCAGGCGGGGAGGCGGCGGCAGCGACCCCAGGCAGACAAAGCGCCTCTCGCCCCTCCATTTTGGTGCCCCCTCAGACCCCGCCGGGCGAGCGGGACGCGGCGCATCGGCCCGAGCGCCCCCCCCCAACCGCGCCGTCCCCGACCCTCACCCTCCAGCAGCCGTTGGATGAT
>VZTF01000104.1:0-22016 GCA_013397755.1 Cnemophilus loriae
CTCCAGCAGCTCCAGGTCCTGCTCTGTCCCAAGGGCTGGGGCAGCTCTGCAGGTGGGGTCTCACCTGAGTGGGGCAGAGGGGCAGAATTCCCACCTTTCCTGCTGTCCATGCTGAGGGATCAGCCCAGGGCTTTGGGGGGTTCTGGGATGGACATGTCCAGCTCTCACCCACCAACATTCCCAAGTCTTTTTTCCAGGCCTGATCTCAATCCCTTCACCTCAAGCCTGGATTAATCCCACGGTTGCCACGTGGAGTTGAAGAGTGATGGATTTTTTAAAGTTAGGTTCAGTCCTAGTCTGGGAATTTAAGCCTCAGAGCCAGCCCAAACCCCCAGCACTAAAACCGATCGAGACACGGGACAGACTCATGCATGAAATCCCATAAATTCCAAGAATTCCAAATGCAACCAAACCATCCCTGCCAGACAGAGTCAGGACTAAATGGGGTCTATTATCACCCCCAAAGCCACTTCCCAAGCCAAGGTCTGTCCTAAATGACTTCCAGGATTCACGAGGGCCGTGGAGCTTTGGCCAGCAAAGCTTCTCCCAACCACAACCTCCACCCCAGCAGAGCCTCAGCCAGCCAACATTCCCAGTGGAAACCTTCCTTGAACTCGGCCAGGAATAATAAAAATCATTAGCAAACAATGGCAAACTCTGGGAAATATTCCCAAAACTTGCCTGGAACACCCTTCCCAAACATCACATTTGGGCACCACGAGAACGGCTCCGTGTTCCAAGGGCTCTGCATCTCCACTGCCCTTTGCGAGCCAGGGTTTCCGAGCGCCAATCCCACATTTCGGAGTCAGGCTCGGCTTGGCAGGGGACAAAGAGAGCGGCAGAGCCCCCGCGAGCTCCTCCCCTCGCAGAACAAGGCCCTACTGATCCGAGGGAATCCGCCCCGCTCCCATTCACGCCGCAGCTGCAGCCTTGGGAAAGGGGCTCCCATTCAGAGGCTTCCGTGCGGGAGCGGTGCCGCCGCATCCCGGGATTTCAGAGCCGCCTGGGAAGCCAGCGGCGCGGATGACAAAGCGCTCTTGGAATTCCGGCGGGGTCACAACGCCCGGCCCTGCTGCTCCAGGCACCACCAGGAATTTAAATGGGAATTACATCCAGTTTTGTGGCCTTGTGCTAAAGGCAAGTCAGGCACCGGTGGCACATGGATGGAGATTGATTAGGAAATTAATAATTAATGGCTCCAACATAGCCCAGTCCTCATAAGGTGCTAAACCAGCAGGAAACCCTCCCCGGTCTTGATTAATGACTGGGGCAAGACTTTCTCAGACTGAGCACAAAGCAAGCACTCGTTAAATCATCATTAACACTCTTAATTAGACCAGACTGCCGAGCACTTGGACCAGAGAAGCTGTGGCTGCTCCATCCTTGGAATGTTCCAGGTTGGATGGGGTTTGGAGCAACCTGATCCAGTGGAAGGTGTCCCTGCCCTGCTGGGAGTGGAATGGGATAACCTTAAACCAGCAGGAAACACTCCCCGGTCTTGATTAACGACTGGGGCAAGAATTTCTCAGACCGAGCACAAAGCAAGCACTCGTTAAGTCATCGTTAACACTCTTAGTTAGAGCAGGCTAATTAAGGCCGGGCACTTTGGACCAGAGAAGCTGTGGCTGCTCCATCCTTGGAATGTTCCAGGTTGGATGAGATTTTGAGCAACCTGAGATAGCTGACAATTATCCCTGCGCAGCAGGGAGTCGAATGGGATAATCCTTGAGGTCCATTCCCACCCAGACCGTTCTGGGATTTATTCAAGGATCTGATAAAGATGTTGAGGGAATTTGGGAAGCGTGGAGTGGCTGCTGCTGCCTGGCATGGGGAGCCGAGGCTGGAATCGCACGGGGAGGAAAATCCATCTGTCATTCTCGGAGCAGCCGGGAAAAAAATCCACTGCCAACGTGTCATAATTACGGTGAGACAAATAGAGGTATTTAGGCTGGATGTATGGAATTGAGGAAATGTCACCATTGGCTTTAGGGATTACTGGAAATGCAAAAGAAACCCAATAATTTAATAGCAATATCAGAGTGCAGGCAGCAAGTCGTGTCCTTGACAAGGCTCTCAGCTGTGATGAATAGAAATGAAAGGACATTATTTCCTCCAGTTTGGGGCATTATTTGAAAGGCAGAACCGGAGTAATAGAACGTAATTGAATTATATTTTTATATCCACTGCTGTGTGTGCATCCGTTTCATTTACAACATTTCTTGCAGGAGCACAAAGCCGATATTCCTAACGAGACACGTGGTGCACGGTCCCTTCCAGGCAGACAGAAAGGGTCTGAGCTCCCTGCCAGGCTGGAAGCAGCATTCCTGTCCCTATTTGCTCAGGAAAGTTCAAACAAGAGTGGATTGGAATTCCCAGATCTTGAATTAGAAGCAGAAAATCCCAGAATGGGATTGGGAGGGATCTTAAAACTCATCCAATCCCACATCCAATTCCAATCATGGCAGGGACACCTCCCACTGTCCCAGGCTGCTCCAAGCCCCAGTGTCCAACCCGGCCTTGGGCACTGCCAGGGATCCAGGGGCAGCCACAGCTTCTCTGGGAATTCCATCCCATCCATCCCCACCAGGAATTCCTTCCAATAAATCCAACCTAAATCTCCCCTCCTTCAGCTCCATTCCCCCTTACCTATTTTATTTTTCTACTGTTTTTTTACAGGACAAAAATAAACTTTTTATTGCCCACCCTGCAACAGGGCAGGTCCTTTCTTTCCATCATTACCCTTCAAAAAACCCAAACTATGGCTCAAAAAAACAAATAAACCCAGGGAAAAATAAAATAAAAAAAAAATCCTAAAACTGAAGAGCAAAAATCTCTTTTATACTTTCCTATGTCCGTCCTCTGCTGCTACAGAGAGATCTCAGTGGAAGTTGCACACCTCGTGGAAAGGAGGAGAAAACTCTCCAGCTAGACAGGTCTAGAGTTCTGGAACAGTTCTAGTTCTAAAAACTTAGTGTTTAGGAAAATCAAACATATTTATCTTAAATCTCATCTTTCTTTTTCTCTTACTCCCTCTTTTCCCCATCTCCTTCTCACTGCCCTTAAATTTCCAGAAATAAAGAGAAGCTTCTCAAATCCCAAATCTTTCCGCTTTTTCTGTCTTGATACGTGGAATTACTGAGCTAAAATATCCCCAGAGCAGCTTTAAGAGTTGCAAGTGCTTTAGGATCATCATGGAATGGTTCCTCGTGGAATGCTTTGGGTTGGAATGGACCTGGGAGATGTTCTGGTTCCAACCCCTCCTGTCACAGGCAGGATTCTAGAACAGTTCTAACTCTAAAAACTTTGTGTTTAAGCAAATAAAATGTGATTATCTTACATCCCACCATTCTTTTTCTCTTACTCTTTTCCTCCATTTCCTTTTCTCTGCCTTTAAATTTCCAGCACTTCCAGGGCAAGAAGAAATAAAGAGAAGCTTCTCAAATCCCAAATCTTTCCGGTTTTTCTGTCTTGATACGTGGAATTACTGAGCTAAAATATTCCCAGAGCAACTTTAAGCGTTGCAAGTGCTTTAGGATCATCATGGAATGGTTCCTCGTGGAATGCTTTGGGGTGGAATGGAGCTGGGAGGTGCTCTGGTTCCAACCCCTCCTGTCACAGGCAGGATTCAGGGTTTTCCCTGGCACACAGGAGCAAATTCCAGCTGGTAAAAAACCTGGATCTGTTCTGGGACATCTGGCGGCTCCCCCCATGCAGGGCAGGTGTCCCTTGATGGCCAGAGCCACCCTCGGCTGTGTCCCTGAACCTCCCTCCGGGGTCCCTGAGCAGTCGCTGCTCCCGTCAGGGATTAAAAAGAATAAAATCCTATTTTTCAGTCTGCCCTGAGCCTGTCCCTGAAATAAAGAGGCTTAAAGTTGAGGCAAGAGCAAGATCATTTTGTCTGGGCTTCCCGTCAAAAATGGAAAACTGTGAGGTTCGGGGAGCGGAGAAGGGAGTTACGGTATAGAAATAAAGAATGGAATTATCAGAGAACTGTAAAATCATGGAATACCCTGAGTGGGAAGGATCCACAAGGATCATGGAGTCCAACCCCTGGCCCTGCACAGTCACCCCAACAACCCCGCCCTGGGCATCCCTGGCAGCGCTGTCCAAACGCTCCTGGAGCTCTGGCAGCCTCGGGGCCGTGCCCATTCCCTGGGGAGCCTGGGCAGTGCCCAGCACCCTCTAGGGGAAGAACCTGTCCCTAAAATCTGAAACTATAAATAAATAGAAATATAAATCATATTTCTGAAGGTTTTTCAGCTGAGCTCAGTGTTTATGTATTCCCATATACCCACACAAGCCAGCCCAGGTATCCCTACCCCATTCCCTGCGCTCCTTTCTATCCTCAACACCCTTTTTTTTCCTCCCTCCTCCAACTTTTCCAGAATCCCTGTGTTTTCTGAGCCGTGGGGCTTTGATGACTCATGTCTTTATGCCCCTCTTTCCCTGGGTGCTTTTCCTCTCCCTTTCCCAGCGCTTTGATGCCTCCGCGGGCTCGTGCCGCCGTTCACGCACAGATGCGGCTTTGAGAATTCCAGCGGGAGGAAGGGAGGCGGATCTCGGCTTTTCAAGGCACTTCCTCGCCGCTTTCGCCCGGGAGAGGCTACAAAAGCTCACGGCTCCCACACTGGGGGGATTCATTCCGTGGGGATTCCATCCAGCGGTGCCGAGGGAAGCGGGATCCTCCCTTCGGCAGCTTGAACCCATCGTGGAACTGCCCCTTCCCTGCTAAACTCAGATCCACGCGGGATTAAATCCGTCCCAGCCACCCCAAAGTCAGGCCTACAAGCCGAGGTCGTGGACCTAAATGTCCCCGGAGCACAATTCCTGCTTTCCAGAAATAGAAGGGATGAGTTGTCCCTCAACTCCCCGAGTGCAGCTCTGCCTGAACAGCTCCAGACACCTCGGCCCAGCCCTGCTGCAACAGCAACGGCCTAATTAGTGGATTAGGGATGACTGGCTAATGAGGAGCTGCCAAGGAGCCGCCCTCAGGCTTCCGGAGGACACAATCTGGGCAGGAACAAACATCAGCAAGGCGCTCAGGAGAAGGGAGCTGGGATCCAGGGATGTGCTGAAAGGGAGCTGGGATCCAGGGACGTGCTGAAAGGGAATTGGTTGGGAATGCAGGGAAGCAGCTCTGGTGGAACCCGGTGCTTGCGGAGCTGGGAATGTGGAGGGCTCTGCCTTCCCTCAGGACTGAGCTTCTCCAAGGAGATCAGCAGGACCTGGGGATGTTGAGATGATGCGACCTCCAGGGAATAAAGGAAACGTGCTTTATGTTATCATGGAATCGTTAGGATTGGAAAACACCTCTAAGACATCGAGTCCAACCCTTCCTCAGCACTGCCAAGGTCACCAGTGCCCCGTGTCCCCAAGTGCCACATCCACAGGGCTTTCAATCCCTCCAGGGATGGGGACACCAAACCTCCCTGGGCAGCTGTGCCAGGGCTGGACCATCCTTTCCATGAAGGAATTTTCCCAATATCCACCCTGAGCCTCCCCTGGTGACACTTGAGGCCATTTCCTCTGATCCTGGAGCTTTTTACATGGAAGCAGAGCCCGACCCCCTCCGGCTGCCCCCTCCTGTCAGGGAGTTGTGCAGAGCCACAAGGTCCCCCCTGAGCCTCCTTTTCTCTAGGCTGAGCCCCTTTCCCAGCTCCCTCAGCCGCTCCTGAGACAAGACACTCATATTCCAACATGGAAAATCCTGCTGCAAAGGGGAAGAAGAGAATTCTTCATTCCATGCCAGGACCAGATTCCCTGTCAGCCCCGCAGGGAGCCAGAACCAGCCAGGATAAGGGGATTGGCAGGACAAGGATTAGACCTAATGAAGAACAGGACTGGGGGATCCCTTGGGGTCCTTTCCAGCTTCATTTTCTATTATTCCTTTTCGCCAAAGAATTATCCCAGAGAAGCTGTGGCTGCCCCTGGATCCCTGGCAGTGTCCAAGGCCAGGCTGGACACTGGGGCTTGGAGCAGCCTGGGGCAGTGGGAGGTGTCCCTGCCATGGCAGGGGTGGCCCTGAGTGGGATTCCAGGTCCTTTCATCCCAAACCAGCCTGGAATTCCATAAATCCATCCACCTGCAGTGAACATCCTCAGCTGTTCCCCCATCCAAGGATTTCCAGCCCCTTTCCTGCAGATCCCAGTCCCCTCCCCCCAGGAATGCCAGGAAATGGGCAGAGAAATGCCTTTTCCACCTTACATAATTCCCTTTGCAGCGCTCTGTCTGACTGACGGGAAACAAAGCGAGTTTATCATGACAGGCTTCAGCTTAATCGAGGGATTAAAAGTGAATTAAGCCTTTTTTAATTTGTCTCCCACCACATGCCCCAGACAGAGCAGCAGCCTCGGCTGTGATTCCAACGAGCCGTGGCAGGCAGCTGTAAAATCACGGATTCCAAGACTCATCTTGCTCGGGAAAAGTTCCTGGGCTGGTTTATTTTATACTGGAGCCTGCCAAAACTCAGCCTTAATTTATGGATTAATGATCACCTGCACTAAACTGGCTTCTAATAGACAAAGTAATATAATTTCCAAATGAATCAGTGCCACCCAAGCTGCTTTGTGGAGCGAGATAAAAGCCTGATTTGCTTTCCCTCAATCATATTACAAGAACTATTCTAAGGAGCCCAGAATTCCCGTGGTTTTCTGGGTAAATATCCTGCTTTTTTTCCTCTGGCATTTTGAAACAATGAACGCTCTTGAAAGGCTCCATTCAGGTTATTCTTAGCTCGGAGTGTTCCATGTGCCATTCAGCAGGAGCTGGGGCTAAAATTCCCTTTTTTAGTGCCTCCCATGGAAACTGGTAACACCACCAGCTGTCAATAATTCCTCTTTGCCACTCAGCAGAGTTGGGCTTGGATCAGCAGATCCAGGGATTTCTACACGAGGAGGAATCTGTTCCTGCTCAGAGAAACCCCAGCAAAGCATGGTGCAGGTAAAGGCAGAGAGATGGGGATGGAATCACGGAATCATGGAAAGGTTCGGGATGGAAGGGGCCTTAAAGCCCGTCCCCTGCCATGGGGCTGCTTCCCTTCAAACCTTTTACTTACTGGGGGAATGAATTTGCAGATTAATTGCTGCCTTTAGACACAAAATGGATTTCAAGCAGCACCTCTGCTCTCTGCTCCATAAATTGCTGTCAGTTGTCACCTTGTCACCTGTGCACGGTGACACCTCTGGGGTGACCTCAGCTGCTCCATTTCCAGCATCCACTTTAGGTTGTGGGGCTGGTTTTGTGTTTTAAACTGGTCTGTGCTGGAATAAAGAAATCCTTTTGTCTGGAAAGTGAGGCCACAGCACCAGGTGGGAGGGTTGAGGACCCAGGGAGGGAGGGGATTGTCCCCTCTGTTCTGTCCTTGGGAGACTCCACCTGGGAAATTCCAAGTCTGGAATTCTCAGCACAAGGAAAAATGTGGACTTGCTGGAGTGATCCAGAGGAGGTCACGGAGCTGCTCCCAGGGCTGGAGCTGCTCTGGAGCCAGGCCGGGAGAGCTGGGAATGTTCACCTGGAGAGGAGAAGGCTCCAGGGAGAGCTCAGAGCCCCTTGCAAGGCCTAAAGGGGCTCCAGGAGAGCTGGAGAGGGACCGGGGACAAGGCATGGAGGGACAGGACACAGGGAATGGCTTCAAACTGGGAAAGGGGAGATTTGGGTGGGATATTGGGAATTAGGAATTCCTGTCTGGGAGGGTGGGGAGGGGCTGGGCTGGAATTCCCAGAGCAGCTGTGGCTGCCCCTGGATCCCTGGCAGTGCCCAAGGCCAGGCTGGACACTGGGGCTTGGAGCAGCCTGGGACAGTGGGAGGTGTCCCTGCCCATGGCAGGGGTGGGATGAGATGGGATTTAAGATCCAATCCAAACCATTCCATGATTCCATCAAATGCAGAACTGTCAAATTCCCACATTCTGATCCCACAAATTGCAGCTGAATTAAACTCGCTCAGAACCACAACGATGCCAGTAAATCTGGGACATCTTTGCACCTCTCAGGTATTCCTGGCTCCCCATTCCAGCCCTCCCGCTTCCAATTAAAACCGATGGACAGGACGGGACTGAAACCCCTGCAGCTCCAGGCTCTGCTTTTCATTACTTTGGATTTACCCTGGATTCCTCCGGATTTACAGTTTCTCTAATTTCTCCGGAGTTACACCAGGTGAAGTTCAACCAAAGAACTTCTGGGAGAGGAAGTTTTATTAAATGAGCAAAGTTTTGTCTCAGCGTCACCCCCACCTCAGTCCCTGCCTTAATGAGCTCCTGCAGTAATCACTTTTCACATCTAATCTTGCCCTTGATGCTTTTGACCAAATTCCTCAGGGAAAAGTGGGAATCCCTGTAATTTTCCAGGCTTGTTTAGCTGGGAAATGGCTGCAGAAGAGACAATCTTCTGCCCAAATAACCTTGGCTTGGGTGAGGTGGGAATAATTCCTTCTTTTGGCAAAACTGGCCCTGGATCACCCGTCCTGGGCTCAGAAAATGAGAGTTTGATGTTCCCCCAGTGCTGGAACATCAATTTCTGTTGAAGATGAGGCTCAGAACGGACTTAGACTGTGCTGGCTCCAACAGCAAAGTTATTCCAAGGAAAAATGGGAGCGGGATCAGTTCCCACGTCCAATTCCCATTAATGAAGGTGGATGAGTGTCGGGAGTTGCTCCCAGCTCCCAGCCACACCTTCCACGGAAAGGCTTCTCCTGCCAGGCAACCAGAGCTGCTCACGAGGGACAAACCTCACTCCACGATATTTTTTCCCTGGAAAAATTAATTAAAATATAAATGAAGGCCTTCCAAGCCGTTTTCCTGGGTATCTTTGGAGCAGACCCTAATTCCTGGTGGAGCAGCTTCCAAGGGTTGCGTACAGCGGTGCGAAACCACAGGTCTGCTGTCGAATCAGCAATCCCAAAAAAAGCTGGAGGCAACTCCTTGGAATAAAGCCCTGAGGACAGGAATGATGGGAAACTGGGAAGTGCAAATAGAATTCCTCGTTCACCCCAGCCACGCTCAGCATTTCGATTTCATGTTCATTTGCTCCCTGTTTTCAGGGCCCTCAGGAGCAAACTGCTAAGGCCTAACCCAACCTTATCCAGCCTAAAGTCTCCAAATGTTCCATCATTTCGCATGGAATTGTTTTCCAAAGCACATTCCCCTGAAATTCCTGATTATTCGGAAACCCAAGCCCAGGGTTTGGCTCTTCGGTTCAGAAGAGGAACTGAACCCCATGGGAGGTTCAGAAACCATTTCAGACACGTTCCGTGCTTATCCTGGACACGGAGCCTTTAGGAGAGGTAAAATCTGGGATTTCCATCCTCCTCCAGCCTTCCCGAGTGCTTCTCTTGGGATTGACCCTGGAGTTACAGCCACAACAAGAGGGAGAGACACAACCGAGTGATCCAGACAGGGTGAACCCAAAAACCAGAGCAAATTCACAAGAAATTCCATAAAATGGAAACAGCTTTTCCAAGGATTCTACCTAAAAGCTTCGAGGTCCTCCCCCGAAGGATTTCAACACAAGCACTTGGATATTTCCGTTTGGAACAATTAAATCCGAAAGGAAACATTTTGGTTGGAATCGATGAAGGAATTGATGTTGAGGTCGATGTAAGAAAAGGTCAAATCAATCCCTGAAATCAATGCCAGAGTGGAAAAAGGTTGGGTTTTTCCGAGGAAATATTTTGTGGAATAAAAATTCTAGAGTTTCAACAGCACAGGGAAGACAGGGAACTGTTGGAGGGATTCCAGAGGTCATGGAACTGCTCCATGGAGCCCCTCTGCTCTGGAGCCAGGCCGGGAGAGCTGGGAATGCTCACCTGGAGAAGGGAAGGATCCAGGGAGAGCTCAGAGCCCCTTGCAGGGCCTGAAGGGGCTCCAGGAGAGCTGGAGAGGGACTGGGGACAAGGCATGGAGGGACAGGACACAGGGAATGGCTTCCCACTGCCAGAGGGCAGGGATGGACGGGATATTGGGAATTGGGAATTCCTGGCTGGGAAGGTGGGGAGGGGCTGGGCTGGAATTCCCAGATTTGCTGTGGCTGCCCCAGGATCCCTGGCAGTGTCCAAGGCCAGGCTGGACAGGCCTTGGATCACGCTGGGATAATGGAAGCTGTCCCTGCCCAGGGCAGTGGCTGGAATGAGATGGACATCAAGGTTCTTCCCAACCAAACCATTCCAGGATTCCATGAAAGAGCCCCAAATCCCAGAGCTGAGCGCAGCCGGGGCAGGAGGTGCTGCTGGAGCACTTCCAGGGATTCCATAAAAGAGTCTCAAACTATTCCAGGATTCCACAAAAGAGCCCCAGATCCCAGAGCCGAGCGCAGCCGGGGCAGGAGGTGCTGCTGGAGCTCACCTGTTTTGTTGGAGAGGCGGAAGGACACCATTTTATCCGGGATGCTGCAGACATTCCGCACTGAGGCGATGCAGCTGTAGTTGGCGTAGTCCTGAGGTCGGAGATTCTTCAGCTTCAGGATCTTCGTTTCTCCCTGGAAAAGGAGGAGAGAAAGTTAGGAAGGGGCAGGGGCAGAGGAACAATGGATACAAGATCTGGGATTTCCATCCGGCGTTCCCGCGTGCGTTTCTTGGGATTGACCCCTGGTGTGACAGCCATGAGAGTGAGAGGCAAAACCGACTGATCCGAGAGGGATGAGCCCAAAAAACAGGGCAAATTCACAAGAAATTCCACAAAATGGAAACAACTTTTCCAGGGATTCTCCTTAAAGGCTTTGAGATCCCCCCCAAAGGATTTCCAAAGGATACCGGGAATATCAACACTGGAATGCCAGAGGGGAATTGGTTTGACGGAGTCCTTCAGCTCACGAATCTTTCAGGATCATTTATTTTAAGGTACAATTTCCATGGTGCAAAAATTCCCAAGGTACAAAATTCCTCCTGTTTTCCTTCCAAAATGAGGGGCTGCTGGATTCTATTTTCAGCCAGGGAGCAGGGATGGAGCAGGGACGTGGAATGTCGGATTCCTTCAAACACGGACAGCAGAAAACTGGGAAGTGGGAAATGTGGGATTCCCCCTGCAAAGCTTCCAAAGAACAACGGGAAAAATGTTCATTACCCGGTGTCCCGATAAATCTGAACAACTTTAATGTTGGCACAGCCTTAGGAACATGGGGAATTATTTTTAACGATATCACGTGGATAAACTGGCCAGGAATATCTGGGAAAAATATGGAAGTTTGAGAAAATGGATGTACAAAACTGGGAAAAAATTGAATCCATAAAAAAGATAGAGCTGAGGAGGGAAGAAAAGAAACAGTCCTTGAAATCTTGGGGAGACTTTGGGAATATTGGGATTGAAGTGGTTTCTGTGTACAACCAATCCCATGGAAATAACTGGGTTAAAATTAAGCCTTGGAAAAGCTGCTCCTAAAGATCAAATTCCCGCTTTAGGAGGTTTCTCTGGAATAGGGAAGCGCCTGGGAAAGGCACAGCCTTAGGAACACGTGGATGTGGATAAACTGCACAGGAATAAATAGGAAAAATACGGGAGTTTGAGAAAATGAATGTACAAAACTGGGAAAAAAAGAAATCCATAAAAAAAGATACAGATGAGCAGGGAAAAAAAGCAACAGTTCTTGAAATCTTGGGGAGACTTTGGGAATATTGGGATTGAAGTTGTTTCTGTGTACAACCACTCCCATGGGAATAATGGGATCAAAATTAAGCCTTGGAAAAGCTGCTCCTAAAGATCAAATTCCTGCTTTAGGAGGTTTCTCTGGAATTGGGAAGGGCCTGATCCCGGCTGCCGAAGGCTCTAGGTTCTGGAAGCACGGAGCAGCTCCATCCCAGCAATTCCCTCCTCAGCTCCAGGTTGAACTTGGGCTGAACTCCCAATGGAATTCTGGATCCTGTCCCCAGCTCGCAGAGATTTATAAAAATGTATGTATTTTCCTCATTGGTTGGGATAATTAGTCTAATTACGTCTAATTGCATAATTATCGTAAATACAGCAAATTTAACCTCGCGCTCAGGCTGCACGATTCCAACGAGCGACGAGGAGGATGCAAACTCTCAGGGAAAAGATCTCCATTGACATTTGGGATCTGCAGAGTTCATTTTCCCAACATTTCCGTGGATGAGGATGTCCAGGTTTGCTCCATTTCTCTCCCCGTGGATGCTGGAATAAGTGGCTGATGTTTCCTGATTGACTGGAAAAATCTGATCATTTTTAGGGGATTTGTTTGGATATGCCCAGTTTTCCAGGTGCCTCCTGGGATTTAAATGCTGACCGGATTTTGGGATCATCCCAGAGTAGCGGCAAATGGGGAAAGAGGGAATACTGCCCCTCTGCCCTGCTCAGGTGAGACCCCACCTGCAGAGCTGTCCCAGCCCTGGATCCAACAGCAGGACCTGGAGCTGCTGGAATGATCCAGAGGAATCCATGAAGCTGCTCCAGGGCTGGAGCTGCTCTGGAGCCAGGCTGGGAGAGCTGGGAATGTTCACCTGGAGAGGAGAAGGATCCAGGGAGAGCTCAGAGCCCCTTGCAGGGCCTAAAGGGGCTCCAGGAGAGCTGGAGAGGGACTGGGGACAAGGCATGGAGGGACAGGACACAGGGAATGGCTTCAAACTGGAAAAGGGGAGATTTGGGTGGGATATTGCGAATTAGGAATTCCTGTCTGGGAGGGTGGGGAGGGGCTGGGCTGGAATTCCCAGATTTGCTGTGGCTGCCCCTGGATCCCTGGCAGTGTCCAAGGCCAGGCTGGACACTGGGGCTTGGAGCAGCCTGGGACAGTGGGAGGTGTCCCTGAGTTGGAATTGGGTCCGTTCCCACCCAAACCATTCCAGGATTTCGTGATTACCAGAATAATAAAACCATGAGAAATAACAAACAGCCTCTTTTTTTGGGTAAAAAACCAGAGAAATTTTGTCTCCCTTTCCGTTCCATTTCACTTCCAGATTAAAATCCACCTTCAATGCCCTCCACAAAAAAAATCCCTCCCAAAATTCCCAAGTCCTGATCCTCTGAAGCCAAATCCGCTCTGTCCCTCTTCCCATCAGCTCTCCCTATTTGCATCCCAATCATGAAATGAACTAATTAAGCAGAAGATGTTGATGACTCTTGAACCTTTAATTACATCTTTTCCTCTCATAAACACGGAGCAGATCTTGCCTGCGTGGATCCAGGCCACGCTAATTCCAGCTGCCCTCCAATAACTGGCGAAGGGTTATGGATACGATTGGAATATCACCAGGACAATCTGATTTATTCATTAATTAAACCCACTCTGAGATTTTAGGCAGGGTGATCTTAATAACCTAAAAAAAAAGAAATCTAATTTCGTGTGACACATTTTAGTAGATGAATCCTTCGATTGTAGGGAAGGCAATCCTCAGCATTTCCACATCGGAATATAACATAAAAAATCCACTTTTCCTTTTTAATTAAAACATTTCAAAACTCCAGTTTACACTCGAGCCCAAGCAAAGCCCCAGATTTGCTAAACTGGGTCTGTTCATGTTAAATCAAAAATAATCTCATTACATTTAGGACAGCAATGACCCGGCTCTGTGATTTAATTCCCATCTCCGCAAGGTTCCGGGCTCCACATCTCTCTGGGAAACACGGAGCTGTTGGAGCAATATAAAGCTGTCAAGTACAATAAAAAGCCACAAATGAAGGTGCTCTCAAATCATTAAGTGAAAATTATTTATGAAAGTCGCAGTTGCTTTCTGCTCTGAACACCAAATTACCGGGCAGTTTTCACCTCTGTCTTTGCTCGTTATTCCTTGGGATTTTCCAAACCGATTTTTCCCCTTTTGTTTCCCTTTCTTTTTATTTTTTTTTTTCCAAACACCCTCCCACACTTCTGGCCACAGACAATGGGATTTGCCACCTTTTTTATCCTGCCTCGGTGTGATATGAATGTGTTCACCATAAATTAAGCTCAGCTTATCCGACAGATCCAGGGTTCCTTCGGGGCTGGGGATGGGAACAGGAAGATTTGGGAAAAGGTTTTATTTCCTTTTTCGCCGCCTCATCTTTTAAGTGGGGGAATCGTGAAAAGAAACCTTCTATTTCAAGATAGAAGAGGCAGGAAAAAAGGAGAATAGAAACCAACGTGAGGAGTTGCCATAGAGTTTGGAATCACGGAATTTTTATGGTTGGAAAAGCTCTCCGAGGTCATCAGGTCCAACCATCCACCACCACCATGTTCTGCACTAATCCACGTCCTCAAGCGCCACATCCACACGTTTTGGGAACATTCCTAGGGATGGGGACTCTACTCCTTTTCTGGGCAGCCTGTACCTCTTCCATAAAGAAATTTTCCCTAAAATTTAATCTACGTGAAGAGATTTTAAGGCTGTAATTTAGGCTGTGACTTTTGTGCGGAATTGCTTCGTTGGATCAGGAAGGACGAGGAAACAGGAGTCAAACCAGAGGTTTGGGATTGTAACGCCCAATAAAAATCACTTTAAAGGGCCTCTTGTAGACATCACCACCTCACCATTTAATAATTTATATTTTTACAAAAATTCAAACCTATTTTATGTCAGGAAATCAATTAAAAACATCCAGGCGCGCTTGCGCGAGGCGTCATTGGCCATCCCCGGGCCCCGCCCCGCAAAACCAGCGGAGAGATCCCGTTACGAAGCCTCAAGACGGAAGAAATTCCCGGTTTTTAGGCGTACCTGGGTAAAGAAGGGCTCGTAGATCTCCACTCCCTTGTCGGAGCCCTGCAGCAGCACCTCCTGGCCGCGGCGCCAGCTGTAGCGCACGGGCGGGTTGGAGTTGGCCACGCACCTGAGGAACACGGTCTTCTCATAGTAGAACTGCTCCTTGGCTTCCCCGATGCTCTGGTGCACCGTGACTATGGGATCATCCAAATCTGGGCAAAAACAGGCAGGAAAAACCAAGTTTAAGCCAGGCTTTAGTCGGCTCGGCAACAGCGCGGCGCTGGGAATTTCCTGCGACGCCTCATAACGAGTCAGGAGTGAAACAGAGACAGAACAGCTCTAAAAGCCCCAAATTTGGGGAATTTTGCAGCAAAAGTCAGGTTTCGGATTTATTTCCTTCTCCCCAACTGGATTTCCTTCAAAACTCACATTTTTAGGCAGAACAACACGGCCAATCTCACGCTAATGTCAATCATATTTCTATTATAGTGCGGTGATTACCGCGGTTTCGTCTGGTTCGCAGCTTTACTCCTTGTTTCTTCCAACTCTTTTCCACAAAATTATAACGCTTTGGAAATAAATAGACAGCCTGATTTGCATCCAAATGGCAGGATCCAGGAGTCCATGGATCATGTGCACGCAGCTGTTTGCTTTTAAAGCCGCAATTTAAGGCAGCAATTTAATGCAGATTCCCTGCTTTTAGTTACAGGCATTTAACTTCCAGCAGGTAAATTCATCCCGGGCTTTGGAGCACATTTCTCTTGATTAAAATACAGATATCGGATAATTACTCCCACTGCAGCAGCTCCAAGAAAATGAGATGCCCACAACCAGGAATTGGCTTCCATAAGGAAAAAAAAATACAATAGCCCTTGGAATATGAGGATAGCAAAGTAATTAAATTGGGGTTTATCCCACCGGGAAAAACACGATTCCTGGGCTGGGGGTTATTCTGGGCTTTGTTTGGAGGGATGATTTTACTGAGGAAGGAAAGAAATGGAACGGGAAAAACAAGGAAAGCAAAGGATGTTTTCCTAAGTTCTGGTTAAAACCACCTGGCTTCCAAACAACTCTCCCAGCCAGGAATTCCTTGCTGATATCCCATCCCTCCCTGCTCTCCGGAAGTGGGAAGTTATTCCTCTTGTCCTGTTCCTCCATCCCTGGAAACCAATGGTTTCAGTTGGAAGGGACCTTAAATCCCATCTCATCCCACCCAAGGCCATGGGCAGGGACTCCTCCCACTGTCCCAGGCTGCTCCAAGCCCCAGGGTCCAGCCTGGCCTTGGACACTGCCAGGGCTCCAGGGGCAGCCACAGCAAATCTGGGAATTCCAGCCCAGCCCCTCCCCACCCTCCCAGACAGGAATTCCTTCCCAATATCCAACCTAAATCTCCCCTTTTCCAGCTTAAAGCCATTCCCTGTGTCCTGTCCCTCCATGCCTTGTCCCCAGTCCCTCTCCAGCTCTCCTGGAGCCCCTTTAGGTACCCTCAGCTCTCCCTGGATCCTTCTCTTCTCCAGGTGAACATTCCCAGCTCTCCCAGCCTGGCTCTGGAGCAGCTCCAGCCCTCAGAGCATCTCCGTGGCCTCCCCTCTCCAACAATTCCATGTTTTTCTTGTGCTGGGGGCCTGGACTTGGCATTCCAGGTGGGCTCTCCAAGCACACAGGAACACAACATTCCACGTGCCCCTCAGCCTTGGCTGCGACCATTCCAGAACCTTATCAGCACTTCTTGGTCCTTAAAATTCCTTAAAAACCCTTTGGATAGGGGTTAATTATTCCCTTAGCCCCAAATTCAACCCAATTTTCACAATATGTGATGTAATTATGAAAATGTTGGTTCATCAGGTTGATTTGAGGCCCAAATTCAGTGAAATGGAGAACGAGGCTCTCGAATCTTCACGTGACCAAAAGGAACCAGTCGAAGGCACCCCCAAATCCCTCTGCAAAGGTGGAGAATCCTGGAATTGTTGAGGTTGGAAAAGCCCCCTGAGATCACCAAATCCATCCATCAACCACCGCCACATTCACCACTAAACCACGGCCTCAAGAGCCACATCCATCCAAGGGTGACTCCACCCCTTCCCTGGGCAGCCTCTCCCAAAGCTTGACAAGCCATGGAATTCAGGAAGAACTTCGTTAATAAAATAAATAGATTTCCATGTTGAAAAGCAAATTCCAGAAAAAAAGACCAACTCTAAAGACAAAAAATTCATGTAAAGACTAAAAATTCATCTTCAGCTGCTCCATTCCTATTTGCATAAAGCTGGAGAGTCTCTTGATTAACCGGAAACAAAACCTCTCCCAAAATTCCTGACAATTCCAGCACTAATGCCTCGTAATGGGGGCACGGATTTTAAGTAAATGTTACCTTCGTCCTCCCCTCCAAAACATTTAATTTAAGATCACAGGAGCGAATGATGAACCTGCTGCTCCAAATTAGGATGGCATTTCCTAATGAGATTTCAGTTTTGTTCGAAAGGTTATTTGAAATCACGGTGGAGTTTGGAAAGGGTTGAGAGCGCTCAGAAATTCTGGCACCTCCTCGTGAAGTTGAAAATAAAGAGGAGAAGATGAACTCGCTGCAATTTTTAGGGTCAAACACCTGTTCCCTGAGTTTTGACGGAGAACAGAACGTTTCCCACGCTGGTTTCCAGGTTATCTCTATAAAAGCACATCCCTGGATGGCAAACAAGGAGCCGTGAGCTCCATCACCGAGTCCAGGGATGCTCCTCCAAGCTCTGACCCTCAGATGAAGGTGAACCCTTGGATGAAAAGCCCAAAACATCCAAATCTGGACTTGGCTTCGTTTTCATAGTTACTCAAAATGAGACACAGGAAACCCACAAAAACCTGGAACCAGGACTGAAACCACCTCCATCCCCAGCTACAAGAGCAGGAGAGCTGCTTCCAGGGAAAAATCCCTGCTCGTCCAACCCCTCCCTGTGAGGAAACTCCCTGAGGGCCCTGTCCAGCTCCAGACATGGATACACTGGAGCAATGCACGGGAGGCCACCAAGGTGACTGGAGGCTGTCCAGATTCTGAGGGAGCTGGGTTTGGCCAGCCTGGAGATGGCTGGATGAAGGGAAAATCCCATTTCTGTCTTCAAATGCCAACCGGGGACTTCTGGAGAAGATGAAGACACAGGAGAAGCTGGGATGAAGAGCAGATGGAATTTCTGTCTTCAGCTTGTTACCAGGAAGTTCTGGAGAAGATGAAGACAAAGGAGAAGCCGGGATGAAGAGCAGATGGAATTTCTGTCTTCAAATGCCAGCCAGGAAGTTCTGGAGAAGATGAAAAACTCTTCTTGGAGGTGCAGAGGAAACGACCGTGAGGCCTGAGCTGCACCAAGAGAAATTCCTCCTGGATATAAGGAAAACAAATTCCCTCTGCAATCGGACAAGTGTCCAGAGGGGCCATGGGGTACCTGGAGACATCCAGAGCTTGGCTGGACACGGTCCTGAGGAATCTGACCTTGAAGGTGACCCTGGTTTGAGCAGGGGATTGGACAAGAGGTCATTTTAGATTAATTATTTCCAATTGCTCCATGATTCCAGGAGCTGTGATGTCATCACACGTCATGTCATCCTGCTCTCTTGGAACGGGTCCATGCTGGATCATGGAAACCTGGAATGGTTTGGGTTGGAAGGGACCTTAAATCCCACCCAGTGCCACCCCTGCCATGGCAGGGACACCTCCCACTGTCCCAGGCTGCTCCAAGCCCGTGTCCAGCCCGGCCTTGGGCACTGCCAGGGATCCAGGGGCAGCCACAGCAAATCTGGGAATTCCAGTCCAGCCCCTTCCCACCCTCCCAGCCAGGAATTCCTAATTCCCAATATCCCACCCAAATCTCCCCTTTTCCAGTTTGAAGCCATTCCCTGTGTCCTGTCCCTCCATGCCTTGTCCCCAGTCCCTCTCTAGGTAATCCCTTCCAAGCAGGCCCTGAACTATGGCAAGGGATGGATTTTGACAGGAACACCAGGAAAGCGCCGAGAAATCCAAGCTGGGAACGGAACTGCAGCAAACCCTGTGCCAAAGCATTTCATAATGGTCAATTAATGGAAAATTCCCACTGCAGAACCTGATGGAATTTTTTTTCCAACGGCCGTGCTGGAAAGATCCCGACAGCTGCAGCAAAGCAAAGGCAGCAGCACTACCAGGAGAGCGAAGAACGCTCCAATTGTTGGGAGATTTCCCTGAACATTCCAGCGCCTGCCCCGCTGTCGGGAAGGGCCGCAGAAAACTGTGGCTGGGTGGTTACATAAGGCTGGGCTTTGCTCACGCCGTGTGAGAGCTGGAAAAGAGAAAAAGCAGGAAAAATACGGGGCTTGGACAAGGGATTCTGCAGGAAAACTCCAAGATTCCCTGCCTTTAGCCAGGTTGTTTAAAGCCACCAGATCCCGGTGCTCATGGAAGCGCTCCAGAATCCCGGCTTTGATTCTGATCGAATCGGCACTGGCTGATATTCGATTTTCTAAACAGATCTTAAAAACCCCCTACTTGAAGCTCTGTGCATGTGGGTGGCTGGGGGTGGTTGTTCTTTCCCAGCAGCACGGGAATATTCCGGAGCTTGGAAGGCTGGGAGGGAGGGGAAGGGCTCGGAATGGTCACCCAGAGAAGCCCCTGGATGGCTGGCAGTGCCCAAGGCCAGGCTGGACAGGGCTTGGAGCAGCCTGGGACAGTGGGAGGTGTCCCTGCCCATGGCATTGGGTGGGATGGGATGAACTTCAGGTCCTTCCAAACCATCCCAGATTCAATAACTTCAAACACCACAGAAAAATAAACCTATAAAGATTTAACACTGGGAAGCCCAACGAGATGAATCTCTTCATTGTTTTACAAGAAGGGAAAAAAAAAAAAATCCCCAAATCTTCATTTTGAGTTGATGAAATTATGAAGAGTCAACAGATGAATCACTCCTTAAATCAAACCGAAGCCATGGGTGCTGCTATGTCGTTAAAGTCTCTTAATCAACCGGAAAATAATTACGGAAAGATGTTTCCCACAGAGCTTTGTGCCACCATCAGGTTCAATTTCTCAGTCTTTAATCTCTGAATCGAACCAAACACTCCCCAAAACCCAGGTGGGGCAGCCATGGTAAACACTGGATTGGACGAATTCCCCTCGCACATCCCTAAGCTCTTGAACAAACGGAAAACTCAACCTAAGCTGATCAAAAAGCGTCTAATCTGAATTCCCTGGGAATTCTGTTATCATGCTGGAGTGGAGGGGCACAGAGTGTAAAATCCTCCCCGTGCAGAATTCCAAAGGCATTGAGCTGTCTGGGAGTGGGAAACACGGATCATCATCATCCCCACAGCCCTCACCTGAGCTCCAGGAGAGTCACGCGCACAGACAGCCCGGCAGGATCCAGGCTGGATTTGCTGGATCATCTCCTCCCAGCTGCTGGGCCTGCACAGTTTGCTGATTTCATTTGTTAATTAGCCGCCTTTGTCTTCAGATGTTCGGAGCAGGCGGGATAAGAATAAAACACATCTGGGAAAGGGATGGGAACGGCTTCATCCCGGCGGGCAGAGCGGTGACGCATCGCTGAGCTGGAGTTATTCAGCTCCTGAGTTATCCCTAAATGTGAAACTCCCGTGTTTTCCAAGCTATTTTCCCTCCTTGACCCAGCACAAGCTTTCAACCACAGAATCATTGAGGTTGGAAAAGGATTTAGGAACATCAAGTCCAAGCTGTGCCCGATGCCCACCTCATCCCCAGCCCTGAGCACTGAGTGCCAAGGCCACCACAGCCTCGTGTCCCCAGGTGCCACATCCACATGGATCTGAAATCCCTCCAGGCATGGGGACTCCACCCTGTGCCTGTGCCAGGCCTGGACAGCCCTTTTTAGGGAAGAAATTTTCCCAAATATCCAATCTAAACCTCACGGAATCATTGAGGTTGGAAAAGAGCTCCAAGGTCAGAGTCCGAGCTGTGCCCGATGCCCACCNGAGCCTCTTTCCCAGCTCCCTCAGGAATTCTCCAGCCCCTTCCCAGCTCCCTCAGCCGCTCCTCATCAGATTTACTCCCAATAATTCACAGAATTCCGGAATGGTTTGGGTTGGGAGGGACCTTAAATCCCACCCAGTGCCACCCCTGCCATGGGCAGGGACACCTCCCGCTGTCCCAGGCTGCTCCAAGCTCCACCCAGCCTGGCCTGGGACACTCCCAGGGATGAGGCAGCCACAGCTGCTCAGTCGAGGCAGCTTTGAAGTGTTTTGTGTGGGATATAAACCTCAAAAGTTCAATTAATTTCTCTATTTTTTGCACACCTACAGAAAGGGAAACGAACTCTCCCGCTCTCCACCCCTTCACGTGCCCGGTGTGGACACACAACAGCTCTAAACAAGCTGGAAAGACAGGAATCAAGTTATTCTCAGCTCCATGGGAGCTATTTTTCCCTCTCCAACCCTTTCCGAGAGATTTATTCTGCATCTGCAGTGCTGCATGTGCAGAACAGCCCCGGCGCTGGAAACAAGCAGCATTTCCAGCTGCTGGAGGGAAGCAAATGTTCCCTCCTTGTTCCCACGCTGGAGAGCGTGACCCCGGGAGCCCCCCGTGGAGCTTCCATCGATTTCCAATGGAATTCCGGGAGGATCAGAGCCGTGCCAGGAGGCTGTTAGCATGCTCCAGCACAAAAGGACAAAGCAAATGACCTCAGCGTCAACCATCCCCACACAGCTCCAGCCTGGGATGCTTTCCTGAGGGTTCAGGCTACAACGAAATTCCAAAGGGAAAAACATAATGAGCTCTCGGTGATGGGATTTCACGGAGAAGATGTTTTTTCCTACTGTTTTAATGTTATAAATACACCTGGTTGAAATCTTCTCCTATGAGCACGTCCTGGTGACATCAGAGGGGTGGCACAGGGGGTGCAGCACTCCGAGAGGGATTTCCTTCTCCGAGGACACCAAACGGAGCCAATTCCCGTCATTCCTGAGGCTGGATTAGCGCTGGAATGCCCAGGGAGCAGACAGGTTCTGTGTGTGCAGCACTACCAGAACAAACAACACCCACGACCCTGCTCGAGCTCCATGGGGATGGGAGCAGCCCCGAGAGAAGGACTGGGAGTGCTGGGCGGTGAGAGGATGCTGTGTGGGCTGAACCAGCAGCTGTGGTGGCCGGGGGGCCAGAGAGCCCAGGCACAGAGGGGGCCCGCTGATGGGCAGGCCCCAAAGTGCGAGACTCCCCTTGACCTCAGTAAGAAAGGCCTCTCCCATCGACCCTGTGGAGATTCGGTCTGTCCGACTGGCCGACAGACAGACGCCCCTTGCACCCCTGAAGAGGATGTAATCCAGCCCCTACTCCGTCCCCTCCTTTTCCCCATTGGCTGTTCTTGTATTACCTCACCTCCCTCCTGGATCCCTTTATAAGGCTATCCCAAACGGAAGTGTGTCCCTTT
>VZTF01000117.1:0-28230 GCA_013397755.1 Cnemophilus loriae
CACCGCCTCCCCCCGCCGCGCCCGCCGCCGCCGCTCCAACTACATCCGGGGAACTCGGGCGACGCCGCGCTCGGTCAACGTCGGCTCTTTCCGGCTCTTTCCGACGCGCTCCGTCCCCTCTGTCCCCTTTGCTCTCGGGCGACTCTGCCTTCGGTAAACATCGGCTGCCTCCGCCGAGCCCGACGCCCCTCAGTCCCTCCCTTCGGCAAACATCGGCTGCCTCCGCCGAGCACAACGCCTTTCAGTTCCTCCCTTCGGCAAACATCGGCTCCTTCCGTAACACTCGGCCCTCCGTGCCCCTCCCGCCTCGGCCTACGCTCCCGAGCGCTACCTGTCTTCGGAAAACATCGTGTTTTTCCGGAGAGACGTTTCCGCGCGGCCGTCAGGGCGGCGCCGCGTTCGGAAGCGCTCGGGTGTTTCCGTGACCCCTCCAGGGCCGGTGCGGCCGTTGGCGGGCGCGCGGGGCCGGTTGGCCGAGGGCAGCGCGGCCTCGGTGGCAGAGCCGCTCCCTCAGTGGGGAGGAATCGCGATCCTGCCAGGCAGGTGGGGGCAATAGGGGAAATTGCGGGGGGGAAGATAGAAATGGGAAGGTCTCCTCTTACCTACCCCCCTCCTCCCCTTCCGCCCGGGCACTCGATGTACAGGCAGGAGCCATTTTGTGCGCGGCGCGTGTTCCGCGGGGCCGCGCTCGGCGGCGAGGAGGGTGTTAAAATGTCCCTGGGGCCGCGGCGGCTGCGCGGGTCGGGCTTTGGCCCCGGTGTGTCCCCAGGGGGTGTGAGCGGCGGGTGAGGGGCTCGTTGTGGCCCTGGCACAAGCGTTCCGGGTCACCCCAGTGTTCGGGGAGCTCCGGGGCGCTCGATGTGTCTGGAAGATTCCTCGCTGTTGTCAGTGCCTGCGGAGCCCCTCGCGGTGGTGCCCGGTGACCGGACGAGGAGCGATGGCCTTAAACTAAAACACAAGAAGTTTCACCTTAGCATGAGGAAGAGCTTCCTCGTGTTGAGGGTGGAAGAGCACTAGAACAAGCTGCCCGGGAAGGGCGAGGAGTCTCCCTCTGCGGAGACATTCAAAACCCACTTGGACGCTCTAGGTCACCCTCCCTTACTAGGGAGTGGGGCTGGATGATCTCCAGAAGTCCCTTCCAACCCTAACAATTCTGTGATTCTGTAATTTTTGCTTTTTTCTGAAGAGGCCCTCGAAGTTTGAGGTACAAAGCATCCTATATTCAGGATTGTATAAAGGTATTATAAAACATGTCTTAAATGCTTTGATACCATTGCCATGACAGTGTCATAGGAGCCAGCAGTTTTCAGTAAAGGTTTAAGAGCAGATGCCAAATTCTGTCCTGTCCCCCTCCTGAAAAGGGAAGAGATGTGGCACATCTCAGAGTGGGTATGTTAAGCTTAAACAGAGAACCTTGCCGCGTGGCTCCGTCTGTGCTAGTGAAGCATTATTCATGGTAACACTCTTACAGATTTTTTTCTGTTTCTTTGTTTGTTTGTTTTCCTTTAATTGGTGTGCAGAAGGCCGTTGCTGAAAGGGGACTTCAGGGAGTGAGTGCAGGATGACTCAGCAGGGAGCTGTTCTTCAGGGTTACAATAATGAACTAGTGAAATGCATTGAAGATTTATGTATGCAGAAAGAAGAACTGAACAAACAAATCCAGCAAGCAGAAGAGGAAAAGAATAAACTCCAGCATGAAATCCAAGTCCTCAGTGAACAGCTGGAGTGTGTATGTGAAAACCTGGCCCAAAAGGTGGCTTCACGGAATGAGCTTGATAAAATACTTGCTGAAACCGAGGCTGCTTACATGAAGATTTTGGATAGCTCTAGAACTTTACTTAATGTCCTGAAGAAGGAAGTGGGAAGCTTAAAGCATTCACCAGATCTGAAAACCAATGTAACGTGAAACAGTCAAATGTTTGGACTCTACAGTGCTAAAATTCCACTAGGTGAGAAACGTGGTCAGCCACGGAACCTTACAGCCACAGTATAAGCAGAGAAGGATTTTCTTCCAGTCTTCCTGTATGTTTTATTATTTTCAAATGCACTAGAAAATAGATTAAATAAAGTTACCATTTTGCTTAAAAAAAATCTACTTAATTGAACATTTCAAAACTTAGCAAATAGGCAGTGGAGGCAGATGTGAGACTGTCAGTTTTGACATCATGATGCTTCAAGGCTTAGAAAAAAGGCGTGTTTTATTGGTTGACTTCAGATGGCTGCTGGTAAATTATTTGAAAACTAGTGGATGCAAATCACATACTACTTCCTACTTCTTTTCACTTTACTCATGCTTAGGCTTTACTGTTGGGACCAAGTAGAAATGAGCTATTTAGCTTCCTCTAGGAGCTTGGAGTTCTGTCTGATGCATGCACAGAGACAGCCTCTGTTTACAATAATCGCCTATTTGAATAATAGAGGGATAAGGTGAGAAATCAGGACTAATGCAGGGCACAGAGGCTTAGAATTTAACACTGTATGTGGTTCAGGCATCTTCTGAAGCTATTCCCCAAAGCCTTGTTTGGAAAGGAGATGTGCTGCAGTGAAAGACAGGTTTGGTGCAAGTGCATAGACAGCTACACCATGAACACAATGGACCAGTAATTACTTGGGGGTAAGAAAAATGTGTCAGTAGTGACTAGAAATCCTGAAAAAAACACTGGAGTCCAGTTAAAAATCCAGAGGTAAATACAAGACCAAAGAAGATAATCCTGGCTAAAAGCCACTAATAGAATTTTTGGAATACTTTTTTAGTGCCTTTTAGCTCTATACTGATCTATTAAATTATTGTAATAAGATCGTGGCAAATAGTGAACATCCTGGAATGATGAGAAATAAATACAAATGAAAGGTGAAAGAAGGAAATGTGAAGTGATTTGCAGCTATCAGCCATTCTTACAGAGGACATTAAAATAGAACTTAGTTTAGAGATTAGGGATTACATAACAGCATGGCATAAATTTCAGTTTAATGCTGTTTTTTATTTCTGCTGAACCTCTCTGTTGGTGTGTGTGTATGTACACGTGCATATTGTTCCGCTTATTTGTGTGTTACAACAGGAACTTTTAAAGCTATGTCTTGTAGTCAAATCTTCATTCAATACCAATTAATTAAATTGAAAGAAGTGCAGTTGTAGTCTCCAGACTTGATAATGGTGTGTCTCTCATGTGCACGTATAGAGGGAATGGAGATGTGAATAGTTTTGGTAATAGCTCTTCATCAATAGTAGGAAGCAAATTTTATGTTCTTCTGGTTGCCAAGCTACAATCAGGGATGAGTGTGATTGAGCTAATCACAGTTGACTTGTATGGCACTTCCAGGAGCTTCCCTCTGGGGAATTCCCAGTGGGTCATGCTGAGGTGATAAAATTACATCATCTCAGGGGTATTGCTGTTGTAGTGCTGCAGCACTCAGGACCACCTGGTTTATGTTGAAGTGAAACGCAAAAATTTTGCTATTTTTAGTAGCAAAAAAGTGATTTATTTGACTGGACATTTTATGACATTCTGTCTTCCCTTAGACTGGTAGTAGTAACTGATTTACAGCACAATAGGAAGACTCAGGAAAAGTACTAACTAACGAGCAAGAACTTTGAGTTGCAAGTGTAAACTGCTGCTGCTTATTGGCTGCAATGGAACTTGAAATTGTGAAAAAGAGTTTCTATCATAGAAAGCTCATTTATAGAGAACAGTACAGTTATTTTCTAGTATTGGTCTCACACAATAATTACAGGTTTGTTTGCCTTAGAATAATTATAAATAATGCCTCTTGTTCTACTGAAGCTGATGAAACTAAAGAAGTTCTAAGAGAAGCCTTATAAGACTTTAAAGAAATCTACTTCACAGCCATCATTATGTCTATTGTAGCTATTACAGTGTCGAAACTAAATAACTGGAGATGCTTGAATTTTTTTTTACAAAATTAAGGGAAAAATGTAACTGTTGGCTAGTATTTACACACACACTGGGGCCTCACAACATTCAAAGAAAAGTTTAAATGTTGCTAGAATTCCATTTAGTGATCCCAATCTAAAATTTCCATTTAAATTCACATTTAAAAGTGGAGAGAAATAATATATCTCTAAGGCTTGCCTATTTTTAGAATAACTCCCAAGTGTGGCAGTCATTGTGCACCTGCAGAGTTGCTACTCAAAAATAGTGCTTACCATTATATTCTGTCTTGACCCAAATGAACCCTTTTATTGAAGTGGTAAACCTTTTTCACTGCTTTTTCAGACACTATAAATCTTGACATAAATAGTTTTTGTTAAACAACTTCACTTTGTTCAAAAGACATGCAAACTAAGTTGGTCCACAGATTTGCTGGAAGAGAAATGATAATTTGTGGATGGCAGCAGCTCTGCAGGGATAGCTGAAACACAAAGTTTACCTGGAATAAGGCAGGTTGTAAGTTTAAAGTATCATACTTATTCCTAACTTAATTTTTATATTGAATTTTTATGACTCTCTGACTTCTCGACCTGATGCTTTACTGGAATGCTTACAGTCTAGGAACCTTAATGACACAAGTTGGGTTCCTAATCTAAACTGCTGTGTTTAGTGTTCTGTATCTTATTTCGTTTGTTAGGAGACACAGTTTTTGAAACTCCTACCTGTGCCTGATTCAGAGATTTAGTGAAATGCATCTAGAGCATTGGTCTAAAGTCCTGAATTTTTGTAAAGGCGCCTTTACCCAGTTTCCAAGTAACAGAATATAACTGGAAGAGAGCTGATGATTCCCTGCTTTTATAGCAATGCTTCATGAATGTGCCCAGCGCTTAAAAACGCTAGTGATCAACAGTTTTTTCAAAATATTTGACTGTTGACTCCTTGCAAGTAAACTGAAGAGAGTCTGGCAGTTACCAAAGAAACTGCTTGTGGGTGGTATCTTGAAGTAATTTTCTGTGTGGAAGTGATTATAGGAACCCCTGGGTGAAGTGCTTATGCCAGCAGCCATTCACACCCCATTACTTTCGGAGGTGCTTACCCTGCAGTTCAGGTACCTCCCCACATGCAGTTTCTGTTAATCACCTTACAGAAATGGAGGTGAGTGGTCTGGGGGTTGGCCCTGATTTTAAGGGTAGGGAATAAAGAGAAGGTATGGATGTGAAGTCCTGGTTTGGGAAGACTGGAGCATGAGGGGTTATGATAGAAAGAGAAGTGGAGTTTCTCCTAATTTCTGTCTGCTCTAAGTGTACTTGCACTGAGCTACTGCCTACAGTTCTTGCTACCCAATAAATCAAATTTTAGAAATCATCTGATCTTCATCTGAACTCTGGGCTTTCTCCCCCTTCCTTAAGCCGACTGACAGTCAGCAAAAGAGGCAATATATATTTTGTTTTCTCTTTCTGTCTTATTTCTTTCTGTTCCAGCAGGAGGCTGTGAGATCTGAGCCTCCTGTTTGCTGGCTAAGTGTGCTGCCAGGCTCACACAGGATGCACTGCTGTTGTTTCCTGTCCTGTTTGCTCTCTTATGAACAGTCCTCAGTGAACTGCTTGGGTTTTATAAAAACCCCCAAGTTCTGTGTGTGCTTGATGTACTCTATGTCAGATTGACCTTGGAGACCTTAGGCAGAGGATTGGCAGGTTTTTGGCTCTTAACTTGGTGAATGCAAGCAATCTGTTTCCTTGAACTAGGAATTCTTCAGACCGGGAAGGTTAGGCATCTTCAAATACCTACAGAATTGTCCATTCAAACAATGAAGCAAGCTGTAGTCTAAACCCGGGTGACTGGATCTTGGATTGCTGTTTCAGAATTGAGAATCAGTTCCATCTAGCTCTTGAGGTACAACTGTGTCCCACTCCAAATCAATTAAGTGGATTAAGCTAAACTGGAACAAGGTACTGGTAATTCTGTAACAAGAACATTCAGATTGTTGGCCAAAGGATCAAATGTCTACAGTTAATTCATCATACAGCTGAGTCTTGTGCAGAGACCGATATCTATTACTCCTTAGATGACTTTGCTTGTTAGGAGAGATTTGAGTGGCAAGGTGGAGCTTGTGGCAGTTGCCTTAACTTTGAATAGGTCCTAGATTCTATCCAACTCTCTAGATTGGGATTTTATGCAAGAAGTAGACAAAACAGTTATTTTTTTATAATTTATTTGTTTTTTAAATTTCCTCCTTTTCAGGAATTAGCAAAGAAGTATTAATAAATACTTTAATGTTGATTTGTTTGTGTGTTGGTGATTTTCTTAACGGATGAAAAGGCAAGTTTTCCTAAAATCCTAATGCTCTTTTAGCTTTAATGTATGTGTGTGTTTTTAAATATAGATGTAAATATTTTCTTTTTTCTCTTTTGGGTGAAGGCCAGACTGGCCTTTGGTTTAATTTGTGTACCAATTGCTATGTCAGTGTCTTGTTTTGCTGGGGAAGAGTCAGGTACCATGGCCACTTCTTGGGTGTCTGTTCTATGCCTTTTTTAAACTTGAGATGGGTTTTTTGTTCTTTGCCCCTTAACTACTTATAAACCTGTCAGGGATTTTATTAGATGCCCCAGAGTAGTCCTTGATGGTTGTCTACCGCAGTTGGTTTCAGATGAAGTTTGGTTCACTATCTAGCTGTAAAACCTAGCTACTTGCATGTTAGCTGTTGATAAAACACGGAGAGGTTCAAGCTTGCAGAACAGGGAGCTATATGGCAATTCATAGCTCCAGCTTGTGGAATTTGTGTGAAAAGTAGTTCAGTGTTGTAGTCTGTATTTACAAAAATAAGATGTTAGTCGTATTGGGGCTAGTAGAACACTTACATTTAGTAGTGGTTTCGAAAGTAGTTTTACAAGATCTTGTGGGGTGGAACAACTTGCAGGGTGTTTTGCCTATTTGTGCAAGACTATGGATATGCTGCAGTAACTACTGTAGAAAATTTGTAAATTTTAGTACAAACTTGAGTATCTTATTTAGCAGCTCGATGGAAAATAACAGTGTAAAATCTGCATTTTGATTGTAGCACACCCATTGTTTCTGACCCGATGCAAATCTGATAATATTTGTAAGTATGCTTAATTTGAATATCACAAATGGGAAAATTATGCTTTTAGAATAGGATTCATTCATATTAAAGGAAAACAGGCACCTGTAGACAGAGAGCACATTCAAGAAAAGGCATTTGAAAAAAGTCCTGTCAGTCCTGCTCTGGAGATGGGATTGATCATGATTCCACTGACTGTGATGAGAGCGTGTTTCTCTCACACCTCACTTCAGGGCCTGTGAAGTTTCGTGGGGTGGCTTCTCCTCTCAGCCTTACCAGCACTCGTGTATAGAGTGCGTGTACCTGGTCCTGCAGGATTTAGAACAGCGTTGAGTGTTCTTGTTTACTATCTTGTGTGAAGTAGACACACAGCTTCCTGGCCAGCCTAAATCAAGACCACAGGAGTGTTAGAGACTATAAAACAAAGCAAGAAGCTGAACAATTTTTAACATTTACTTGAAAAATGTTTAAAATTATGAAACCTAATAGACTGGTCGCAGAGCATTTTAAAGGTAAATCTTCATAGGTGTTATTTTTTGAGCTTCATGTGCATAGATTCTCTTGCTTCAGTACGAGCTGCCATAATTGGCTTGAGGTTTTCCATTGATATGGGATATATGGGAACACTTCTAGAAAATTATTTACATCATAGTCCATGACAGATTTGAAGTTACATTTTTTTTTAAAACCATATAGTTGATTTAGTTGAATGTAGTAAAAAGTATCCTATTTCTTTGCTAAAGGCTTTCAAATCTCCCTGTCTGTATTCAGAATTAGATCAAAGTACTATTTGTGCTATTCTCTTTTTGTTGTTATAAGATTATTAACAAGTTGGATATAACTTGGATACTCGTTCTGATCGGGCATGTCTGTCAATTCCTGGCACAAAATCCTCTTCATATTCTGCAAGCTTACACTTTTTTAAAACTTCTTTTTCCTTATACGGTAAGAGCTCTTTAAGTTGAATATCAGCATGAGAGAGTTTGTGTTTTGAATGTTTTTATAGTATAGTTAGTATTCAGGGCTGAATCATACACTGTCAGGTGTTTAAAACAAAAAACTAGCAGTAATTCTTATATGGTTATGCAGCTGTTCAGTAACAGAAATCCTGCTAGACATTCGTGCTGCTCAGTGCCTCATAGTAAGTGAGATTAATTGCTGTAACTCATGAACCCGAGGTACTTTTTGTTAAACACTGGTTCTTCCTCAAGTGTTGTTTGCTATTGTGAGTGGAATGGATACCCCATTCCAGGGGAACATGGGGCAAAAGAGAAGCTGCCTTTTTAGTAGAGACCACCATCTGTGGAAAGAGAGGAGCATCCTTGTTAGCCTTGTCCATGGTAAAGAGATGTGAGACGATTCAAACCAAGTGGTTAGAATGGTCATAAGTCTCTGTTGTAAGGTTCACTGAAGCAAGCTGAAAAAAAGAAAACCCAGTCCATGCTGTCAGTCACAAGGAATGTGATACCTGCTTGCAGCCAGGTTATCTTTAAATGCAGGAGCTCAGGTGCAGCTGGAAGCAGTGTAGCTGCTGCAGAAGTGGGCTCACTGGGGGTTGTTTTGCCCTGCCAAGAAGCAGCTGACCCTGTGGACACACTTATGAAATCTGGAGTCACTGGACTTGTTAGGAAAGTGTGACCTCTTCCTGTTCTTGAAACTCGGGGAATTCTGTGTCTAAGTGACATGTGACTCAGTGACATGACTCCATAAGAAGGATATTTATTTAAAATCCTTTACTCTTTAGTGTTTTTTCTCTGAAGCCTAAAGTGTCCTTGCTTTAGATTCACATTGTTCAAGTTCAAATACCTATGACCAAAAATACAGATGCCCAGGTTCCACTGAAGCCCACAAGCCTGTAAGTTGTTGGTATTCACTGTGTGGTACACCAAGTTCCTGGTCAAATGCAGTCTTAATCCTTCAGTCAAGTTGCAAACTTTGTGGCTTCTCTTAGTTTAAATGATTTGCATGAAGTGTTGCTTGCTCGGTTTGGAATGTACTTTCGGTTTTTTGTTTGTTTGTTTCTCGATTAAGTATTCCATTGAGGCCTCCCATGGCACTCTGCCATACACATTCATGGTGTGCATGTGAGAATGTTTTCTTTGGGAATGTCAAAAGGAAACTACCTGTACAGCAGCAATTTAACTGAAACAAGATTTGATTTTATGCTATGCTGGTTTTGTTTTTAAAAGTGTTTAAAAATGACACATATATAAATATATATATTTATACAGGATATATAAACAAGTGCTTCCAATGAACTCATCACATAATACCTTACAGAGAATGTTAATATCTTTATTCCCTTGATTGACAGTGACACTCAGTAGTAATCTGCCCCAAATAAGGGACAAATCTGGGAATGGAGGCTTTGCTTTTTCAGCCTCAGTTGAATGCTTCGACTTGGACTGGTTCCCAGGGATTCATGTCCTGTTTGGTGTTTTGACATAAACAGACAGGATTATGCGTGCTCAACCTGTGTGTTGGGGGAAGGGATAGATATAACTGATTAGAGGCACACTTTTTTGCTGTTGCTTCCTCCACATTGCATGCAGCATGATGATGGTGTTTAAACGTGTTACTCCTTTCTCCATGGATAGACCCTGCATGACGAAGTATCCCAACTGCTGAGCAGCCACTCTCACTTTCCAGACCTCTCTCCAAGCCCCTGCTTTGGGACCTGACTGTAGGTGGGACAGCGGAACAGAAGGAACTTTTAATTACCTTTCAAAGCCTAACCTTTTTCAGATATTTTGCCTTTATAGACCCTATTGTTTTATCAGGCTGCTTATTACCTTATACTAGTCCATGTAAGACCACCAGGTTTTTTAGGCATGAAGGCTCCTTGATGTTTAAAGGTAGTGGGAGGTCTGAATTCTAGTCCATCTATAGCAGCATACAGAAACGAATAACAGCAGCAGGCTGTGAGGCAACCATACTCCACCACAGCTTGTTTTGGGTTAAGGGATTGAAGTAGTATGGCAAGTGAGGAACTCTAAATATCTGGGTGGATGGGACTGTTCTATAGTGAAAAGAAGCTGGCTGTATGAATTTGGATTAAGAACTACTTTAACCTAGGACAGGTGGCACCTGACAGCACTATTCGTATATTCACATATCATATATATATATATACATACATACATTAACGTGTATATATAAATATATTCAGCATTTTAATAAGTATAGAGAGTTCTTGGTAAAAATCTCTGATACTTCAGTATTATCTGCCATTTGAAAAGACAGTTTAAGCAGGATGGACATTAACAACTTGCATGAGGTTGTGTACCCTGTTTTTTTAGTAGCCCCCACAGTCTTGCTTCCACATAAGCCATGATTTGTAGCACCATCCTAATCTTCCTCCTGCAACAGCTTCTGTTGCATCTTTTTCCTAGCTCCTTGCTTGCCATGTTTTTAGTTATCCCAAGCTGCTGACCAGAAACATGCTGCTCTTCTGACATGTGGTGGGTCAGAGATGCTTTCAGTATCTTGATATTGTCCAGACATGTTCTGGCACGCTTGAGAAAATTGTTTGCAAAGATAAACAGATTTCATCCAGTTTGGTAGTGCCCCAAAAGTTATGGCTGGATGGGGTGATAATATTATATTCTAGAGAAACAACAGACACCTAATCTGAGTTTCATCCTAAAAAAAGGGTGGGATGGGAAAAACCCATCTTAAAAAGACTTGTAGGTCAAAGTGGTGGATGGACGGGAACATGATTTTCCTGATACACTATGGAGATTAAAGAACAGAAGTTTATTTTGTTTGTCATTGAGGATAAATGCTGACTTTGCTTATGATCTTCTGCAGATAAAGTCTATATGAGATGCTGTAATTTAATTAGTATTAAGGCTATGTTCAGAGTGATGTGAGTTTGTTTTAGAAACGTTTGCTCTGTGTTTGAGAAAAAATTATAACTTGAAACTAGGAAGAGGGAAAGGAATAGAGTGCTGCATCTTGCAGATAGTGATCTCGTTGAAGGAGCTATTATAGGTCTCCTGTGTCTTCTTCAAAGCTCTAAGTGTGACCTGTGTTGCAAAATAATAAATATGTGCTAAGACAGAGTGGAGTATGGCACAGTAAGGCTACTTGTAAAAAGTTATGTCAAGGCATTGTCTGTATTCAGCAGTTTTCTTTGCAATCCTGCTCTATTTTACAAACTAATCTATTCCCCACTAAGATGTGCTAGAGATAAACATTGCAGATGCCTTTGTGTGCAGAGAGGAAGGAGAGGCAATTAAAAGTCTGCATGCTGTGAAATCTCTGGGTACCAACAGTGTCTGCACAGACCTTTAGAATGTTTTAGGGAACAATTGGTTTTCCTACTGTCTAGGGTGACCGAACGCAAATGGTTTTTGAAAGAGGACAGTAACTCAGTTATTTTCACGCTGGCTAAAGTCCTACTGGTTTGCATAAAGGTTTCTATTTTTATTTACTGATAGCAAAGTCTTGGTGACAAAGTGGGTGCTTCAGATCAGAGGCTGTTGTATTAGAGTGCATCATTTCGTCTCTGACAAGGAAAGGGCAAACTTTGATAATGTAGTGAAAGAACCTGGGGCAGGGTAGTATCTGGTATTGGCCTCCATCAAAGACAAGGAAAGCACAAAAGGACAAAAACTGCTGGCCATGGTCTGAATCAAACAGGGTCGCCTCCAAGAGTAGCAAGTGAGGGATTTTCTTTCTTTTAACTTGCTCCCTCCTACATCATTACTGGGCTGAGTAAGAAAAGAATTTTCTTTTGAATATTAATAAATGGAATAATTTGCACCAAGAAAAGCTAGTTCCACATAGAAGGCAGCTAAAGCTGCTCCATGGGAGCTTTATTTATTTTTTTCTTCAAAAAATTTTCATAATGCAAATTCTAAAAGCAAGCAGCCATTGTAAGGAAAAGAGAAACAACAAAATGTTGTGTTTGCTTGTCATTGCAGACCTTTTATACTTCAGTAACTTCACTCCTATGTGCAGTTTCTTGGCTGCACGTACTGCTTGTCCAAAACATGGATTTTTGGTCTCAGACCTGTTCAATCTAAAAGTCCTTTTTTTATTTTAGATAAGCTTAATAAGGCAGTATACATGGTTACTTATATTGTATGTATATTATATACATATTACTTATATAAGTATGTTGTTACTTAGATAGGTATGAAATTTGTCTCTAACTCTTAGGTAAAAGTTCTTTTCCATGGCTTACTATGCCATGTATTACTACATGTGTTATCACACTGATGTAGCTGGAGTGGGGCTTGGTTCTCAGACATTAAGATGACCTTTGGAGTTAGATTAGCTGATAAGTATTTTAGAGTTTCAGGTGTTGGCAAAGTCAGAAGCAGCCAAACATTAGGAAGTGTAACTTGACTTTGCAGATTTAAATTAAAACTTGCATATTGCCTTACATGAAACTTGCCTTTGTTTCAAATAACTTCTGCATCTGGTTATGTGGTGGGACAGCACAGCCAAATGTTTTAAAGAGGTATCAAAAGCCATAGAACCATTTAAATTGGAAAGAACCTCCCAGATGGTCAAGTCCAACCATTAACCCAGAACTGCTGAGCCCACCACTAAACCATGTCCCTAAGTGCCACGTCTACCTGTCTCTTAAATAAATAACAGCTGCTTGAGCTACTCTGCTACACTAGGATTGTGACATTGGGAAGCTATGATGTAATTTATAGTTAAAATAATCTCATTAGCATGAGCACAAATCCCCTTAAACTAAGTAAAGTAGTTGTGCAATGTTACTGGATTTCAAAATGTAAACTTTTGATTCTTGTGCTGTGGCCTGTATAAGAGCAAAGAAGGTAACAAATACTAATTTTAAAATTCTGGAATGAGTTTTGAGATATTAATTAGAATTTAATAGGTGCCTAAGGATTTTACGCCACAAGACTCACTGAAAGTTAGTGGGTTTTGTGCTCTGCTTGCTGTTGCTCTGGTTTTTAAGATTCAGGATTCTTCTTGCACTTCTCAAAGGCCTGGCTCCTGAAATCAGGGCATTTTCTTTGTCCTTCTTCCTCCTACCCTCTGAAGTTACATTTCTGTTTCTTGTAAAGAAAAGGCTGAAAGCACAAAAGCAAGTAGAAAGGCTCAGAAATACAAATATAAATAATTCTAAATCTTTGTCATGATTTAACAACAGTCTCACACTTTGTGCTTGGCCTGATGTGTGTCTTTTTCAGTGCCTGAAGCTGGTCGTGGTCAAAGTCCTATTGAAAATTTCACACTGTTTTATACTTCAGTCAAGTCAGATGCAATGATGGCTTTAAGAAAGGCACTCGAATCTGTGGCTGTAGGACATAACTCGCTTTCTGTACTTGTATATTTAAATTCCTCTCTTAGTACCTTTAGCAACTACACCCAGCTTTCCACAGTCATTATGGGTTACTCAGAACTGTCAGGGAAGCCCCTTTTAGTCCAGCCTCAGTGTGATCTGCAGGTGTCAGGAAACAAGGTCTGGTTCGGAGATGGAATTCTGGAGCTTCCAGGCCAGCAGAAGCTGGAAGCCCTATGGGATGGCAGATGCTGACTCCTGGGAGAGAGTGCATGCAGCAGCAATACACGGCCTGTCTTCTGCCGGAAGAAGTATCAACCTGACATGATGCTTCCCAGAATCAGGAATCTTGGAGGAACAAGAAATTTCAGGGCTGAAAGAGGCTCCAGGGGATCTTCTAACATCACAATATATTTTATCCCCTGCAAGTGAATACAGCAAAGGTAAATGGGAAGATGACTGAACAGAATGGGTTTGTAGTACTCGCAGAGCTTGCTTTGGAGTCTGAAAGGCCAAAAATATGATCACAACATCTACCTGAAGACTGAAGATGGGATTTAGAAATTTAACAATTTATCAGACTGAAGCTAAAGATAGAAGTAAGTATGCTGTATAAAGGGCAGGATGAAGACATTTTAATAAAACTAACTCTGATCAAGAGAGAATAAGCAACTGACGACATCCAGAGGAATTTTTCCGAGAGGAGAACGTCAGAAGAACTGCCAGAATTGTCTAATTTTTCAATTTCTTTTTTGTTAAAACATATAAATTTAGTATCTAACATGAAGAAAAAATTATCACAATAGAAATAATTAAATCCTCAGCAAAATGAACGTGAATTTTGACGCCATTCCACAATTATTTTTGACAGATGCTTTTAATTTGGCCCAAACAATAGCAGGGAGCTTTGTGGGTGTCATAATATGCAATCTAGACCTGAATGATTTGTTTCAGTCATCATAAAGAGGGGACAATAGAGGAAACATGACAAAAATATAGAAAAAATGAGTAAGGCTGCACATAATTTTGGATCTCCTATTTTTATAATAAATCTCTTTGTGGTTTGCTTAAAGCCTCAGGTCCCAGATTCATGTAGGAAATAATCTAAGATTTCATTACACAAAAACAAGTTTATAATTTCTGCAATTGCAAAAAAAAAAGCTTATACAAAGCAAGAAGAGGAATCAAAATACATCTTTTTAAGAGACAAAAAGTAAAATCCACCTTTACTGTAAAAAAATCCAAAGGCATAAAGACTTGATGCTGCTATTAGAGCTCAGGTCAGTATTTATAGTGCATTGGTTGCTCAGACAGACATTGCAAAGCCTTGTATCCCATCCTTTTTCTTTCCTTAGCGACATTCTCTCAGAATCTGGAAAATAACATGCCTCTGCCCTTTGTTTTATGCACTTTTTCCTTCAGCAGATGCTGCCGAGCCTAGCGTCTGATTTCAGTTCTGATCTGGAATAACTCCAGGGGCGTGCACAAAGCCATCTCGCTTCTTCCCTCCTAACCGGCTGGTGGCAGGGAGGAGACTCCAGACTATTGTTCTCCCTCCCTGTGTCCCTCCTGCAGCAGCAGCCAACATTGTTCCTTTTTATTTACTTCCCCCTCTCTGTAAACCAGCAGGGCTCGCAGCAGAGGGATGCAGTTCTCCTCATTAGAGTAATTAGGCTGATTTATGAGAGAGTGGCACAGTGAAGGAGAGTTTTCGTAATACAGTGTTCCCCACGGGAGGCTGGGCACCCACCCAGCTGCTGGCAGTGCAGTGCTGGGCCTCCCCGCCGGCTCGAACTGGAGGGCCCCCATCTCTTCAACCTTTAATATCAGTGAAAATGGACAAACACATGCAATAAAATACTTTTTTCCTTCATGTGATATTCTTCACAAGTTGTATGTTCCAAGTTAATATTAGAAGTCTAATTAAAGTAATAGAGGAGAGGTATCCTTCCTTAGTGTTAAATAAGTGTAAGTTTTGGTTTATAAAGTACTCCTCAAACAAGTTTGCTGTGTCACTGGAACAGCAAGAGCTGGTAGGGCTTTGTTCCTCCCCTGCTCTGTGGAAGTTTTGCATTAGTTTTACAAAAAGCTTATGTATGATGAGTTAGGAAATTTCCTTCTTCCAGGGAAAATGTTATTAATTTCCTTTGTTCATCACATTTCCTTGGTATGTTCATGGCAAGATACAGTGTGTCCCTGGGAAGTCCTGCTCTACTTTATAAGTCCCATTTAAAATGTACATGGGCCTATTTAAAAACACATTTAAGCTTTGTAAAAATGTATTATACAAGCAAACAAAAAAATAAAATATCATTAGCAATTTTGCCTGTGTTTCTGCCAGGCACCAGGATCAAACTTGCAAAACTTCCCAGCTGCTTGCACTTCCCAGTGCAATATTTGTGGTCACTTTTATGAAAGAAATGTATCCATCACTTGTTTTCACTAACAGGATGGTATTTATAGTGCCTGAAGGGCAATCAAATAATTTTGTAATCCCCCCCAAGTCTATAAGAGTATATTTTGTCCAGGAGCATTTTGATGGTGCTAGAGGCATGTTCAATAGCCTCTCACATTGCAAACTCTGTGAAAATCCTCAATAAACCCAAGGAACTGCTGGTAGAACCAAGACAAAGAAGTGAAAGCAATAAAAGAATGAAGTGTATGTTATAAACTGACATGAAAAATCTTACTGCAATTGTAATTGCCTCAAAATGCCTCATACCACCCACAGGAAAAGGCACATAAGCATCCAGCATTTTCTGCCACCTTCACGTTGTCTCAAATGCTCTCAATACACTTTCAGCTGGAACATTTGCCTCTGTCTCTTGCATACACAGAAAAGCAGTGCAAGCCCCAGTTTCATTCATCCCATTCCCTCATTCAAAGCCTCAGTGTATTTTTGGCTGCCACAAAGTTGATCCATGAGGAAATACACCCTCCTTTTACAGACTTGCAGTCCAGAAACTGAGCAAGAACGTTCATCTTCATTTTGTAGGATAGGAGAGAGGTGGGGTGGGCAACCCCTGAGATCTGTACATATGGAAGAAAAACTTTCGTGCTTATTGATACCTCATTAGTCTGTGTTCACCACAAAACAGCATCTAAAAATGTATCCAAACCACAACCTTATTGCTCAGAGGTCACTGTTTTGATAGGTAAATATGCAACCTGATTTTTTGTGCCTCCAGACAGTGATTTCTCTGATGGATGTGGGTCATTCGCACGGGAGGAGCTCATGGTGTTGCTGTGTGCAAGGGCAATCTGTGGGGAAGAGACACAGCTATAAAATGGAGAAATGGTTAAAACACTGTGCAATGTGCCTCTCTCCTAAACAATCATACTGTACTCGCTCTCCTTCTCAGAATTGCTGCCTTGGGGAGGTAACGAATTACCATTGCCATAAACCATAATCAAGATCAGATGTGCAAAGGGAAAGGCCTTGCTCAAATATCAAAGGGGTCTTAAACTGCCAAAACAGAGCAAGAGAGAGAAATCCTGAGGGAATCAGAGATGTAATTTATGACTGACCTTCATTTAAACTGGGAAGTGTGTGCTCTTGAATGGCAATGCTCCCATGAATGCATGTTTTGTTTTGTTTCAGCTTATTGGGAATCTTAGCTGCAGCAGTATTGATCTAAGCTCCCAAACAATGAGCCAGGGACAAGGAATCACATATGCATTCCAGAAACATTTTTCTGCACTGAACCCATCTCAGCAGTGACAGTGCCCGGCTTTGTCATCCCCTCTGCCACAGCGCTGCCTTCTGGGGCTCGCTTCTTTGTGTTTGCATCATCGCTTGCCCAAATGACTCCACATTTTCTGCATTCTCGTAACCCAATTGTCTGTGAAAAAACATGAAGTAACAACTCTTCAAGGAGATTTTTGCTGCCACAGGAGCAGTTGGTGCTTGGATAAGGTCTCAGTCATTTAGAGTCCAAGCAGTACAAGAAAAAACACATATTAAATCTTTGCAGTCAAATATAAAATCACAGCACCACAGTGCCTCAGCTTCCCATGTGCTGCCTCCCTTTTTGAATTTCGCAGGGTAACATTTGGGGACCCATTATGCTTCAAAAAAGTTAGATTAAAATCTAGTTCCAAACTTGTCTTTGTGAAGGACCCAAACTGCACACCAAACATTGGGGAAATTCAGATCCACATTTCCCTCTGTAGTCTGTATTTCATGGCCCAATTCCAGCCATAGTTTAAAACAAAGATGCTTAGCTGCCGTCAGCTGAAGTACTGGCTTCCCCTGTCTTCCCATTAGATATGCTGTTTTAAAGCAAATAGTCATTTACATAATCTCAGAATTATACTCTGAATTCTTTTTAAATTCCAGTTAAGCATTTTGATGAAAAAGCATATTTTCTAAATTCTCCCTTACGCTGAACATAAACTGCAGGCAACAGGAGTGCTTAAAAGGGACAGTGAAAAGAACAGATTGTCAGGAAATCCTGAGTTGTCCTTTCTGAAGAAACCTCACCAAGGTGTTAGCTATTTGTAAGTTACACTTCTTGTCTGATAATCAGAAAAAGATATCTGTCATAAATGTCATAACTCCTTCACAGTTTCCCCTCTCAGCTTCCTCTGCGAACATGTGTCAATATGTGTATGAAACTAACATTAAAACCTCCAACAGATAGGTGTGATGGCTGATTTAAACAGTGATCTTTTAAATGGAGCTTTTTCAGGTAAACCTCCTTTGGAGTTAATTGGATGGGAGTATTTGGGTTATTTTTCATCACTGCAAGATGTTGTTCTGCCACAAAAAATATGTCCATTTTCAGTAAATACAGAGATGTCTGCAACAAATTAACTTTGGAGTTTTGGAAACACAGATGGTATTCGTTGCACTTTCCCAAAGGGCTACATTTGCTCTAGAGAAAGCAGAGATTTTAGCTATTCTGTTATTTTTAGGAGTTTGTTCATCCCCATAATTTCCACTTCACTAAGAAGAGATAAAATCTGATTTGCCGTTTATCTGCTACCAAGCAGGCAGATTAAACAATTCCTTTTGTCACTCGCGCTGTGTTTCTGCCGCCTCAGGCATTTAATTCTAAAGCTCAGTATGTCTGCAAGGGGAGCCATGGAGATTCTGTGCTCGACACGGAAGTCTCAGCGTTCGGTGCATCCCAGGTAGGCAGAAATGCCCCCGGCGCTCTGTCTTTGTGCGCTTTGGCCCGGCCCGGGAAGCTCGCCCGGACCGCCAGGAGGGGGCGGTCCTGGATTTGGGAAAATAAGCGTGAAACATTTCATAGCAGCCTTTGCTGGAGCTCGTGTTTATGACTGTCTACATTTTTGGAATTTTCACTCCCATCATGTTGTAAGACATTTAATTTAGGACACTCCCGGGAGGGCAGAATTCCTGCGACCTTTAGACAGAACGGGCAGTGGAAGGGCAGATTGTGCAGCAGGGCCTGCACCCGTCCCACCTAAACACCAAGGGGGTCCAAGGGAGAGGGCTAACTGGGAAGCCAGCTTGTCTTTGCTTCCCTCTAGAGTCTGTGGATACACCTGGCTCCTCCAAAGAGTGATTCAACACACATAGCTGTTGAAAGCACCACTCAGTTCACCATCCTCTGCTCCCAGGGGAAAAATATTCAGACTTCGCAGGCAATAAAACACAACATGTTTTTTGTAAATCCTTCACTGTGATGGTTAAGTCATTCAAAGTGAACACTGTGAAGTAAATCACTACTTTTTCACTTATCGTGTTAAAACACACAAGATGGCTTAAATATGTAACTTGCCAGTGACAGGTTCTGTTAAGAAGTAAGAGAAATATTCTTGTGGCAGAACTGTCATTGATTGACTGGTAAAACATGCAAATGAATCCAGGGAGGAATCCAGAAACCTCTCAAGTGACAAATTCTTACTGAAAGTAGATCAAATTCTTCTCTCCTGGATGACACATTTGATTTAACAGTGTTTATAATAAGCAAATGGTGAGTTTGAGACTCACCAATTATGAGGGCAGCGCAGCAAACTGCTCCTGCTTGGCAGAGCAGCAGGACTTCCCTCTGCGTCCTGCAGAGAGATTCCTTTGCCATCTGGGATTCCTCTGGCCTTCCTGATTTGACACTTTCCTTGCTGTTTCTGGGATCAGGGAAAACACATGTTAAATGTTAATCTTTTACAACTCAGTTCCTGTAGTACTGTATATGGCTTTAGGATCACTCATGGCCATAATCCTAGAGGTGTTCAGCAGCTCAGTAAAATTGGCTTCTACTGCACAGGAACTTTTAAAGTCCTGATGGGTGCCTACCTGCATGTGAAGGCACCTAAAATCCTTTCACAATCTGGTCCTTGCTTCAGCCACTAGCTGTTTCATTCCTCCAGCTGACTGATGACAATGAAAAAGCAGGATTCGAATCCGGTTTTAAACCTGCAGACAGCCTGACTGCAGTATCTTGTATTGCTCAAAGGATGGTCTTTTTCCACAGGTCCAGCATTCTTTCCATTTGAGGTTTTTCTACCTGTTATATCTTGTCTTTTTTTTGTTATTTTTCCTACTGAACAAATAAAGAGAACAGCTATGCTAACTAAGAGTCATCTTTAGTGACATCCTCAAGGAGCTGTGTGGCATCCCTCAAATCCTTATTAACAGTAAGCCAGGGATGCAGTGCAGTAATGTGCATGGATTGGAGAGAGAACAAGCTATCCCCAGAGCTGTTCCCACAAACCATCACCATCTCCCTCATCTTCCCCGGGAAGCTACACTGCAATGGCTGTGAGAATGGCTGCAAGAACACAACCTACAGGTTCCAATCAGCAAGAACAGGGGCAGATCATCAAAAGGTAAACACAATACTGACTCAGTCCAGAAGTACTGTATTAGTGGAGCATACACTGCAGATTTGGCTACAAGCACCTTTGGGGGATCACACCAGAGGAGAGGAACTCATGGGCGAAGGGCCACTGCACAGGAACAGTTGGTCTGGACTCGCATGTAAGTCCCAACTTGCACAGAATATTCCAGACTTGCTGCATCTGTCCTCTGGCTACCAAGATGGTGAGTTTATGGTTCCACATGGTTGCTTTCAAGGCCTCACGAGGGTTTGCACAGCAGCCTTCATGTAGATTCAGGCTTTCTTCCTACAGCAGCACAGCTCCAGGGGAAAGAGGGGCTTCCAAGACATTCTCGTGCCAGCCTTCATCTGTTAGTGCCACGGCTTGTTTGGAATGATTGGTGTTCACACAAAACTGAGCACTGCTGTCTTTTGTGAAGATTTAAATTGTAAACCATTGTTCACTTGCCAGAAAGCTCTTCCTTCATATTGCATGTGACTCACAGTAGCACATACAGACACAAACTTTCTTCCGAGGGCAACTGGCAAGCAGTACTACGTCCTCATGCTGTTGTCACTGACATGTCCAGTTCTATCTTACACTTGTGAAACACCTTTACAAATGTTTGCGGCTAAGCCACAAACTTCCACCTCTGCTGTGTCTCTCTTGCAAAACTGGACGGGTCTTCTGATGTGTCGATCAGCAGCGTGTGGTGTATCAGGTAACGGAGTGAACTGCTCAGCAAAAAGAGGCTGTGCACGCTTCGACCCCAGGCAGCTCCCATACCTACCGGCTGTGGCACACAGACTCCTCGCCACGGGACCAAAGGCATCCCGTGTGACAAGGCCTCATCTCTTGTGGCATCAGATCTCACTGTGTCCCCCTGCAGAATAAACTGAAGTACTGCCGATGTAGACCTGACCCTTGGGGTGGGTGGTTTCCTGTCTGATATTCACCTAGTGGTTAAGGAAAGTGTGTGTTTGCCACCAGAAGTGAAAAAAGGAAAGCAGCACTTGGGCAAAATGACAATGGGAATTCAAAGAGGAAGCAGTCAGCATTTGATCATAACATTTGCAGAGCTTATTTTCTCTTTGTTGCCTAAATCAGGAAAATCTACTACAGTAGTTAGGAGAGGGAAATATTTCTTTCTGTTTCTAAGCATGTGAATCAGACTCCCCGCTGGCAAAAGCTGCCCAGCAGATTGTGTTCAGTGATGTGTAGAGCCTGCAACTGTACACTGCACCAGGAGGAAAATGTGTGGCAGAACAGAAACTTGGGAAAGGGCCTAACGGGACAGGAACCTAGGCTAGCTAAGCCCCAGCCAGATCCTGCTTTGTGTAAGCCTTTGTTTTGTTTTTAGAAAAGGTAAATTACACCAGTATTTCATTTCCTTTTTTACAAATGAGAAGTTTGGTGTTTTGAGGATGTGGCCAACTTCTGATGAATAATATTTTGATGATGAGTGCAACTATTTGGGAACTGATAGAGATGGATAGAGAAGGGGACGTGTCTTCCAGTGGCAGGTATGGTGTCATGCCCTACTCCTTTCCAGGGAAGCAGGGGAATGTGGGTCTGAACAGAATAAAAATTGGCTTCAGTGACTTGTCAGGACTGCCCTTGTTTCCTGGCTGGTTTTGAAAGCTCTTGTAGCTCATGTGTAGCCACAATGGAATAGCGTTTGATGGAGCTCCAGCTTGTTCATGTCAAATGAGCTCAAGTTAAATGTCAGCTCATGACAAGTACGAGTCTTTCATTTACTTTTAACTTTGAAGCTAGTGGAAAAGACCTTCAAGGGATATTGGCAATTATCAAATTTTCTGTTAAAAGCATTTTACTTCTACAGCAGCATCTCTAAAGAAGCACCAATTGAAAGGAAGAGGGGGTTTTTTCTTTACTCCTGGTTACTTCTGAGCATTTATAATATTCTTTCCACTTCCACTGTTTCCACTTCAACTTTATTTTTAGTCTTTTTGTTCTTGTGGTATGAGTCCTTAGCAGTAAGTATAGAACATAGCTAGGGGAATCTAAGTTCACAGGGAATGCCATATCAATTTCATATTTCACACTGAAGTCCTCCTTTAGCACTTCCTTGCCAATGTTTTACAGCTATAAACCTGACAGTTTCTACACCACAATAATCTCATCATATACCCTTAGGAATACTTTTGCCTACTGACTATAAGATAAAACCTTCCTTGCATGAAGCTTGGTATACATTGTCACAGATCTAGAAAGGATAAGAAACGTCACAAATTCTCGTTTGAAAAAATCCTTTTCCTGCTTCTCTGTAAAGATCAAGTACACAAAAGCATGAGACCCCAGCCTCCAGCATTCAGAGGACCCAGGGAAGTTTTGGATGCCAGAAATCCTATACCAAGGTGGAGCTACTACCTTTGCAATTACTTTCTATTCCTGTAAGGTACCTTCAGCTTTGTTCTTTCAGGGAAAAAAAGCCTCTCTTGGTCCTTCTTCCTAGAGATTGTTCCAGGGAGAATGAATGTTTACATCAGTTTCTGACAAGTCTTCAAATCTGGTGATTGGAAATGTGGAAAGAGCAGCTACCAGCACCACAATCATCAGATGGTCACTGCAGACCCGGCATCCAGCCCTGAGCTTTGGCATGCAGTAGAGGACAGCAGAGGGAAGTTGTTACAGTTGAGGCCAGAACTACCCATTCTTGTTTGCAGTGGCAGAGAGGACTCTCAGGCTCACTGCTTGGGTGGCAGGACAACCTCAGTGGGAGAGGTCCAAGAAAAAGCTCTACATGCCTGAAGCAAACCCTGGGAGAAATTGTGATGCCTCAGCCCAAGAGACCAATCACAAAAAGTCTGTTTATGTGCCTGAGTTTATGGGCACCAGAGCATCATTTGTATCCAAACTTCTATTACCACACTTGTGGTAATCCAGAGATGCAGCCACCTTGCCAAACTGAGCAGCTCCATGTTTTCTTCCTATCTAAGATAGCAGCCACTGTGGCAACTTTCATTTCAACACACACAGGTTTGCGTAACAGCCTAAAGGCTGGGGCTCCTACTCTGGAAATAAGCCACCACTTTAACTCGCTTCTCAACTGAAAAAAACTAAGTCAACAGTTCAAATGACTGTAAGTCAGTAGGCTACAAAATTAGGAAAGGAACAAAGTCCATCTCTTTTTAAAACTGTGTCAGTGCAAGTCCAAGAGTGACGTGGCTAGGAGAAGAGGAAATGTAATGGAACCATTCTGTAGTCCATAAATTAGGAATTTAGCTAAGTGTAATCTTAAAGCAAAAGAGGTGTGGTAGTCACTGAGATGGCAGTGTAATCTCAAGGCAAAAGAGGTATGGGAACTAGTCTCATAAGAATATATAGTCTTCAGTGACCAGAGTTCACCAACTCCTGACCTGAGTTCATTTTTCACTAACTGCACCCCCCTCCTGTTGCTTGTGGGCTCTGTTCGCAGCCCATTGTAACTGTTTCAAGAACAGTTAATGAAAATTTTCAGGTTACTAGAAATGAGGGCTTAGGCCAGATGTAAAATGAACAAATAGATTTTCTAGGTCACATCAATCTTCATTTGCAACTCTCAAATCTTAAAAATAAAATGCCTGAGAAGTTATCTCGAAAAAGTGGTAATTAAGGAGGAAAAATCTAAATGCCTTCTTATGGGGAAAATACTTTAAACCTCCTTTATGGAGCACTGTTGTATCTCTGGAATTTGGATGGCGTATTTCTTGCAAAAAAATACTTACTTTCTCAATGAGAAATCCTCTCCCAACCTGTACCTTTGTGGCAGCAACAATCTTGAGCTGCTCCATTAGCTCTCATTCATGTGCTACTGATGAGTATGGAAAAGAGAAAAGGAGGCACAACAGACTTTCATCTTTTTTAGTCTCTGCCTGACTTCATAAAACTATGAGCCCTGTCAGACCTTATTCTTCCTGGTAGCCTCAGGGTAATTCTGAAAGACTTTACAGTCTTCTCTTTGAACTTCTGCAATCATTTATGCTTTATTTTCTTTTAAAAACAGCAAGTGGGAAATGAGTTGTCCTGTTCTGATTTGCTCCTGCCTGTTGTTTCTGAGGCAGGAGGCCCCTTTTCAGGAGGTGCAAAGTGTGAGCTCCAAAACTGCCACTGCCTCTAATGGAGTGGAAGGACTGAGATCCAGGGAACCCTTGGAAAATGCAGAATGCTCTCTGTGAGGGTATTTAATGCAACATTCAGTACTCATACTGCTCAGAACAGCAGGTCTGCTTTTCAAACACAGGCTTCTGAAGTACAAGGTTTACAGGTAATGCAGTAGTAACACTGACTGCCTGTCACTTGCTCTGAAATTCTCAATTGCAGTTAGCATGTGTCTTGAAAAATTCATTCTAGCTGAGACTGGGGTGTCAGATAAGGGACATGTTGCTCCAGTGCTGTGAGTCAGAGGCTCTTTTATTCTTTATCTATGGCAGTGGGAGCACAGACAATGAAAGCTGTATCTATGACAGTTCCCTTATTGAAGTGCCAGGCTTATTGTACTGCCTGTAAAGTCATAGGAAAGAAACTCGCCAGGTTTCTTTTTCTTTCCCTTTTTTTTTTTTTCAAGTGCAGACATGCTTGAACCAAGGCATTCCTGCTTCTTGTAGCTGCCAGCTCCTGAGCACAAGATTCAATGTTTTTCTTTTACTTGCTATAAAATGCTTAATCAAAGCCTTCCCTGCTCTGGTATAGCTGTTTCATTATTTATTAATTTAAAAATATGAATCACTGAACTTCAGCCTTGGCAGATAAGTGAAATTGGAATGAACTTTCAGCTCTTTGGTTTCAGAAGGTGAGTAAATCTCTGGTGCAGTTTGCACACATGGTTGGAATAGTTCCCCTCGTTTACCCTGGCACAGCTCCACCGACTGCTGCTGCACTGCCCCAATTCACACTTTCAGCAGCAGGGAGTTAGAAACTCAGGGGCCTAAGACAGCTGTAACTTTTTGATATTACTTGTCCAGCTTGCCTTTTAAAACAGAAAATTTAAAATCATATGTGAAGAGGATGGTTATTTTTCTCCTTGGCTATTAAGGGGGACTTGACTAGAGAGAGAGAGGAAAGAGCTGTAAGTGGCATGCTGAGGCTGACCCTGGAAGAAGAAATTAAATAACAATATAAATATCCTTTGCCTCTTGAACCAAGTCACACACACACGGCATTTCTCATCTCTTTTATATAATGCCCTGGCAATAAGCAGCTCCTTTTAACCTGGTTTCTCTAGGAAATATAGCATATATATTCACACCATCTGCCCATCACCTCTCCCCAGCCTTCCTCTTGGCACCTGCCACTTGTCCATTTCCTGGCATGTGACAGAGAAAGTCCAAAAGTGAAACCTGGCAGCTGTGTCTGGGAGAGATGAATGCCTGGTCTCCCCAGCGGGGCAAAGGGAACAGCACCCACTGGAGAGGGAGCTCCATCGAGTGTAGCTGCACCAGGATGCCTCCAGTCTGCCAGAGGGGACCCCCAGACACCTGGAGACGCTGCAGGAAGAAGCAATGGCACTGGGGTGCAGGAAGGAACTGGGAGGGTAAGCGGGACGTGGGAGAAATCCATAGGAAACCGGCTTCTGTGAGCTTCACTGCACACAGCAGTGGTGCCTGACACCAGACAGGCACTAAACTAAAGAAAATCCCTTAAATAGGCAGATGTGTTCTTTCCAAAGTATCTGCTGGTAAGATAAATGAAGCCACTTAAATTAAGCTTCCATGTTAGCATCCAGCAGTACAGCTCACCCTGAATTACCAGTCTGCTTAACTCCAGTCAGCAATGTAAAGCTGGCATTTTATAATTTAAGATGGTTGATTTAAGTGTTGTTTGACATACTGTCCACTTTTGAAAACCAGGGAACATGAAGGTGTCTGCTCACCTTTGGAAAAGGAAATAAATATTAACTTATCTGCACAATGTGTGAGCGGATCTAGCCCTGTTGCAGGAAACTCATTAATCTCACATGGAAAATAAATAAACCAGAAGAGAAAAGGATGGGTGGGATTTCAACTTCCTCTATTTCCGTAAATCGTTATTTTATATGAACAAGTGCATGCCAAAGGTTTTAAAGAGGAAAATTACTGCAAAGAACAAATAACTTCACTAAATCTTTTAAAAGCTTTGCGTGGAGGGATACTTTAGGGTGGCATTGGGAAAACTCACCTGTTAAATGCTGCCTGATAGTTCCTGCTATTAGACCACATTTTCCATTGCTGATGCCATTGTCAGTCTTCAGCCTGGCTGAAGGGCTCACATTTTCCATGGCAGGTGTCTGCCGAAGGCTGGATACACGTGATGCATGTGTGCTTGTATCAAGAATTGTCTCAGACAGTATATAAAAATTTCAGACAAAATGGTTTTGCTCTTCAACAAGTGTAAGTTTCCCTCACATTAAAAAGAATGGCAACCTCATCTTTAGACAGTCCCAAAGGCCCCATACTTTGAAGGAAAAACATGAAATTTGGCAGGAGTGCTTTAGCCACCCTGGAAATCCAACTCAGCCTGGATGAATTATGGGCCTTAGCAAGATTCATAGAGACCTTAGCAAGGTCTTCATAGAGCTTCATATCTTGGTGTTTCAAAGATCCTGCCTTCAGTTATTCTGTGCTAGTCTGGGGCTGACTGAGGTGGTTTTCTTCAGCAAGTTTCTCGTTTACTCCTTTGGACCCTGCTGCTGCTTTGGGGAAACCCAGAAGAAATAATTACCCAAGGAAGGAACAGGCTGGAGAGGGAGAGGTGTCTGGACAGAGAGCATGGGGCAAGGGAAGAAGGTTGGGATAAGAAGCCAAAGATGGTGATATAGCACAGCTGGTGCAAGACAGGAATGTAGCAAAAGAGATGCTGGATGGACAAAAGTGATCAGAGGGTCTGTGGCCACTGTACCCATGGTCAATGACCAACACGTGTGCCATAGGATAAGATAGAGGTAGTTTTGTTTGCTGACAGGGATCAGCTGACAGGATCTGACCGGAGTACTGACAGAGCATTTAGAATAACAGTTTTAAGAGTCACAGAAAGCATAGCTCAAGCTCAGTTTCAGCCATGGAAGGGTTGGACTTTCAAGGTATAGCCATATTAAAAAAAAAGAAAAAAAGGGAAATGGGTGACTGGCCCTTTACTTCTATAAAAATATGACCCTGCACCTGAAAACAGCCACTTGGTCAGTAGTGTTCTTGCTCTTTCTTCATAGGTGGAACATATTGTTCCTCAATGCCTTGGAAATTCAAATACTCACTGAGATGCCTTTAATATGGCTTTAAATGTTGGCCTTTCTCAAAGAGACATCTGTGACCAGACTGGCCAGCACTTCCACAATCATCCACCTATTAGTCAATACCTCTCCAGCATTCTTGATCTGCTCTCACATCATTTGCAAAATTAGAAAGAGGAAAAACAGAGTGCACACTGAGTGACCACCAGTTCTCTCTCTGAGCCCAGCAGTTTATTCTCTGATCACTAAAGCGGCTTAAAACTGAGTCATTTGTATGGCATTCACTGCCAAGAGGCACATGTTCCTTCAGATTAATCCATATTCTTTGGTAATCTGGGATTGTTAATAGTAGTAATTTCTAACTTCAAAATATTGCTATAAACACTCTTCTTTCAGGTTTTATGACAGCCAGATCATTATGTGCTAAGGACCCCAAAACCATTCATCACAATCCAGAGTTATATTTCTATAAAGATATAAAGCTTAGAAAAGCAGGTTTAGAATATTTATGAGAAACAGAACTTTTAATTTAAACTAAGATCTAGTGAGAATGCCAGTTTACGGTCATAGGACGGGTGTGCCACTAATTCAGACAAATGTCTTCCTGATACGAATACAGGCTGGAAAAGCAAATGAAAGCCAAGTGTGAAAGAGACACAACCAGCCTTAGGGGAGTGCAGGAACATCTGCAATCAAATTAAAATAGCAAATAGCATATGACCACAGGACAGCTTTTTTACAGTATGTATTTGGCAGAGCAGGCAGGGCGTAGTTGAAATGCTGGTTTGGATGGCAAATACACAAAATTCAAATCTGAATTCATAAACTTCTCTTGTGTTAGTTGGGAGGCAGGAATTAAATTTCAGAGATGCAGCTTGGGGTACATTGGGACAGCACAAGGAGGAAAGGAAAGGAAAGGAAAGGAAAGGAAAGGAAAGGAAAGGAAAGGAAAGGAAAGGAAAGGAAAGGAAAGGAAAGGAAAGGAAAGGAAAGGAAAGGA
>VZTF01000117.1:28330-39191 GCA_013397755.1 Cnemophilus loriae
AGGGAAAGGGAAAGGGAAGGGGAAAGGGAAGGGGAAAGGGAAAGGGAAAGGGAAAGGGAAAGGGAAAGGACACGTCATGTGTAACGGTTCATCCCTGCTTTCACACTGGACAAAGAAATGGCAATGGTACAACACTCTCTACACTAAGTGTCTGTACTGTGATTTCCCCATTTTCTACCCATACAAAGTTTTGATGGAAGCTTTTATAATGGTTTGGGTGCTGACAGACATTGCTCTCTCCCCTGAACAGACTCCCTGACACCTAATAAGAGCTGAGCTCTTGTAGTTTTTCAGTGTGGGGTCACCAATTTTGATTTCTTTCTTCTCTCAGCTGCCTGTTTTCACAAAATTGAAATCACCTCTGAGTAAATTCAAATATATATGAGACCTGAGTCAATTCTGATTCAAACTTGATAACAAATCCAATAATTATTGGGGAAACACAGACATCTAAGCCTTGACTATTTAGAAACTAAGCAGAAAGGAATGAAAAAAACAAACAGAAAAAAAAGAGGGAAGAAAAGAAACTAAAGAAACTAGACATTAAAAGATCTCCTAATATTTTGTATGTACTGAGAATCTGAATTGGGTTAACCCAAGCACATCAAAGGCTAAAAGTCATTAGGATACCTTCAGATGTCTCCGCAAAATCCTCCTCCTCCTCCGCACAGCTATTTCAAAAGCTTCAGCATAGTGGAGGTCTGCAGCTGTGGAGTGCAGTCCTTACACACAGTCCTGTGCCCCACATTTGTTGCCTGCACGCTGATGGGAGTGGAACTGCAAGAAGTAGTTTTGAAGTCTGAAGTACTGCAAACAGTGAATCATGGCTTCAATAGATCATCTGTCTGAAAGCCCTGTCTCAGCAATTTGTAGCTGTTTCTGACACCACTGGATCATTATGAGCTTTTACTGCAATGAAAGCTACCTCCCCAAAATACCACACCAGTCAGCCTAAACTCACATGTTTGGATTTTGCAAACTGCAAAAAGGAGTCTTCTCCTTAATGCCTGGATATACAGCATGAGCATGTAATATTCTCTGGATGTAGTTTAAATTAAGTGATATGGTTCCACTTACCAACTATTTTGGAGCAGGCAAAGGGATTAAAAAAGTTACTTACCTAGCTGGTTGTATATGACTATACTGGAATTAAATTTTCTGTTTTTAGTTTAGATGTTAGGAAATTAACTGAAATGAACTAGACTCGTTTTTGATCTCTGTCTTGAGGATCTCTGTGAACAATACATGATAGATGCACTGTGCTGAGACCCACAACAGAAGAACTGGAACTTTTACTCAGGGGTGCATAACTCTTTGATTCAGGCATAAATGTTTCCTTATTTATTAAAAGTTGGCCAGAGGAAATCAAGAATTCTGGAGAAGAAATTATACATGTTTCTGATCATCTTGATATATGCCTGAAGAAGAAACTACTATTCCCCAAACAAAAATGGGTAATTAAAAGTTATGCTTTGCGACTCCAGAATTTGAAAAAAAAAATCATATGGTGTCTAATTAATGTCTATGTAAGTACTTTCATGTCTTTTCTCAGGAGTAAGATATTTATAGCCACATACAAAAACAAGAAAAAGACCTAAGGGAACACAAACAAAACCCCACTACCTAGCACCTTAACTGCAGCATCTGCAAGCCAGCAGTCATGGAATACTTGATGAAGTGCTTAAGGCTAGGAAGGCTGATAATGAGATTTCTTTTAAGTTCACAGTGCTGCACATTAAAGAGACATTGCCAACCTGATTCTGAAAGGAAACAACATTAAATAGCAAAAACAGGCTAGTTGCTTTTTTTTAATAGAAGAGTCTTTTTCATCACCCTTTTCTGGTGTCTAGAAAGACAAACAGGTTTAGCAAGCAGCACACTTGGCCCACAAGTTTTCCCTCAATATTTTTGCATTTTATTTGTGTATTTAGTAACACTGCAGTTCTGATGCTGTGTCTGGAGAGTGCTCCAGAGAGTAGAGTGGTTGTGAGCTCCCCCTCAATCAGTGGGCAAAAAGCTGGAACTCCCTAAGACAGTACCTTACACAGAATATACTAAAGGCCACCTGCACACAGTGATGCTGACTGCACACAAAGTGCTGACACATGTACAGCATAAACAACCTAGAACCAGATAGTTCCACCTCTCTCTCTCTGGTCTGTTCAGTAGTAGAAACTACCACATTATTTGCTGCAAGATTAGATCTGGTATTTCCAGAACTACATATGAATCATCGAGTTGAAGAAAAGTCAATCAGTTTGTCTACTTTTCAAATCTTTTCTATAAAGCCAAATCATATTTTCTGGTCCAGAAGCCTTTTATAGAGGGACTATAATGTTTCTTATAAAACTGCATATGTGTAGTCCTATGCTTATCCTAACATAATTGCTTCCAGGAGTTTCTTTGCAAAAATGTCCTTGAACCCTTTCTTTTGGCCTTTCCCATTCTAAATGGCAGTGAAGTGGTAATGCCAGCATGTTCCAGCTGCCTGCATGGACTAGTCCAAATTAACTTCCCTGTTTTTCTTATCTCCTATAATTTTTTCTCAGCACCCCCTGTGAGGAGAAAGACCTTGAGCTGACAAACAGGTAGAACACATAAATAGATCTGTATTCAGAAAAAAAATACATTCCAACAATATTAATATTGCACAATCAACCACTAAAATTTGACAAAGCTAATTTTGTAATTCTAACTTTTAGCATAGTTTTTATTTACAACACTGCATATTTATTTTTTGGGCCTGGTGTGGGTATGAAACAATTTCTGAACCAAAAGTATCTGTTGTCTGCCAGACCCTTGTTCCCATTGTTGCAGAAGATGGAAAATGAATGGTGAATGATGGCATAGGCAACTGCATGAAGAAATAGGATTGCTTTACAAGTATGGTAACAGAACGCTGTCACTGGGGGAACAGAGTCTGCTTCTGCTAGAAGGTTGCAGCAGAAGAGTTCTTATTGTGCTAGTCCTTAATTTCGTATCCATTGTTTTGGGTGCTGACTTGATAACCTAGGATTTGATTTGCAGACATGCTTAAGATAACTGTAGCTGAGGATGCAGAAACTGTGCTTTGAACATACAAAGTGATATACAGCACTAGGTATTACCAGGAAAAAGATCATAAAATCACACATTGAAATTAGGGGATATTTTTAATCTAGATTAATACATAGGTTTTACAATGTAATGCTGTAAATGCTACAGAAACTGGAAAAGAAGTGTTATCCATGTCTGTTCATCTCCACACTCATCTGATGCTGCAGGGCTGGATGCCCACGATATGGCAAAAAGCTACTGAAGACAAAGGTGCCGCTTCAAGAGCACTGCCCAGCGCTCTCCTGAGCTGCAGCCACCAACACCTAGAGCCAGCTCTCCTGGCAGGATAGGTACCATCCACGGCATGCCCTGGTAAGGTTCATGAGGGATATTTTGTCAGATTTCCAGCTGGAACAACACACCAGCACCATCCCAATCACTATGTTAAAAAGGATTGTCAAGAGAATGAAAGAAATGTAGCTGACTCCAGCTCAGAGTAACCCCTGGTACCATCTTACCAGGGTTAGATCAGTCCACACATGAAGCCTTCAGTCATCCTTTCTCAAAGAGTATCAATGGCAACTGAGGTGTTACTCTGTGGTAAACATTTTCAGTGGGCTGTCTGCAATAAAACCACCCTGGAGCTCCAGAAAGTGATTCCTACAGTGGTCTGTGCTAACACCAGCCTTATTAAACATATTTGGTCATCACCTAGAAAATGCCATATATAAGAGACTCTTAAATGCTGATGGAACCTGTTTGATCTTAAGTGACAGTAGATTGCCTCAACCCAAATGATGACATGTTGCTGCAGAGAGAAATGAAAACCAGCACCATGCATGGACCTGTGTGCCATCTGTGTGGCATTACAACCTTCTGCACACAGAAACCTGGAGACAGCTGGAGTTTTTATTAAACACAACCCTGAGTAAGAGGATCAACCTACCCTGAACACTCACAGTTATGCCCATACACCTTGGTCAGAGGAGGAAGATCAGGAACTATTTCCAAAATAAGTGCAAGGATCTACTCAAGAAACCAGCGATAAGTATAAAAATCATTATCTGCTATTCATTTGATGACTACTACAATGCATTTCATCTACAGCAGATTTCACCATTTTTATCTTGCCATAATTGATTGAAAGAGTAAAATCATTAAAAGTCATATTGTTACTTGAGATAGCCAGAACTTCTGCTTCTATTGTCTGGAGTCAGAATGCAGCCAACAGCCTGACCACCAAGTTGTGGCAAGTGGAAAGCAAGTAAAAATTGCATTAAAATATCTAGAGGGTCCACCCTGGAAAAGATGCACACATAGCAGGTGACATTGTTGACTTGCCCTGCCTGCAACAGTGTCACTTCCAGGAACGCCCACAGTCCGCAAACCTACCCACCGTGGGCTCCCACATCCCTGCTAAAGCCGGTTGAGCAGGCACAGCATGGTCCCCTCTGGCAGTGGCCAGTTCGGGATGCAAGTAGTGCAAGGGTGGATCCCATGTCCAAACAAGGCATGTCCTGCTCATTTCCTGGGCTCCCTCTTGTCTTCTCGGAGTGTACATTTACAGGTCTTTGACAAGAATATGATAATTTGGCTACTTTTTGTTTTGTTGCAACTGTTGCCTTATTTGTTTTGTTCCTCAACACTCATTAAAAATAAGCTCTTTTATTCAAACTCCAAGCCTAGCCAAGTCTTTATTCCACATCTCCTTGCCCAGGTATTCTGAACTCCCTTCTGACTCTGTCCTGGCTGTCTCTCATCTGGGACTGCTCACTCTGTCCACTTGCCAAAACCACCCACATCCACTCATTTCTAGGGCCAGTGTCTTTCCTGGGACTGCATTCTCAGAACATCTCCCCTCTTCATAGCAATTTCTCTATCGGTTTCCTTTTCTTGTGCCTCAGTTTCTTGAGCAGCTTGTTTCCCCCATCTTGCATTCACCTCTTCAGCCTACAACCCCAATATTATTCTGGATCTTCAGTCTCTGGCAATTGTCATTTTCTCTGGTGGCTTCAAAACAGTTTTCCTGTCCTGCCAATCCTGAATTTTTGCCCTCTCTGCAAGTCCCCGTTTTCACCCCACATGCTCCTACTTCCAGTTCAGCCTGCTGGTTCTCCACAGAAAGGAATCAGATCTGTCTCTTGTGCTGTTTGCCTCTGAATCAAATGGTTTCTTCCTTCACATTGCCTGGATGCCAACAGAGAGGTCACTGAAAGTGCAGGAAAGTGTCCCTGCTCTCCATTCGTTGCTTGGCTCCAGCTCAGCATGTGGCAGCTGGAAACAACCATTATTGGGAAATTCTGTCTCCATCATGTAATCCTGGGCTGCACCATGTGTAGTGGCTTTGTACGGAGAGTGCATGCACAGTCTAGGAGCTGAGAGGGGCTGGAGAGCCTTATTTGAACTGTGGGAATGATGCACAAACAGGACTGTAACTATGAGAGTCAAAAGCTTGCACTGGGACAACCTTAACCCTTAAGCAGCAGCAAGTCTCTCCATAAACTGAGATTTGAAATATCCTAAAATTTGGGCAGATGAGAGTAGATTTTCTTTGAGGCATGAAAAAACATCTGACAAAGGCCTCCTTTGCTCAATTTCAAAGCAAATTTTCTCCATAAAAAGTTTAAATTTTTCCTATTGAAAACCAATATACCCTTCCTAAATTTAATTTCAGAAATTACTAAACCCTTTGGTTGATATTTTCCCTAGGCAAGAAAAATACCCACGTGATGCAGACAAGCAGTATTGACTTTTCCAGTGTGAATCAGGGTAGCCTGGCACAAACAGCTGAAAGCTGGGTCCTGCACTGGAAATGTCAAACCCTGTGTAACAGGCTGTATGGGCTCTTTAAAAACTCGGCAGAGCTGCTCACCCTACCTTGTGCATGTGTTGGGAATCAGCTGAAGGGCTGATTCCCATCAAGCAGATTTAAATAGGTTTCCAGCTTAGGGAGAGAAATGGATGTTTGTCTCTTAGGGGAGCTGTTCCTTCCTACCACTCCTCTCATATGTGCACATACATACACCAAAAAAAGAGAGCAGAATGGGGATAAAGGTATTCTCCAGGCAGGAAAGACCAATCTCCTACAGAGACAGAGCAGCACTTCTGGCAGACCTGGACAGTACTAGAGTTTAAGTGAGTTGAAAATAAAATACTTATAATGAGATTTTGCACTAGGTTGGCTGGCTTGCGCTGGCAGGCAACAAGCACAGCCAGCCTGCTTACAATTCACTCTAGATGAGATAAGCAAAAATAGAAACCAAAGAGCCACAATCTGTTATCCAGCCTAGGGAGGTAAAAACGTTGACTTGAAAAGACCACCACTCTCAGACAAAATGACAGCTCTAAGTTGCAGCCACTTGCCTTTCTCTCAGTCAGATTCAGAAAGCACTAATCTTCCACTTGCAGAAAGAGTAGAGCTCCCAATTCAGCCCTCTCCAGAGCAGGCAGAGAGAAGTGTGAGCACAGAGAAGTGTGGCATTCACCAGCTCTGGTCCGACTCGTGCTCCCTATTTCTGCTGATCCTGAGCGGCTTATGGTCCTGTTGGGTCTAAATCGCCTTTCACAGGCAGGAGCTTGTGCCCAACCACAGAGGAAGAGTTCTAGGAAGGCTGAGAAGCAACAACTGCTTCACCCAGAAAGGAAGAATGGTTTGCCAGTGGATTTATCCAGAAGACATACTTCTTTCTGCATGTGAACTTTGCTGCAGCCTGAACTCAAAGCATCTCCGCTTCTACAAAGGAAGAGGTAAATCTGAGACCAATCTCACTACTTCCTGCAAGGAATTTGCCTGTGCTTGAGTCATCCAGAGACAATGAATTAGCACAGATCTAAAGTATCTGGCACTTATCAGGAAGCTTCAAATCTTGTGCTGTTGAGGCACTTTGGTGAAGACTAAGAACAGTATAGCTGGATGCAATCCTGATATTAAGGGTAGGTTTTACCTTGTTAGGTGCAAGAGAAAGGTGTAGGCCTTGCTGGGTCCTGGAGGAAAATTTATATCAAATTCTGGTGTCTTTCCTGGTATCTGGAGGAGTACATGGCTCTCAGTTTTTGTCACACAGCCCTAGTAAAGAGTAGTTTAACTATCTGATAGAGAACAAGTATGCTTCATAATGACTGGTAATAGCTGGATAGAGAATGAGCATCTTTTTTCTTATATTACTTACCAGTAATAGGTACTCATTTTTCAGTCCAGAAGATTCTCTCTACTACTCAGTAAACGCACAAGTGCTGGTGGTGCATCTCAGGCCCTGTGGCTCCTGTTCTGATATTCCCCAATTTGCAGCCACATACACGCAACATCTGTGAACTGGGAGGGCAAGGTTAGCTCCACTGCAACCCTCTTTCCCTCTGGAATAGACTGTTTGCCAGAAGCACTCAGCATCAGTTGCCCCATGAGAGAATTTTAAACTCAAAACATGCCACAAAATGTATGCCAATTCATGAAAAAATGCATCTGGCTCCCTCCTCTTTATTAGTTAATGTGCTTTTGTGAGACTGCAGTTGCATATTTACTGCTAATCTTGGTGTCATGTCTGTACCTGAGCAGTGGCCTCTATTCTAAAGCATTTCCTAAAAGTTTAGCTCAGTACTTCAGCTGTACATGTCGATAACTTAGGATACACTTAAAGGGAGATCTGTTTTCTGTTCAGTTCCATGCACTGCCCAAAGGGAATGGAGCAGCAAATTCTGCTCCTTGCCTTAGCTCTGGGGAGGATTAGACAGGGCTTAGTGGAGAAAATGTAGGCAAATGAGATCAGGCAATCAGATAGCAAATTAAAATGAAATGATAACTGCGTATCCAAATATTTTCTATTTTTCTTCGTACTTCTTCTGCCTGCAATTCAAAAACATGTGTGGATCCCACTCCCCAGATTCTGACTTTGATCTCTGAGGATCAGACTTCTCTTTAGTCTGTGAGTGGAAGACTAAAATGCAGATGCAGGATCACACGCACATTCTTGGCTTGCAGCCACATCCAAATTCATTAATAATAGTAGTTTTCTGTAGCTGCCAGGAAAGATAAAGAAAGCAGTGACATTTTAACTATCTTGTGATGCAAACAGTTCACCCTCCCAGGAGTTCAGCAAAGTAAAGTGGAAGCTTAATTAGGGATGATACACTCTAAACTTTGCATTCATTATGTCTTTAATTCTTTCACAGCTCCTCCACAAATCCTGAAGTTGTTTTGTAAGAAACTTTAGCATCAGTATTTAACTCATAAATATACCCCTTTTTTTAAGTATTGCAAACAACTCTATATTTTGTCCTCTCCAAATACTGTTTTAAAATATAATATTAACATTAAGGAAGTATGAAGGACATGTCTGCTTTTGGTATAGTGGAGTTTGGTGGTGGTAGGGGGCTTAGTTAAGCAAATCCAAACCATTAAACAATATTAAATAAGATACCAGTAGGTGTGCCAGGGATCAGGAGGTGGCAGCAAAACTCTGAGGAGAAGATTGGTTTCTGCATGTCAGTAATGGAAGTATTTTAACTGCAAACCAGAACTGTTAAATCATGTGAAATTCTAGTAAGAAAAAACAAGGGATGGCCAGACACTGATCACGCAATGAGGAATCGTATGAAAAACCATTGAATTATATGAATTGAAAACCAGCCACCATTAACACCTGAAATAGCATTAATAATTAATGTAATAATCTAATAAATGTAACTTTTCAGAACAGGAAGACTCCATGTTGAAGAAGGCTCTGACAGAATTTCTCAAGTTGGAGTAGCATCAATGGATGTTTTGCAAAGCTCAGCAAACTGGACAGTAGTCTCATGATTGGACAAGTTTGTATACATATACATATACATATATATATATATATATATCAGTAGCATTACAGAACAGCTTATCTGGTATGGTTTGGAAGCAAGTTCCCGAGGAAGACATCCAGGAAAGAATTCAAAGTAAAACAAAATTTGAAATTCCAACCTGACAGGTAAATTGTTGTGAGATTAATTGTATTTCTGCTCAATCAGTTTATTTATAGTCTGCTTCCTGAGTGAGAATTTGGTGGTATGAATGGCAGAAAGGATATCAACGTGGTTTGCAGTAAGGAAAACCTTAACACTGAGCAAGAAGAACAAGACATATTTGGAGTAGGAACAAAGCTGAGCTTGGTTATTTATCAAAATTGCATGAATATTCAAAACAGCTTATGCACAACAAAAACATCCATGGTAAGCTCACTGAGCATGTAGAATAAAAAGGTCAGATCTGAAGATACGTGTACCTCTACGATAGCTGGATCCTGAGGAGAAATTGTCATATATTAGAAATCCTAAAGGTGGTCCCACAGAAAAACACTGGGTTCTGGCTGAGTACACTGAAGATTAGTACTAAGACAAAGGTTTGAGATCATAGAAGAGCAAACTTAGCTCACTCAGAGGTGGGAGGGATTCCATGGAGGATCGCGGAGTTAGTGAGCACTGGGAATTTTTCAAGAATGCTCTCCTGGAAGTACAAAATGTTCATCCCCTTTAAAGGCAAGGAAAGTAGGTGGAGCAAGAGACCCTCTTGGCTTAACTGAGAGCTTCTGTGTCTGCTCAAAACTAAAACAGACATGTACCAGAGAATGGAAAAGTAAATGAATATTCATTGAGAACTACAAGAGCATTACCAGGATGTGCAGAGATGCAGTCAGAAAAGCAAAAGCTTGAGTTGAAATGGGCCAGAGATGTCAAAAACCACAAGAAAGTGTTTTTCAGGTATGTAAACAACAGGCAGAAACAGAAGGAAAATATTGGCTCATTGTTAAACAGGAGAGGTGAATTAGTCACCAACAACACTTATAAGGCTCAAGGCTTTCTTCACCTCTCTCTTTACCAGCACTATTGGGCCCCAGGCCTTGGGAACAAAAATCCAGGTTGATGAGAACACAGACCCACCATCAGTGAATGAAGAGTTGGTGGATGAACTCTACAGGAGCTTGACCGCTACAGATGCGAGCCCGACAATATCCACCCAAGGGTGTTATAAGAGCTGGTTCATGGTGTTATGAGGCCACTCTCCTGAAGCTTTGAGAAGTTGCGGAGACTGAGGGCAACCCAGAGGACTGGAAGAAGACTAATGTCACACCCATCTGTATGAATCGCTTAAAGGAGGCTCCAGGAAATTATAGGCCCATCAGTCTTACTTCAGTCTCTGGGAAAGTTATGGAACGAATCCTCCTGGGGCTATCAGATGAAGCATGTGGTTAGGAAAAGCCAGCATGGGTTCACCAAGGGCAAATCACGTTTGACAAACCTGATCACCTTGTACAACAAAGTAACCTGTTCAGTTGATGCGGGATGAGAAGTGGACATTATCTACGTGCCTTTCTCCAAGGCTCTCGATACAGTTTCCATCAGGCTGCTCCTAGAGAACTGAGGTGTTATGGTCTAGACAAGGGTCCACGCAGTGGGTGGGGAGCTGGCTGAGAGGCTGCACCCAGAGCAGGGTGACAAACAGCTCCTTTTCAAACTGGCAACCTGCCACAAGTGGGGCCTCCCAGGGATCAGTATTGGGCCCAGCACTGTTTAATATCTTCATAAGCAATCTGGATTATGGGGTCAAGTGCATCATGATGAAGTTTACTTCCCCTAAACTGGGCGGGAAACTGGACACTTTGGAATGAAGAGCCACCCTGCAGGAAGACCTGGACAGGCTTGAAGAGTGAGCTAGAACCTTATGAAGTTAACAAGGGCAAGTGTAAGGTCTTGCACCTGGGAAAACATAATCCATGAGTGCGGCACAGGTTGGGATCTACCCAGCTGCTGGGGAGAAGCTCAGTGGGAAGGAACGTAGTCCGGGTGGACAAGCAGTTGAATA
>VZTF01000118.1:0-24697 GCA_013397755.1 Cnemophilus loriae
CTTAGTGCAGAGGACAGAGAACTGTTGACGGCTTATCATCACAGTTTTGATGATGAAAAAGTGGATTTGGACCTCATTATGCACTTACTTTATAACATCTGTCATAGTTGTGAGACTGGTAGGTATAAATACATAGTCCCAGTAAATTACTGTATGTTCAACCTTTGATGAATTCTGCCCTTCTTTTGGAAACAGTAAATAGGTAAAACCTTCCAAGTGCTAGTCTGCACAGTACTGATACATATTTTAAGTGAATTTGCTGCTTAACTCTGGAAACCCACTTCTTTTTCAGGAGCGATTTTAATATTTCTTCCTGGATATGATGAGATAGTGAGCCTGAGAGACCGCATTCTTTTTGATGACAAGAGATTTGCTGATAATGCTCACAGGTAAAACCTTTAGCTTCTGTGGCTTTTCATTGCTGCTTTTAAGGATCCTTAAAATGTGCTTTTTGTCTTGCATTAGATACCAAGTTTTCATGCTTCATTCAAGTGTGCAGACTTTGGATCAGAAGAAAGTGCTTGAAACTCCACCTTCTGGCGTCCGCAAAATTGCAAGTATCAGAGGACTTTGTCAGATGCTACGATGATCTATTTTGCCTTTGCTTTTACAGTTACTGTAGTTTTGGTTGTTTTGGGTTTTTTTTTATTGCAGATTCTTTCTACTAATATTGCAGAAACCAGCATAACAGTCAATGATGTTGTGTTTGTCATTGATTCAGGCAAGATGAAAGAGGTAGGACTGCCTTAAATTTTCCTAGTGTGATTCTAAGACACGCAGTGCATAAATTTTGGAGAACTTTTTTTTTTTATGTTACAGTAGACTGAGAGCTAGTGCCTGTCAGGCACCAGACCTCACTAAAAAGTTTTGACATCCATTTGTTTTAAGAGAAATACTGTAAATAGCTAGCTGTCTGAAAACCCTGTAAAAGCTAATGTAGGTTAATGTATTGATATATCTTTTTCTTTTGTAATTTAGTATTTCTGTTGGATTTTTAAAACAAGTCCTCAGTTTAGACCACCACCTTCGTGAGACTTAGAGAACACTGGGAGTTCCTTTTGTCCTACTATTGTATCAAGTCCAAAAGTCATCCTTTAAGTTTTTAAGCACTTGTTTTTGGTGTGTTGAGTGCCCGCTCCCAAATTATTTGTTCAACAAAAAAGATAACATAATGAGGCAATTTAAGACCTAGTGTATGGCTTTGAAAAGGAAATTGGATTTCATAGGTGATATACACACCAAATTTCTGAAGTTCTCATAATACTTTTTTTTTTGTAATTTTACATCAAATCTAGGAAAATAAATAAGTATCTTCTAAGTGAGATAAAAAGGAAAACTTTATTCGGTATAATAATGTATTTTTGCTTGCTTTGTGGTATCTCAGAACACAGATCTGACATACCTTTTACTGACTTGCAATTACCTATTGACTAGAAAAAGTTTAATTTTGAAAACTGTGTAGCACAAAGACACTGCAAAGGAGATACCATCATAAATTCACTTGAAACTGAGAAGATACCTTTATGCTTGAAGCTGCGGTATATATTGCTATTTCATACTCTTTCGAAACTTCTGTTGGTAATCCAAATAGGTAATCCAAATAACTAGTAACTTTTATTTCACATACGCTAGTCTTTCAGTCTTCGGTTTGTGTTCCTTTCTTTGTTTTTACAGAAGTCTTTTGATGCACTGAGTTGTGTTACAATGCTAAAAATGGTGTGGATTTCAAAAGCCAGTGCTATCCAGAGAAAAGGCAGGTAATACATGCCTCATACTGGTTTTAATTTGCAGATGTCCACCATCCTGTATGTTAAGAATAAAGCACAAAACATAATAACTGTTTCTAGCCTAGTCCAGTGTTGTGTTGGATGATGGCCAACACTCATTCTCTGCAGACAAGTAGGGGATGGCATGTATTTCCTTGGAATCATTTCCCACATTGTAGAAAAGTGATGCTCAGGTGTTTCCCAAAGGTCTAGGTTATTTTCCCCCCATTAATTTGTTATCCTTCCTCTTTCTCCCATGTAGCACCAGCAGTCACAGTGTCCCATAGGGTGTTTTCATGCCTCGTCTGTGGGCAGAGGACTGCCTATTTCACTATCTCCAAACTATCCATGACTTATCAGGCCATGATCATATTCTTCCCAACATTGTGGGTGAGGGCTCAGAAGTTTATGTAGCAACAAATGCGTGTTTAGTCAGCCATATTGGCATTAAGCCACAGGTATTTGCGCATGAACGTGAGAATTTGCTGTCTCTGTCCTTTCGCTCACAAGTTATTTAATCTTTGTTCTACCTTTTTCTCCAAGGGTAATTTCTGTTTGAGGGATGTGAGGGGAAGAAATGAAGTTTGCAACTTAGATTCCTTACAACAAAGGATGGTTGAGATTTGGACTGGTCTTAGGTTAGCAAAAAACCCACAGAACTTTACTTAGATAAGCCTTGTTTTTGTTTCTCCAGATTTCTCAGTGTTGGGTTAAAATTACAATAAAAAATTGTCATACGATCAAAAATAATCCACAATTGGAAAACTCTCACTTTGTGTTTGACTTACATTTGACAACAACTTTTTCATAGAACTGCTTCTACTTTTCCATTCTAAATTTCTGGGTCTGTTTGTTGGCTTTCAGTTGGTTGGTTTTGTTTTTAGAAAGAAATCCTAATTTTCACATCTTCCCATATCTTATTTTCAAGGGCTGGGCGCTGTCAGCCTGGAGTCTGTTTTCGTCTCTACAGCAGGCTCCGATTTCAGAATATGTTGGAATTTCAGTCTCCAGAACTTCTAAGAATGCCGCTTCAGGTACATGTTCAGTTAGAAATTATAACTTTAAAAAATTAATGTCATCAAACCATACTATTAAGTGCAACAAATCATGTGTTTGGGGGTTGTTTTGAAATCTTAGTAACCTTTTTTCTTCTTGCCTTTTAACTTGCAGGAGATTTGTTTGTACACAAAACTTCTGGCTCCAATTAATTGTCCAGTTGTAGACTTCCTTATGAAAGCTCCTGATCCTCCGGCTGCTGTAACTGTGAGAAATGCTGTGTACATGCTTAAGGTCAGGAAAGGAATGGGTTTAGATGGGAATTGTGTTTGATTCCATGTTTGTGGTGTAGCAGTCTATCTTACTGACTTCTGTTTATGCTGAAGCTGTTTTTAATTACTTAAGGATGTTTTGAATTTTTGTTTGTTGTCTGTTTTCATTTTTTGTATGGGGACATGTTTTTCCATGTCAAGGGAAGAGAGTGCTTCAAAGTCTTGTCTCTGTTAAGAGTCTGACATTTTTTTACTGTTTGGGAACAACTCTAGTTAATGTCCAGCATTCACATTCTTTCTACTTTCACTGTAAATTGATTTTGTCCACTGTCTCCATCCCCCTCTCCTTTGTTTGTTTGTTTGTTTATAAACAGACCATAGATGCCATGGACCCTTGGGAAGATCTCACTGAGCTTGGTTATCACCTCACTGAATTACCTGTAGAGCCACACCTCGGCAAAATGGTGTTGTATGCTGTTGTTCTGAAGTGCCTGGATCCTGTTCTGACCATTGCCTGTGCTCTTGCCTGCCAAGACCCTTTTGTGCTGCCCACACTGGCCTCCCAAAAGCGTGCAGCCATGCTGTGCAGGAAGCGTTTTGCTGCAGGGACGTTCAGTGACCACATGGCCCTGCTCAGGGCTTTCCAGGTAGTATTTCATTTCAGAGAGTACTAATCACAGCAGGTCACCCATCAAGGTGAATTATGTATCAGTCTACTTTGATGTAGAGTGGTGGACTGTGATTAAGTCCTTGGAGAAGACTTTATTTTTGCCTTGTGGCTTTCCTGCGTATTGGACTCATAAATTTGTGAGAGAACACCTTTTGTGGTATGTTTTGTTGATATTTTCAAACCTTGTAAAATTCTGAATGTTCCAACAATGTGCCTCTTTCCATCCTTCTACGCTGATAACTTCAAATCATCATCTTAACACAATGATCTTTATTAACTTAATGATTTTAACTTGATATAGTGATCACTGTAGTGAACGGGCAAAGAGAATCTAATTCTTGAACAGAAACAAAAATCTAGTTTGATACATTTACTTTCAGAGTGGGTTTTGCTTTCATTTTATTGACATAAATGTAATTTTTTTAAAATCCAGTTTTTAGTTTTAGCTTATCAAATTAATAGGCAAATGTAAAAATGTTTCCAGGCATGGCAGAAGGCACGCAGTGATGGCTGGGAGAGAGCCTTCTGTGAAAAGAACTTCTTATCCCAAGCCACGATGGAAATCATCGTAGGAATGAGAACACAGTTGCTTGGCCAGCTTAGAGCCTCGGGTAAATAGCTTGGAAAAAAATTTAACCTTGTTTTAAAGTCAAGCATATAGAAATTGTAACAAAAATCATGTTCAATTGTGTAATTTTCCTTACTTAATTTGAAACAGACCTTCATGTACACATTCGTGCAGGGTATGGTGTAGATGAGGAAGTGTGGCTGATCTAACTGAAAGCATCCTCATCTCCACATGCCACTGCATATCACTGTTGAGATGAATTTCTTTGGGTCTTGATGTTTTAGTAAATTATTCCATAGGGAATGTCTTCATATTGTAGAAAATAATTGTATTCTGTGTTAGTATAAAGCCCCTTATCAGGAAGGATTTCAGTGTAACGGTTTCTTCTTGGTGCTGGTAAGGTTGGCGGTGGTGAAAAATGCAACAAATAAGTAATTTATTTCACCTTTATTTTCAAATTCCTTTCGAGAACCCAATACAAGCTAACATGGCACCGTTTTGTCCTGTTCTTTTGTCAGGTTTTGTGAGAGCCAGAGGAGGAGCTGATATTAGAGATGTTAATGCTAACTCTGAAAACTGGGCTGTAGTTAAAGCTGCCTTAGTGGCTGGGATGTATCCCAATCTTGTGCATGTAGACAGAGAAAGCCTGGTGTTGACTGAACCAAAGGAGAAAAAAGTGCGATTTCATCCCACCTCTGTTCTTGGTCAATCTCAGTATAAAAAGGTAAAATCATTTTGTATTTGTAGTTCACAAAAAAAGAGCACTAAAATCAAACATTTTAAAAACGTCTTTTCCTAGTTGTAGTACTTTAAAAGCAGCATGGGCATTAAACGCTACAGCTTTAGAAAATACTTCTCTTACCAGTTGGTAGAATTGGAGTTGGTTCCTTTTTCCATTGTTTCAGTTAGTCCTTTCTCTAGATGGAAAAAGGCAAAATGGCAAAAAAACCACCTCTAGTTATAAAATTGTTTTAAAGATGTAGTGATCCCTACTCATAAAATCAACAACTTCTGTTCTGAAACTGGTTTTTTTTAACATCTCTTTTTAAAGCAAAATGTTTTGTTTCATGGTGGTAGGATAATTTGTGAATCTGATAGAATTCTCCCATGCTTTTTTCTTTGCATGTATATTTTTATAGGTATATAATGATATGTATATATTTATGTCTAAAAATACAGAATCATAGAGTGGTTTGGGTTGGAAGAGATGTTAAAGTTTAACTCATTCCAACCTCCTGCCATGGGCAGAGACACCTTCCACTAGTCCAGGTTGCTCAGAGCCCCACCCAGCCTGGCCTTGAACACTGCCAGGTTGAGGCATCCACAGTGCCTCTGGATAAAATTAGAAATATGTTAAAATTTACGTTAATTACAAGTAGAGGGTATAATAGCCTAGTCTTATCTGCTCTTGCACAGATTGCCCCAGCAAATGGACAATTTACAGCCATCCAGGCCCTCCCTACAAACTGGCTTATATATGATGAAATGACGAGAGCTCACAAGACAGCAAACATCAGGTGCTGCTCTGTTGTGACACCTGTCACCGTGTCCCTGTTCTGTGGACCAGCCAGACTGCCAAGTAATGCCTTGCAGGCGTCTTCATCCTTTCGAGGTACACCGGAGTCTGGATTTGGAATGTTTCCATTGGTATACACTAGTGTGGAAAGCTTATTTTTCAATAATATTTAATACATATATTGGCTAACTCTGAAAACAACAGTGTTATAATTCCTGTAGCTATTCAGGAATAGTTTGTAGGTTCTGTAACAAATCTCTCAGTTTTGGGAGTCCTTACAGATTCATGTCCATAAATTAGACAGTTCTGGGGTCTCAGAAATAAAAGTATAGTTTGTAATGAAAGAATGCAGCCACAATGTCTGATGATAACACTGGTACTGAGAAGTGTAGTATGTATGTCCTTTTTCTACAGACTACTTTATTTGATACTTTGAACGAGATTATTCAAACTGAATAATTTAGAAACAATCAATATGGCAAACAAGTCATATTGCTTCTAGCTGACACATGCATTTTCAAGATATTTTCTACTGATAATTTTTCATGTCAATTAGCTGTACTATTAACTCTAAGTAACAGAGAATATTTAGAAATTTCCTTTTTTTTCTTATTTAAATTGAGTCCTGTAGGAATGGAAGCAAAAATAGCTGCTGCTAGTTCCCATAGGTTGAATCAAACTAAAAGTCCAACTTATTTCTGAAGCTTTCCTGTCTTGCTTTTAAACTGTTAACCTTAGAATATTGATTGAATTGCACTTTAGGAAAATAAGGATTCCTAATTAATAGCCGTATGTATATATATATATATTTTTTTTTTCTTACTAGGTCCTTAAATCTGCTGTTTTTCTAGGAAATAGAACCACTTCCGGTTTTACAAATAGCTTCAGGCGAAAGTTGGATAGTGGCTTGTGAATACTGGTGAAGTTACATGAGTTGAGTCAGATCACATCAGTACAGGTTTTTACATAGTAGGACCTTCAGCAGGTCTGGCTATTTGATTGCTGCTATCTGGAGCAAAGAGTTTTCAGTGTATTTGCAGAGAAGAAGAAGTAGTTTTACAAATGTTTACATTTTAAAGTCAATTTTAGAAGAAAAAATACTGCTGGTAATACGGTAGTGTTCAGTTTTTTGTATATAAGTAGAAATAATATAGAGATGCTAATGCACCTTTTATCTTTAATGCAGGGGGAGGGGTATCTAATGATAGCAGTGACAGCGAGATGGAGGACAAAACAACTGCTAATCTGGCAGTACTGAAGCTGGATGAGTGGCTCCATCTCAAACTGGACCCTGAAGTAAGTAAGAAATCACTCCTAGGTTTGCTTCATGTAGAAGGGTTGTAAAAAGATGTAAAAAGGTTTTTGTAACATTTGAGTAGCTAAGAATGTTCTCTGAGAATGTCATGGTCCATTTGGGTCTCTCAAACTATGTACTCTGTGATTTAACCTTTACTTCATGAGCTCATCAAACTTTAAAGGGCTTCAATCCCCTTTGGCCCAGAGTTGTCTGTCCTGTGAGTTCACGTATTCAACATCCAAGTTGCAAGGTTTCATAACCTATCACGCATACCTTTCAATTCTTTTACCTATGAGCAAAAAGAAAAAAAAATAATTAGTCACCTAAGCCAACAGTGAGAGTGCTCATCCATCTTCCTCTGTCTTGGTACGGGTGTCCTGTCTATCACACGAGGGAGCAGGAAAGCCTCAGCAATCCAGATGCTGTTGGATCTGCTTCAGAAACTTTCTGGGCAATATGATGTTTTATGTGTCTGAGCTTGACAGTTTTGTCCCTTTCCACAAGTCCACAGATTCTGAAGAGACTGTCAGACAAAAGATAATGGCTGCAGGGGACAGCAAGCTGCAGGTGACAGTGGCTGCATAATGTCCCTTCTGCTCCTTCTGGCCTCCTATCCTGCCTGCATGGTGCTCCATGAGGCCGTTGCATGAGCTGGGATAGCCAAAATCTGAACAGGAGCTGAGAGAACAGTCACACTGGCATATTGTGTTTTTCTTTCTCTGAGAGGATAACCAAAATTGGATCAAAAAAAGAGCACTTGAAGCTGCAGTTGCTGAAAGAAAGTTGCTCTCAGATTTTGGAAGGAGAAATAAAAACCTCTTTGAAATAGAAGTCTTTAGGTCATTGAGGAGCTGTGGCTGTGGTAGCAGGTAGTTTATGGGTCATGAAACACTTGAACTTACCAGCTCTAATAATAATACTGTCTCTCCTAGACATGTCCAAAAGAGTGATTTTTTAAAATTTTATTTTAATGGAAGCATTTCTGATAACATGAGAATTCGATCGTAGCCTTCTGAATTTAGTCATCACGTTTGAGCAGAAGTCTGTGTAAGAAAAATGTCACCTAGAGCTCCTTTCCCTCAGGTGTCACTGAAGAGTGCATGAGTATAGACTGATTTGAGAGGAAAGGCATAAAGCATGAAAAGATTGGGTTTTCTAGAAAGATAAAAATGAAAAAAAAATCTCTGGATCTACAGTACAATGTTAAGTTTAGTACGGAGCTAAAGGAAATGTTTCAAAAATTACCTTGCACCCAAAGAAAAGTAAATTAACATCTTATTTTAAATATTAATTATTCCCCCTCCCCAAGACCTCAGTCTTGCCTTTCAGTTTGGACCCTGTTCATATTAGAATGCCAGGTGCTGCCTGATAGGAAAGAGGATCCTCTTACCTGTCTGATCTAATTTTCATCAGTCTTTAACAGAATTGGAATTCATTACAGGCTGCTGGTATGCTGTTGCAACTCAGACAGAAGTGGCACAGTTTGTTCCTGCGTCGTATGCGAGCTCCTTCTAAACCATGGTCTCAAGTTGATGAAACAACTGTAAGAGCAATTACAGCTGTTCTGAGTGCTGAAGAACAGTCTGCAGGTCTGCAGCAGCCTTCGGGAATTGGCCAGAGACCAAGACCTGTGACTTGTGAAGAACTTCCTTTGGCATCTACATGGAAGTCAACCAACAGTAGAAAAAGCTCAACAGAAACTGAACTGTCTGACTCCTCTAATGCTGAAAAGTAAGCTGTTGAGGTCTTCTAGACACTGTGGGTTGCAATTTATGTATACGAGCACCACTTAAATTTCTGCTAGTAATAAGGAGGTGGAAGCAGTGGAAATACGGTTGAAAGGTGTGATACTGTCCTATGCTGCATTGTAATTCCACTGAGAAGTATTTCATACATGGGCCTGCTGTTTGAGAGAGTAGTCAGGAATATTGTCTATGAATTGTGATCTTAGAGAAGTAGCAGAAGAGGTTTAACATTAGCATTAAAAACCAATGCATGATCAGTATGGGTTTTTTAGTTAGTGTTTATTGTATTCTGTAGTTGCTGTAATACATGTGGTCATGCAGTAGGCTGACAGGTTGATGTAAATTGTTCAGTGACTGCTTGTGAAACTCAAGGTATGTCCTTTTTAGAGTTTCAGTGAAATCTACATCTCTTGCACTCCACCAGCCAAAGAAGTACAAAGAAAAAGACATTTTGCTCTCCAAACAATCCTCAGATGACAGATCAGCTCAGTCCTCAGTGAAGCCTGCAGACAGCAGCTATCTCAGCCCCTGTGCTAGTCCTTCTTCTCCAGTATCTGGAAAGGTAGAGTTCTCAAACATATCACCCTGCTCTTCAAAAGTAGTAGAATTTCTTGCTGATATAATTCCGCAACTATTAGGTATTTTACTGATAAATTAGGAACCTAACTTAACGTTTCATTTATAATAGCTGCATAATACTTCCTTCTGGAACTTAAAATCTAGACTAAATACCCTTGTTACACTAGTTTAGTGCAGTAAAAATAATATTTGTGGACTACTGAGGTAAAGCTATCTAAAGCAGAAAAAAAGCGAGGGTGTTTTTTTAAAACTTATTCTAATAAACCGTGAAGGTATATTACCTTTTTTCAACTAAATTAGTACACACACTTCTAAAGTTTTTGGATTCTGCCTTTCTCTGTTTCTGTAATAGCATACATTGATACTGATTCTCTTTAAGTATTGTGTTATCTGCCTTACTATGACTGATTGACGTGTTTTGTGATGGTTGTTTTAACAAAGCGCACATTTTTAATGAGGTTATTGCCATAATTGTCCCTATATACTTGAATAGTAAACTGCAGTAAAAAGAGATCACTGAGAGGAAACCTCATCGGCTCATTGGAAGATTTAGTAATTCCTCTTGAGTCTTTCAGCTTTCAAGTCGAGCCAGTGTAAAAGGAAGAAAACATGTTTCCTGAAGGTAGAAATGCGAGTAGTGTGCTGTAGGCGGCAGTTTAGGGTGGTTAATTTGGTTGTCATCTCAAAGTGTGTCAGACTTAAAGAAATAATTAATCACTAGACTTTTTAGTCCTATTCTGCTCTATTTGTTTTCTGCCCCTCATAGATGAATGAATATTTTGAAAAGTGCTTTAAAAATGTAAAATAGATGTGAAATACATTTTAAAGCCATTTCAGACAGGACCAGCTGATAGATTTTATGTTTCTTCTAGAATATGGAGGAGGAACAGAGGAGCACATTCAAGGGATTTCTGTCTTCATGTGTGTAAAACTCCAGAAATAAAGCCTGTTTTATTTTATTGTATTTATTAATTTAATTTATTTTTTCCAGGGTTGCAAATCTCCTTCACCAAGACAAAATATGCCAGTTCGGTACTTTATAATGAAAAGTAGCAATTTGCAAAACATTGATATTTCTCAGCAGAAGGGAATATGGTCCACTACGCCAAGTAATGAACGGAAACTGAATGGAGCCTTTTGGGAGAGCAGCGTGGTTTACTTAATATTTTCTGTTCAAGGGTCTGGATGCTTTCAGGTGAGTCCTAATCTAAATATTAGCAGTGGTTGATGGTTCAGGAGGGTGCAGCAAATGACTGTGTGGATGGCTTTGCTTATGACTTCTGACCTTCTGAGAAGCAGGGCAGTGTGCCAATGTCTGTGCTTGCTGAAGAAAGTATTTCATTCTTCTCTGAAATACGCCCTTCTAGTTGGCTCAGTTTGTCCCTCGAAGGCTGAGATAGAATTGCCTCCAAACATCATGAGTCAGAATAATGTTTGTACCCTACATTAATCCACTAAAACAAAACAAAACAAAACAACAAAAAACCAACCAAACAAACAAAACAACAAAACAAAACCCCACAAAACAAACAAAAAAAAATCTTAACAAAGTAGGAGATTGCTACTCTTTGCAGGCCAAAATGTGTATTGCAAGTGAGCAAGCAGTTACAGTCAAATCATAGCTTTCTAAAGCCAGGAAACTCATAAATTTCTTTATTAAAATTTTGATAAAAACTGGTTTTATTCACTTCCAGCTAGGAAGCTGGCCATGATTCTTCCAGAGCTGTGTCTTGACTTCATATTCAGTGAGATATTTGTCAACAGTTTGTTGGTCAAATCTGTGGTCAGTTTGAAGTTAAAAACTTGACCTGGTAGTGCAGACTTGCAGGTTAGCTGTGAGCCTGCTAAATTCAGTTGTTCCAGGTAAAGAAAGTTCAACTTACTTCTTCATATATAAGCTATTTGTAAAAGTCAGCTGAATTTAAAATCTAATGAACCAACCAAAACACAGCTGTCTTGGCAATACCACTGAAATACTGCAGTGATATATTATGTACGATGATTTGGCAAATGCAAATGTAATACAGGAAAGTAATTTTCAGCAAGTCAATTGATACTGAAAATGGGCTGTTGCATTGGTGCTCTCAGACAAGGAAGCGGGGAAGGGAAGACACGCTGAAGTCCAGAGTGCAGGTGGTTGACCTTGCCCTGCCCTTCCAGTTTTGACTGCACCCTCATGAGAGTGTGAGATTAACTTCCCTATTAATCTTCTCTTGTCCCAACTGTCTCTTTCTATTCCACATTTATTTTTTCCTCTGTTCCTTTTATTAATTCTCATTTAAGTCTGGCTTGAGCTATCTAGGACTGCATGTCTTAACACAGCAGTGTGTGCTGGTAATTTACACAGTGAACTGCATCTTTTGGACTGCTAAGTCCTAACTGGCATAAATTCACCTGAATAGTGGATAAGTTGTGTGTAGGGTTGGGTTTACTGTAAGTTTGTTCGGTATGTTGGTGAATGAGGGTGTCCTTAAGTAAGTTCGTTGCTGTCTTGGGTTTGGGGTTTCTTTCATTTTCTTTCTGACTACTTGTCATGTTGGAATTTTGTCCAGCTTCACTAAAAAAACAAAATAAAAGCGACTTTGACTTCTTTCCTTGAAGAACAGCTACACTCCTAATTCTGCGTGAAAGTTTAACATAGAGGGAACATGAGAAGGAACAAACAGATTTCTGCAAAAATTACCTACAACTAGCAAGGAATATGAATATCTAATGGACTATTCTGTAGCAGCATATTCATCTTGATTTCCTTCTGCTTCAGATGGATTTGCAACAGCTTTTTTATCTGTTACAAAGCTCAAAAAACCTTTAGTGATAATTTTGTCATTGAGAGACATTCCTTATGGTCAAACCCTACAAGGCATATTTGAAGTGGAAAAAGAAGTGATACTTCTAACTGGATAGATGTAAACATTTTGGAAGCTCCAGCTTCACGGTGGAGAGTGTGTGAACCACTTTGAAACTACTTTGAAAGTTTCATAGGAAGTTTGGTTACTTATCTCATTCCACTGTAGACAGATAGGGTCTCATTATGTCTGTTCCTTCATATTTCAATTTTTGTCCCAGGGTTTTGCTAGAATGGGTTCAGCGATCGGGTGTGAGAAAAGTCAAGACTGGGGATCTGCTGGTTTCGGAGGTGTATTTAAGGTGGACTGGATCCGAAAAGAAAGCATTCCTTTTCAGTTTGCACACCATTTGCTCAACCCGTGGAATGACAGTAAGAAAGTACAGATAAGTAGAGATGGCCAGGTAATGTTACTCTCTTCTAAAGTTTTCTTTACTTGGTAGAACTGCGTATTTTTTATTAGCCTGTTCAGCCTTGACATTTATCTCCACTTGATCATGTATCTGCTAATCTGAATCACTGTTCATGGTATACCGTACCTTCAGCAAATGCAGAATTGCTGCTGAAGTAATGGAGACATTTTGATAGAATCAAAACAGTTTCTTGCTTATGTGTTTTAAAAATGATTTAAAGGTGGATGGTTCCAAAAAAGAAGTTTTTGAGTGGGGTTTTTTCAGTTTGTAATTTAGTTCTGGAGGTTTATGCCCTTTTTGGTTGAGATGTGTTCTCTTAGATAGTCTGTCACACCCAAATAACTGTTCATAACTTTAAGTTTTTTCTGTAAAGCCTTAAGAGAATCCTGAGTTTTGAGGTAGAGTAAAGCTTAGAACAGTTCTCGTATTTGTTGAAGCTCTAAATGCAAGTACAAAAAGCCAAAGAATTGGCACGAAATTTCTCTGTGGCAATTTCTGCCCTCTACCCATCCCCTCCCAAAACATCTCTTTGATGATTCAAGAGCTGAAGTTTTTTTATCACCTCCTCTTCGCCAAAATCTCTCTCCAGTTGTAAGAAACTGGAGGAAAGGAGAAGTACAAGGAAAGGACAGCCGCTGTGTTTCCTGTGACCTCTCTCTTTCCACATTCTCCACCACACTCGGTGGAATTCAGCTAAAAAAAAGATGTGGAAAATAATGATCTTTAGTTAGTGACTGATCTGCGGGAGGTACAAAGTATCTGGTGCATCTGTTCTTGTGTATGATGGTAGTGTGTTCACTGGGAATTATCTTTGTGAGAACTGACATCTCACTGTGAATGAAAACACCCCAAACAGCCTGTAGGGCAGGGTGGCTTGTGAAAGTTTTTATCTCTTGCTGAGCCCTAGTAAGAAAACCTTGCTCTGCTGGGAGTTTTAACGTTTGTCCCAATAGCAAAAGGGATGAGCTCTTCTAGAAAGGTTGGAAGCAGTCACCAGCAACCTTATCTAACAATTCAGTAATAAATAGTTTCTGTATGCTCAATAGTAGCAGTGCAGATAACTTCTCTGATTTCCTGATCATTTCTAGGAGCTGGAACCACAAGTTGGAGAGCAGTTGCTGCAGCTTTGGGACCGTATTCCTTTGGCAGGAAAAAAACTGACTGAGCATGCCAAGTAATATGACAGAGGTAGTTACTCATGGGTTGCTTGCTGGTTTTGTGGTAGAGGAAAAGCTGTGCACATACAGTGTATCATCACAGTACTGTCTTTCCTTTGTAGCTTGTGGAAGAACAGGTACGCTTGGTACTAAAGCATATTCATTTTGATTTTTTTTCAGCTGGTTTAGGTTGTTGAAACATCAGCCACGAGAAGCAGCAGCATGTCTACAATAAAGACGAGGAGGAAGGCAACGCAGCAACCTCCTGACATTCTTAGTCATGCTGTGCAGCTAGAAGTGGAAAAATAAGAGGGAACTGTGTTGTTTTCAGTGTTTCCCTGCCAGCCTGTTTTTTGACTTGAGTTGGTTTTTTTATAGCAGTGTGCAGCTGATACTTAAAAATGCAGTTAAGTTCAAAACAAAGTTTGAAACAATGGACCTCATGTAAGTTGTCTGTGGGTTTAAAATAGCATAGCAGACAGTTTAAATATGCAGTTTACAGTTAAAGCTTTCTCAAGCCAGGTATGAGAAAAGGTATGAGAATATAAATGTTAATTAATCAGTCTTGCAGTTCAGTTAAAAAGAATTCTAACTCCAAATATGTTGAAAGTGCAACCAGCACTCCTTAAGTGTTGGTTGCACTTATACATCCACAGTGCAAGAGATCAGAATATATTCATACAAACAACTAGGCAGCTGGAAATGTTAATTTTTAATTTATTTAAAGGTAAATATTTTTAATTAGTTTAAATTTATTTTGTTTTATTTATTATTTAGTTATTTAATGATTGAATTTAATTATTTTAATTTAATTTAAATTAAATAAAAAAGAAGGAGCATGAGACTTTTGAAATTGGGTGCATCCACTGATGTTTCCAGTTTCAATTATTTTTCACCTTTAAGACGTGACTCACACCTTGACAAGCTGAAACAGTCTTTCAGAGGCGTGTGGCCAAGTGGTACTTCAATAGTTCACTAACTTAGGCACTGTTAGAAGATTTGTATTTCTTTGAAAAAAAATAAAAAATCATTACCAGTACGACTTCCTTGATCATTTAACATCGTCTTCATGCTTTCTTTTGAGTTCTTTCTTTTTCTTCCATACCACTACTGTCTTGGTTTATTTGGCTTTTTCTTAGTCCTTAACATACAGTACTGTAAGGCTGGTATAAATGGGTGTGATCACTGTCAGCACTGTTTGTGGTCATTCTTAGGCTAAACCAAGACTTTTTTCTGCTTCTGAGCCTCTACCTATTTTCTCACGTCCACTCAGGATATTACCCCACACATTCATTTTGCGTTCTGTATGGTGACTTCCACACATGAAGCATCAGTTTGATCTTTGCCAAGACTAACTGGGTGCATGTAAGGCTGGTACTGCCTAATACATTGTTCCTCAAGACAGTGCATACAAGGGAGGCACGAGACTCTTACTGCCTTTCACAGTACTTCCAGACCTGTGCCCACACAGGAATGTGGGGCAGTACTGCCTTGTATGGATTTACGGGGCCCTGTGTGCTCCAGAGACAGAGCTGACACAGAGAGGGAGCACGGGTGGGTGTAATGTTTGGTTAACCAGCCAAACAGCTGCAGCTTGATGAGAAAAAGGACAGTCCGGCTGTGGAATTTGCATTCCACAAGGCCACTGGCCAGTCTAGGTCACTTGTGTGGAGAAGAGATTGTTGCTGCTGCCTGCCTGACAGACATGGTCATGTAAGTCTTTGTGTGCCCAGATGTTAGATCCAGCCCAGTCATGGTGAATTACGTAATATTATTATTACCCAAATAACTGTACTACTACTGACCTGTATTTTCTCATGCACTGTATTTAGAGGTGGACTGTTTATCCCTTAAGCTGTTGGTCTGGTGTCTGTAACCATCTCCTTTTAGCAGGGCTGCCTAAAGCTCTTTGGTAGCAGAAGTGGATTGCCACTTTCTGTGATGATACCAATAGTATCATCAGCCTGCAGAAGAACCCCAGCACTGCAGCACGATTTTTAGAGACACCCAACCTGCCTGATCACGACTGAGTTGTGATCATCGTACCTGAAGTGAAAACTAAAGGAGGATGAAGGGCAAGGAGCTGAATCTATCTGAAAAATAGCAGGGCAGCAACAGCCAGCAATTCAACAGAATCCTTGCATTGATGACGACAAATGGGAGAAATGGCCTATCACCATCTCCTCAGCAACAGTAAAAATCCCAGTTTGGAGGTTGTTCCGCGCTAAGAGTAAATTAAGTTCTTGCAAGCTAGACCATTGTCCATAACTACAGTGTGGAGGAAGGGAACATAAAGAAGGTTCTGAAGGATAGTCACAGTTTTGCAAAGTTTATTCATTCATGAACAAAACTTACTTGAGCAATGCTGCGTCAGGACAACTCTAGTCATGTTCCTCAACACAGAAGGTACGAGCTTTGCTAATGTCTCATGAGAAAATGCTGAGCTGTGCTGCTTCCTCAGGAACATATTCCTGAAAACAGGTAAAGGTGGCAAGCTGTTTTGCCACAGACAGTAATTTTTTTCTGTGTAGCGTAAAATTGCTTATTTGTTGCAACTTCTTCTTTCAATATTTGCTTTACTACATTTTTATTCCCCACTATTGAACTGGTGTAATTTCTGCTCCATCATCACATCTACAAAGACATTGTGGGCTTAATTCTACTGAGGGATTTTTTGTAGCTTTCATTTTAAATGCTTGAAACTGGCTGCTGTAGAAATGAAAACACAGCTCATAGCTGGCAGGCCCACCACAGGGTTGCGGTTGGATTAGTCCACAGTTATCCCCAGGCACTTTGTCTTTAAAGTGAATTAAGAGTGGTTTTTGCAGCTACTGATTCTAACTTTTATTTTGGTGAAATGATGCTTGTAGTGATTGTTCCAGAGCAGCCACTTTTTCAGATGTATTCAGTCATGGGGTTCACTGTCTGGAAAACGTTAGCAGTTAGTCTCATGTTGCTCTACATCTTCCTGTTTACGCTTAGCTGCTCTGTTTTCCTTCCCTGTGGATCATGCTGGGTTGCTTTCAGCCGTCACTCCTGCGGCCTCTGTTGTATCTTCTAACAGGAACCACAGTGCACAAGGGAGGTGATGCTGCTCTGGATTAAATGCTTTATTTACTGTTTTGTTTCTTTTAGCAGATGATGAAATGGGTCACCTAAACAGGAAGTGTAAGTCTGGGTGAGAGGGAAGATGTGTGCTAATGTCTTTACAAATAATTTGATGGGTGAAGGTGTGGCTGTTAACGTCTTTGAAATGGGCCTTAAAGTCTCTACTAACTTCGGGCAGCAGGTTTGTTGCAGAGCCCAGACAGCTTGGCTCCTGAGATAGTCAAGGGTCTGCACAAGCCTGAAGTTCTGAACTTTGGGGTAAAATAGTAGCTTCAAGGGGGGATATGGGGCAGGCGGTTCGGGAAGGCTGTACCTTCCTGGTACCTCAGCCGACGGGGAAAGGAAGAGGGCAACATGCAGCGGGGAGTTTTAGATAAAAAAAGGCTGCGCCCTCTGAAACCTCGAGAGAGAAAACCCTGTGGGCGTGTGCCCCGGTGGACTCTCTTGCTTTATTCAAATAGAATGGACGGACTCCTCTGTCTCCTTTTTGGACATAAACCTCTGGTGTTTGTGGATTTTCCTGACATGGGTTTAAAAGCAAATTGGTTCTATGTAGGAGACCAGACAGCTACAGAAGCTGAGTTGGATGGCTCCGCAGATCTCCTGGCCCTGGTGCCTCAGAAGCCGTGGGAGAGATAAACTCAAGGCAAGAACAAAAAGTGGAGACACCATGTCTGACCGCCCTGACGTGAGGAGATGCTAGCAAAGACACTACTGGCGCAAGAGGATGACGTCGAGGACTTGACAACTAAGAGATTAGGTTGCTAAGGGAATAGGGGCAGGGGGACCTGAGTGGAGAACTTTGTACTGAAGTTAGAGAACGATAAATACTGGTGATTAGTGTAGTAAAATTGGCTTTGCTTGCAATAGCATGGTCCGTCTCTATTAATTGCCACAGTTCTAAGGAAAGCAAATCGTGGGTTGTGTTACATTAGAGAATAGTCCTGGAAACACTAAAAAGTATGTCTCATGGTCAAATCAGGCAATCTAGAGAGAAGGATCTATTTTATTTGTGTCAAGCCAAGAAGGAATCTGAAAGCTGATTTGACACCATGTGGGTGTAAAATTATTATTTTTTTGCCTTGTGCTGTATAGTGCACAGTGCTGGGATTTAGGGCCTCATCTCTTTAACTCTGCAGACATGAGTGATCATACTGCATTTGGTACTGCTACGGTGTGAGTGAAGGTTGTAGCACAAAGCTCCTAAATAATGTACCACTTCATTCTATCCATAGGGAATGTCTGGTGAATTCTGGCAGCAGTCATATAAGATCAAGGAATAGGGAACAAAACACAGCTGCCAAAGTTGTTTCAGTACGAGAGCAAAACCCTGTCAGTGCAGTCAGTGGAGACCACCAGGCCAGCGCAGCCTGCCCTGCCCTGCCCTGCCCTGCCCTGCCCTGCCCTGCCCTGCCCTGCCCTGCCCTGCCTTAGGTGCCGTGCAGAGCCATGCGGCACCACAGGCAGGGAGCCAGCAACCACAAGTGTGGCTGTGGCACAGGGGCTCCTGAGAGCTGGTGTGGCACTGGGACAAGCTGCCCCAGCCCTGGCCCTGGACTTCTCCAAGCTGTGGGCAGCAGTGCAGGCTCTCTGTCCCTGCACAATTGTCTGCAGTGGCCACTGCCCAGCAGGTGCCCTTGCCCATTGAGGGTATGTCCTCCCTCAGGGTGCCACACCCGCACGGCCACACTCGGGGCGCGAGTGAGCGCAGCTGGGCCAGAGCTGGGCCTTTCCTTCCCCAACTCACCTGGGCAGCGGCCAAGTGGTCCTCCCTCGTCGGCCGGGGCCGTGGCAGGACCTCTCTCGGGATCAGCCTGCAAGAAGCCAGCTGCGCTCACAGAGCAGCCTCGCAGCACAAAGGGCCGGCGGCCGGCTGCCGGCCAGCTCCAGCAGCCTGAGCGTGGCACGCAGCCGGCAGCCTCTGGCCCTCCAGCCGCTCTGCCCTGCGCAACAGCAGTCCTGCCAGCGGCAGCAGCAAGGACATGCAAGTGTTCCCAGTGGCTCCCCAGTGCCTCTGCTTGCTGAGTAGCACCACAGACACTTCCTCCCTCCCAGCCACACATCCCTGGCACCCCAGCGCAGCCAGAGGTGGGTGAAAGGCAGCCATTCTCACATGTGCCAGGTCCTCAATCAGGCTCTCCAGCCTCCTGGTGTTCAGTGCCCTCTTCGGGGCAAGAAAGAAGTGGAGGAAGATGAGCAGTGATGTCTCTGTGGCTCGGCTGAGGGAGCAGTGCTCAGGCACAGAGCCCAGAGCAGAGACACACTCACTGCACAGCAGCGGCTCAACTCCTTCTCCAGGGGTTTGATGGATGGGACATGGGTCACTTGGGCTCCCTTGGTCCCGTGAAGAGGGAGAGAGCTGGGCGAGCCCCAAGCCGCCTCTCCTCTTTTGTCAGGCAGCTCTGCCTGAGAGCTGCCCACAGCTGCAAGGGCAGCTCTCCCCAGCTGGGGAGCTGTGTTCCCCTGTACAGCTGCTCCTGAGCATCCCCTGTCTGGCTGCTCCTGAAGCACTCCCCAGCTTACCCCTGTAGGGTGCCCACCCACAGCTCCTTCAGCACCTGGGAGCCTCAAAAAGAGAAGAGCGCAGGCCCTGCTGCCCCCCATCCCGAGGGCAGACGTGCACCTGCCCAGCCAGGTGGGAAGGACACAGGGGCAGGACAAAGCCCCATGGTGGGGGTAGGACAGAGTTGCTGCTCAAGCCCTGGTTCCCTCTGATGTGCCCCGAGCAGAGGCTTTTACCCTTCCTTTCTGGGGACCAAAGAGTGACCAGGGGATGCAGGACATGGAAATGCTCCCATCCTCTGCCCAGTCTCTGCATGGAGGGCAGAGGTCATTCCCAGGGTGCTGTGTGCATGGCTGGAAACCTCTCCTGCCCTGCCATGGCACGTGGCACCACAACTCACCCAATAAGTGGCAGTACAGGAGCTGGTGGGAGAGGTGAGGGTGCTGGAGGTGCCATCTTCATTGCCGCCTTCCTGTTGCTCGTCCTCTTCTCTCTCCACTACTGCTGCTCAGCACCCACAGCTGGTCCAGGGCCAGGCAGAGCTGTGGGCGCAGGGTGGTGCCCAGACTGCAGAGAGCAGAGGCAAGCAATGAATTGCACGTGGCCTCCCCAGCACCCCCTGAGGCAGAGCCCTAGCATCCTGCCCTGCTGATGTTGGGATGACACTGGTGCATCCAGCACCAAGCGGCTTGGGGCCTGAGACTTATGGCAGGGTGTCTTTGCCCTGGCCCCACAGCCAGGGATGGGGCAAAGGCAGCTGGGCTCTGAAGGTTTCACTGCAGCTTGGCAACCACCAGTTCCTCCTGGAGAAGGCGCCTCTCACTTGTCTTTGGGCCGTGGCTCAGAGCCATGTCCGTGCTGAGCACCACCTTGTCGTCGCTGAGAACCTTCCTGCAGAGCAGAGAGTGGCCACGAGGAAGGCGGCTGCTTCTGCTGCGGGACCCTGCCATGCCCACGTGTCCCTGAGCTGTGGGGGAGTACACCTGGAGCCGAAGCAGCTCCTGGCTGCTCCCTTGGGACAGGAGGACCCTGGCCTTGCTGCAAGGACGTGGGCCAGTCGCTGACAGCAAGGATGGGAAGCAGGATGGCAGGGCTGGGTTGGTGCCGCTTGGCCAGACCCTACCTTCTCCCAGTGTCCGTCTGTGCCGAGACAGCTCCCTGCTGCTGGTTCTGCTGGACGCTGGCTCCAACCGACCAACAATTCGAGCTCAAGAGAATTGAGGCACTGAGGAAGGACACTGGGGCAGGAACCACTTCCAGGATGGACAATGCGTGCTTTGCACTGGGGAGCCCAGACACACCCGAGGCCAAGGCTCATCTTCCTCCACCTGCTGCTGATGCGCGGAAAGACTCCACAACTCCGATAGTTGTAAAGTAGGTATGTTTAATTCGGTGCCGGGCACAAGGGGGATAGCTCCTCCAAATTCATGCGTGCCGCTGAGATGTTTTAGCACAGTATATATTGGGTTGCAAGTTACACAGGCACAGGTTTAGGTTTCACAACGCCTCTAGACATATTCATGACCTATCCCCGCTTCATATTGTAATGAGCTAAAAAGTCATTTCCATAGGTTCGCACATGCTCAGTGCCTCCTGGTGGTCGTGGGCAGGGGTCCCAAGGATGAAGTAAAGGTCTTCCTCAGATGAAGTAAGGAGTCTTCCTCTGGTTGAACTTTTCACCCTGCCTCCTTGCGCGTGCTCTCTGGGCTTCTGGTCCGAGTTTGAACCTCGAAGCCAGTGCGAGCTGTTTTCGGACCCTGAAACCAGGGTCTTTGGTCACATCTGTTTCCCTTTCACAATGGTCTAGCATCCCTAGCATCCCCCTCACATCCTTCCTTTCCGCTTGGTAAGTGCAGTAAATGTTAAGCAGAACAATATACATTGTTTAGTGAGCAGACTTTTAGCAATTCATTTCTTAACCCCTTCAAGTCCCTGATTCACTGCCAAGGCTTTGCCTCCTGCAGCCCTCCATGCAGTCAGCTGCCTTTGCCCCAGGGGCACTTCAGCAGCTCCAAATTGCTCAGCCTGCGGTTGACCATGACCCCAGGTGCCTGCACAGCTGCTTTACAGCTGGCTCTTCCCCAGCATTTCCTGGTGTGAGGGCTTGTTCCTCCCCAGGATGCAGGACTCAGCTCTGAACATCACAGTCCCTACTGATGGTTTGTGACGCGTGGCCCCCACCCTCCATGCCCTTCCTTAATTAAACAAAGAAAAAGTAAACAAGTAAAACTGGTTTACAGCTGGTTCCTTGTGCTATGTGAAGTCTTCCTCCCTCTCAAACACTCACTGGTGCCTCTTCCTCAGCAAAAGTCTTTCCTAGGACAAACTCTCCATTTCTAGAAGTGCTGTTAACCGGATGCACGTGGCACGGTCTACTCCAGGACAGCCACAGCTGCTAAAAGCTTTCCAAGTCCTGGACTGGTGATTTCCAGGACCAGCTCCCGGGCCCACTTGCAACAAAGCGCAGGACAACTCTATTTCATGGAGGTCATTCAGGTTGAATCCAGTGTCCCCCGACCACCCCCACAGGCCCATCAGCACAGACACTCCTAGTGGGCTGCGCTTGAGCAGCTGCTGCCCTGGGCCACTGGCAAAGATGGTGTCTGCATCCCTGCTCTTCTGTTCTCTCTTTAGGGGCCTGGTCAGTAACACCGGCCTTTCTCCCTGGGCATGACGATGATGGTAGAAGACAGAGTCCTCTTGATGCACACCAGCCAAGCTGTGGGAATGTCTCTGGCACATCTGCTGTGCCAGCTTTCAATCCCCAGGATGCTGGACCTAAGCCAGGTCCAAGAGGAAGAACAGCTTTTGATGTGTGTTCTTTTGATTCTTATGGGTGTTTGGAGGTAAATGTGGAGGTACCTAAACCAGAAATTTTGGAGGCAAGAGACAGCCTGGAGTAGTGACTGTGAGAGACCGGACTATCTATTAATGATCAGTGATTCAAAGCATTTGCTCATTTGTACAGGGCCAGGGTGCTCTGCAAGGCCAGGTTTGCATCCCTCGAGGGAGGAGGTGAGGTTTTGGTGAGTAATGGCTACTGCAGAGGGCATGAACTATCACTGCCTGGAGGCTACAAACCGGCCTTTGAGGCTGCTAAGAGACAAATCCTGCAAGGCTTCTTATCTTACTAATTGCCCTCCCTTAGACAACTCCCACTTGTCCAGGCAGGTACCTGATGTGTCACTGCAGGGTGGGGAAGGAACCCCAAAGGCTCAAGACATCGGCTGTCAGGAGGAGTGTAGTGGTTTGATATTCGCCAATCCAATTTAAGTGCAGTAGTTTAAATTCAGGCCAATTATTTAGGACATTTCCCTCTGTGAGATAAGGATTAGGAGAAGCAAAGCAGGCTCAAACTTTAAAGAATATAAAGAAAGTTTTATTAACAGAACTAAAAGGAAAAAAAAAGGAAAAAAAAAAGAAAAACTACATTAAACCTTCAGAAAACCTCTCCTCCCCCCAAACTTCTCTTTCAGATATTTCCCCACTGCCAATGCAAAGACACAAAATGTGACGTTTCTCAGTCAGTTTGCCACCTCTAGAGTAACCTTTCTTCAGTCTACTTAGAGAGCGGAGTCTCTCTCGTACTATGGAGGTATTTCTACGAGAAAACAGTTCTCTCGTGGCTTCAGCATCACAGTGAATCAGCCACCCGGGGTTACAGCATCTGACCCCTGTGAAAGTCCNCTTTGCCCATGACTACTGTTAGAATTTCAGCCCCAGAGCCAGGGCATCTTACTGTTAGAACGCTCCAAGTCCCCCCATAAAATGTCATGAGTTACAGGAAACAGTCTGATGGGTCAATCACCCATCTTCCGTAGCTTTACAAGAGAATTTCAGCCCCAGAGCTAGGGCATCTCCTCATTCTCCTCCTTTTTTAGTTCAGTTCTCTTTCTGCACTGACTTCAGTGTCTCGGTGTAGCTTCCTTCACACGCTTTCACCCCTTTCTCTGACTCGGGAGAGAATCGGTGTCTGAAGGGTTAATCTTGTCCCGGGCCGGTGGATGGCCATGGGATCTCGGCCCGGGCAGTGGCCGGAGCCGGAGGAGGGAAAGGAGGAGGAGGGTGAGGGAGAGGGCCGTTCTTCCCACCCTGTACCAGCTCCGTCAGGATCTTAGGAGTTGCAGCGAACCGCGGGGGCCTCCCCCACTCGGCCAGGCCGAGCGAGGGGGGCTGCTGGAGGTGGCCAGAGGTGGGGGGGCCCAGCCCAGCCCAGTGGATGGTAAAAGGGAGCCAAGCCCCAGCCCTCGGGGGGAGTAGGGGAGAGAGACAGGGCTCGGCCCGGCAGATGGTAAAAGGGAGCCAGGCCTGGCCCTCGGGGAGCCGAGAGACAGGGGAGAGGGCCAGCCAGGCCAGCCCAGAGGCCTAGCCTGGCAAAAACCCCCTGTCTCTCCCCTGTTACCTGTCGGAACGCCAGAAGCTGAAGAGGAAGTTCCCAGTGTCCGAACTCCCTAAATACTGTATCTCACAGAGGGCGCACCTTAAATGTCACTGGCCCACGACACCCTGTCACGTCCATAGGACCTGGCAGGGTGAAATTCACCTAGAAACCTGTCAACCCATGACAAGGAGGCACCGGCTGCTTGACCTTATCAGAAATTCCCCACCGTTGTCCCAGTGTTTGTGAAGCTGACATACGCCTGCCCCTTGGGCTCCACTACGGTGTCTCCCCCATCTCCTCTGAGGATGTCTGGCAGAGAGAGGGATGCATCCAGACAGGTTCTTGCCTTTTGGTCCTTGTCTGCTCTGCCTGCAGGGACACTCGGCTCTTCCAAACACAGGTCAAGAAAGCAAAAGCATGTGCAGCTAAGCGACTTCTTGGAAGACAAGAACACATAAAGCAAAACCCATCCAAGCCCTTCCCCAGTTGTCTTCTTGATGTTGAGATTTCTGGTATCTCAAGTTCAAAGCTGTGACAACCCTCCACCCCTCCTCATATCAGTGGATGTGTCTGGGGGTGCTGGTGGTTCCTCCAGACGCCCTTCTCCTCCCCAGAGATCATCCAATTTTCCCATCATAAACTTCACCAGCACCTTCACCTGCATACAGGAAAGCCTTGGTCTCAGCCCAGGTGCTGATAGTGTGCTAAGCATCTCTCCCGAGACTCTTCCTCTGCATAGAAGGCTGTGGCTGTGGGCAGCTCTTGCAGGCATTTGTTGGAGACAGGGGGCTGCCAGGCACAGGCACGTCGAGGCTGCCAGGCTCACAAGGGCCAGGGTGGCTGCAGCTGGCTGCTGAAGTCACCATTACCTTCTCGTTCTC
>VZTF01000135.1:0-194294 GCA_013397755.1 Cnemophilus loriae
GGCAGCGAACGAGCCTCGCCGAGCGCCCCGGCCCCGGGCCCCGCTCCGAGCCGCCCTCCCTGCCCGGGACGCCGGGACACGGCGCGGGGCCGGGCCCGTACCCCTCCCTTACGGCCACCTCCTTGCGGGGCTTCTGCAGCCCCTCCGTGCCAAGGAAAGCTGCTCAATGGTTGTGTACAGCTATCACACCAGTCGGGAGAATGTTGTAAGAACGTTCTCTCTGCTCACAGAGCCCACAGAAAGGTGCCAGCAAGCACAGATCCTCACAATGCAGGGACCCAGGTGCTGACACAGCCCCTTTCGGGAGCTGGACTTTCGGGAGGTGCTGGTGACGCCAAGGGAGGATCGTCCCTCTCTCATTCACACAGCGGTGGGGAAGGACTGAGCTCCTTTAGGGAAATGGAGAGTTAAAACCACAGTGGGGGTCTCCCCAAAACAAAGGTCTGTGCAGGCATGCATGGCTGTGTTTTGCTATTATTTTGAGAGGCATTGTACCTCTGGATCTGGGTTAAAAATAACCCAGGAAGATTAATTTGAAAGGTTATTTTTAATGTTGTTGAGTTCAGTGACTTTGTCTACAGCGCAGCCTCGGAATCCAAAGGGATGGCCCTACTGACGGTGGCCAGCACGCCTGAGACGGCAGAAAGGAACAACTAGACAGAGAACAAACAAATTGTTGATATTTTAGGTTTTGCTTCTGGGATGGCAACAGCCACCTGAAGTTGAAGTCAGCATAAATCATATCTCAACAATTCGATCCTGCAATCTCTCAATACAGTCTTACAAAGCAGTTACTCACAGAAATAAAGAATTTCAGATTCCACAGCAAGTAACGAGGGAGCTCTGACTACAGCTTGCACTCTTTGTCCTCTGCTGACCAGAGGAACTTGAGCGACTGAAGTTTGAAACAAGACACTCCAATGTTACTTTTCATTTATAAAAGCAGTGAATGCCCACTAAGAAAAACAGTAGCTAACCGGATCTGGACAGATTCCAAATCTTCAAACCTTTCGGAGCAGTCCATTTGGGTAACTTACCAACACAGAGGAAACTTCACACCAGTGCAAAGTCTAGCAGAAAGTGGGGAATCGGCCAAAACTTGCATTCCTGTGGCCTGTCTCCAATGAAAAAATGGTTCCTAGTCAAAAAAGAAAAAGGACTACAAGTACTTAAATAAGAAAATGCAAATAGTTAACTCTAAAGGAGTTGTTCTAACGGTAACTCTGATAGACCAGTGCAAATATGATTTGTTGTCTCCTTGTTTCAATAAGATGCAGTGAAGAAAAAAGAAATAAAGAGAAAGACAAAAAATGTATTGATACCTTTAGATGGACTAATCTTGTGAAAGGAGACTTGCTTGCTGTACTTGCAGATGAGACATGGGACTCCATGGGCAATTCGATTAGCTAATTCATGCCTCAGTCCTTTTTTTATCAATACAGAAAAGGGAATCAATATTCCCTTATTGTGCAGAATTACTGCAAACTTGCCTTCATATCATTTGACGATGAGCTTACTTTTTACTGTGCCAAGGAGAAGACGGACAAAGTTTTGGCTGCTTGCTTTACAGGGCTGGTCTGACAGCTGGGTAGAAGGGAGCTGCAGAGAGCCTAAGCACTTGCAAAACATCCAGGAGGAGTTTTAGGTGGTCCAAAGAGCATTCAAATAAAAAACTCCCACAGCCTGAAATTCAGCTCATGCTAATTGAGCACTAATTGCACACCTTCAAGAAAAAGGAATCCTTTCCTCCAGTTAGTACAGCTCTGAACATAGTAGAGAGCAATGGCTTTAAATACTGCTTTAGAAGCAGTGGGTAAAATTAGCTTTTGGTTGCAGACATCGTTTAGAAGGGGAAGATTGTAGCATCCTTTGGGCCAAATTTTGATACCCTAGTGTTGAATAATGTGCTGCTCTTGTTCTTCTTGGTAGTAAGTTTCAAATCAGTTTTCAAAGGAACTCAGATTTTTGTGTTATAAAGAGGCTTAGGCATGGGTGGTGACGTGAGGTGGAACCAGGAGCTGAATCGGGTCTCTTGTACCTGAAATCCCTTTTCCTGCTTGCAAGACACCACTTCTCCCATTTGCTGTTCTGCTGCCCTAATAAACACAGGTATTTTGTCAAGAATCAAGGGTTTGAGTAACAGAGCCAAGCCCATCTTGTGTCTCACTGCCACTAACCTTTGCTGGCCTTTGCGACGTTTCTCAGCTGGTGGCTCTGAGGCTCATTTGATTTAACTTGACAAAGAAAGCAGAACATTTTTCTGGTGTTAGAGAGCTGAATAGGTTCAATGAAGTGTTCAGCAAGCACCAGAGCCAGCTCAAGAGACTGGGCTAGTTATGGCTGGGCAAGGAACCGCTGTGACAGGAACAGCCGCACCTTTCAAGACAGCAAATGCCTAGATGAGCTTGACAGCATTGTCAAACCACATGCAGAGTCTTGAAATCTTCTCTTTTATACTTCAGATATCAGAGTCGATGATGTGAACCATGGCCAAGAGTTGCAGTCAGAAGTGGGGCACTGCTGAAAACTAGTAAAGAAAGGCTGGCCTGTATTATTTGGTAGAGAAAGGGACTGAAAATCAATCCCACTTAGAAAGTAGGAATTCCAGGGTCAGTCCGGGTGGAAAAATTGGAAAATAAAGATTTTATTATAGTTTAGTTCATTCCTGAGAAGCTGTTTTTCTGATATTGCACTCTCTACAAGGCAATCATCCCAGTTATTCCAGTTATTGGAGGATAGGAATGGTCTGTAAAAAGGTGGCTTTACAGGCAGCAGCTGGTTCATTTAATTACAGATAGACATATTTTCTGCCTCTAATTCAAATGCTGCCCAAGCACACAAGTACAGTTTGCTTGTTCTAAAGCAGTCCATTTGACCTAGATAACTGCTACTCTCTCTCGAGACAAAAACTCCTCACATTCTTTTTGAAGTTCTTTCATGTTGCAGGCTCCATGCAACAGCCAGAGGTACAAAAGTTTTAACAAAATAAAATTAAGCAAGTACTGTAGGTCTTATCATACTTGACATTGAGAAACAAAAATTAAAACAACTGACCCTGAGATATTCTAGGACTTAGCAGAAAAAGAATGTTTTCTACTTAGGCTTTTGAAAATCACATTTAAAAAATAACCAGCTCAGAACTTACCTCTATGTGATTCTTGCCTTTGAAAGATGCCTAGAAGAGGTCTTGTATGGTAATGTTATGCACTGGAAGGTTTACACAGAGTTTAAATAGAAAGAGTTATTACCAGCATTCAGAGAAAACCACTCTTTCACTGCTCTCCATTTTCCCTCCAGTCGGTCCTTCCCAGCTACTGCCAGTCCACTGTCCTGCTTCAGGAGTAGCTTTCAACTAATTTCCCAGAGGAGCATCTGATATTTTTCCAAGAAAAGCTCTTGAGACTCTGAATGAACAGTCCTTTCGGCACAATCCGCATGCCCCACAACTTTCTACATAAAAGCCCTCATTATGAATTTTGAGTCAGTGGGGTTTTCTCAGTTGGTATATGTTGCTGATCAGTCTTTCTTGACCTAGAATTGGTGTTTCCCATATAGTTTGTGCCCTAAAGCCCATTCAAATGCTGTGCAGGCTAACGACTACAAAAGAAAAAAGATCCAAAAGAAAATCACGTTAAAAATTTGATTCAGAATTGGCAGCTCTGTAACCTCTCCTTTAGCTGCCATCTCATTAACATATTTGTTCAAAAGCCTTTTCTCTGCTTCATTACATAATTCGTGTTACAAAATCCAGATAAACATTCATTACTCCCAGATCTAAATAATGGCTAATGCGCTTCCTTTTTCTTCTTCTTTCATTTTTCCCAGAGAAAAATGGGAGACAGTAGGGGCTTGTTTAGATGGGAAACGAACCATGCCAATTTCTAAGAAACATCTGTGGCAGCTGTTGTCTATGACATTATGATACATTGTGCAAAGACTAGTGAATGATTCTTTCTGATACTCCTGCAAAGTGAAAGAATTAATATTAGTGCCCCTACTTGACCGACTAAGAAGGTCAGTTAATATTTTCTGCATCTTCTGTATCCCATTGTTCCACACTGTGTAGGGTCTGTCACATCAGAGACACACCACTTGCATCATACAGCTGTAAGGGGTCAGTTGTAGCAGCAGGTACACAAATGATCGACCTTCCTCCAGAAAGTCTTGAAACTTCTTGGCACTGAAAACATGAAGTTCTGTTCATTTTTTTCTCTAATTTATATATCTTCTGAAGTTTCCTATGTAAAAATGTATTGCTGAGGTCCAGGAGGAGACAGGATGTGCTGTTACTGGGGTCTCTGTGCTGTCGGTCCATCCCAACCACAGCAAAGTACCCCCAGGGAGGAAAGGCAATGCTGGCTAATGCAGGTTGGAGATTTCACCTGGCACGTACTTGGATACCTCAAAGTGCTCCAAGGGTCACTGGGGAACCACTGAGGCCTGGGCAAGTGCTGGGGCATGGCGGAGCAGCCCATGCTGTGCGCCTGGGGAGGAGAGGCTGAGGACCAATGCTGAGTTTCTCCCCGGTGGTGATAGAGGGAAAACACCTCCTGTGAGTTGGCTGCTTTTGTCCAAGGCAAGCAGCATTGCCCCAGAGAGGCCAAGGTGGGTTTGTGGGGCTGAATGCTACCATGACCATCCCTCAAGAGGCAAAGGGGGCAGCAGTATGCCCCTGCCCTCCTGCTGACCACAAGGCAGCCCTGAGGCCCTGTAGCCTGGAGGGACCTCTCACGCCGTGCCTCCCTCCTCTGGGCGCCACAGGCTCCCTCTGCTCCTGGGGCTGGAGCATGTCTGGGTGCTGGGGGCAGAGGCCAGCCAGGCTGGCATCAGTGAGGCGGAGGAACCCTGCCACCTGCTGAACCAGCTAATGTAAATCAAACTTACATGGGAAAGAAGGAAACTGAGACCTCTGAGTTTCTCTAAGGACTACCAAACTAATCTGTGCATGGAACTCACACTGAAAGCCAAACCCCAATACTTGTCTGGCAATGCTGCTGTTTCTCCTTTAAAGAATTTTTTGGCTAAACAGCTGTTTGGGGTGGAGTTACTGCAACAGAACCTTTCAGTTTCAGGTTTTGTTTTCCCTCTCTGCTCTTAGAAGAAAGGATATCCAGCAGAATAAAAAGAAAAATGTCAGGAGAGAGCAAGTTCTGCAAAAATTGGTAAGAGATCTTCACTCCTACAAAGGGGAGATTTCAAGAGTTTCTAGGATTTTCGTTAGTGTTATCTGGGTCTGCTGTAAGAGAGGGAGCAGAGGAAGAACCACACGGCAGGAGTATGCTAGCCATTGAGTAGGAAACAAAAATATTTTGTATGCATTTCATATTTCCAAGTTGCTGCTCTCTTGCTACTTTGCCGTGCAGAGGTTTCTTTCACAGCCTTCTCCCCTGCTGTATGTTCTCTTGTTTCAGAATACCACTGTGGGCAATTTTGCAGTATCTGGCAGAGAGAGGAGTCAGTGCATGGAACATGCCAAACCCAGCAGCTGCCTCAATTTCCCCCCATGACTGATGGCTCTTTCTGTTGCTATGTTTGCAATTAAGTGATAAAACATTCATTTCTTTGTTCAGGGTAGTTGGCCATCTCTCATGGAATAGAAGGCTGAAAGGGGCCATGAGGATTGCAGAACCTGGTGTGTCTTGAATAGTAGCAAGGCCATTGGACAAACTGTACAAAAGAAAGATGATTAGCTTTCCCTTTCCCAGGAGAGACTATGTTCCACAACACCTCAAGCTCTTAGAGACACTCAGTCTTCTGACGTGCTGGTGACCTGTGACTATTGCAACATTCTGCTGCCACTTCCAACTCTTCAGAAACATGAGGTGAGAAGTGACACAGTGGACTTGGCTCCCTATCTGCAAACGGCCGTACTTTACACAATCACTACTTATCTCCCCAATGCCCAGGACCCCAGTGCCCATCTCGGTATTCCAAAGCTTCTTGAACTGTTGGCCACAGGTACATTCTGTCTGCAGCACCGGGACCAAAGTCACTGTGTCTGAAAAGAGCCACAAAACTACCTCAGATCACAGGGCCGGCTTTAGCCTTCCCGCCCTTCCCTTTGGAGGGGTGGGAAGGCCTGGCTTGGTAGAGAGGTGTTTCCTCCGCGAAGGCCGTCCGGGCGCTCGGCTCTCGGTGCTGCGGCGGCACCGTGTGGCTGTTGGTGGCACCGGCACCGGCTCACCCGCGCGGGGCCGCGGCTCGGGCTCGGGCTCGGGCTCGGGCGGGAGGAGAGCCGGAAGCAGCCTAGCCAGCCCATCGCGGGATTATTAGGTAATTTATAACGTCAGGATCCCACCTGGGTCAAAGACAACAGCATCTGGATGAAGAAAGCAGCGAGCCAGGTGTCCATGTCCTGGAGCACTCTGCAGCCCCCCTGGCATGCTCTGGTGCCTTGTGTGCAGGTGTACCAGCTGCCAGGAGTATATCTCAGTACCAAGAGAGCCTCCAAAACAAAATACATCTCTGATGGATCTTCAAAACACCTGAAAGCAATCTGTCTCTGTCCTTCTCCCAGGGTGAGGAGATGGCTGTTACCATCTGATGCCACCCCAAATGTCACTCTAGGGCTGGATGTGCTGCCCAGCGCGGCGACCTTGCTCCCAAGCTCGGTGAATTCCTTGGGGACAAACCAAGGCTCTTTGATTTGTGAATGGCCTCTGTCTAAACTGCCGGGTTCCGGTGGGAAGGTGAAGAGCCAGTTCATTTGCAGAGCGGCGGGACTGTATGAAAGCAGCAGCTCCCACACGTCTGCAAACCTGAGGCCCGAGGTCCGTAAGGGATGCGGGTAACGGGGTACCACGAAGTTCAGGATGAGAGAGAAGCAGCGCTTGTTGGTTTCCCAATTCCCAAATGTGTTCAGTGTGCCAGTGCGCTCGCTTCGGTCACTAGATGGCAATAAAGACCGAACGTGCTCTTCACTGGGCCACAGGGAGGATCGTACACCTCGGCCTGGATTTGCGTCAGGAGACAGAACTGAAAGATACTACAGAAGCCAAGAAAATAAATGTGCCTTCGTTCTGCTTGCTAATGAGGAATTTTTTTGTTACTGTCTGTTTCTTAAAAAAAAAAAAAAAAAAAAAAAAAAGTAGGCCGTATTTACCAAGCACAAAACTATTATCAGGTTAAAAATATATTTCTGTGCAAGAAGAGGAAGCTCAGCCTTCCTAGGACAGGTACTCAGAGGACTTACCATCATACTCCTGAAGCACTGTTGAGGTTTCAAATACTCTGGGATTTCAGTGTTTTACCTTGAAACTTAAGACATATTTTTATACTTTGGCAGTGGTGGGAGGCAATCCATTTCTGTATGACCCTCCTTCCCCAGTAAACCCTTACCTACATGCCTTTCCATACAGTATTTTTTTTAACAATACTTTGTTGTAGTGGCAATTTTAACACCAATCTCTGAGACACCAGAGTGAAGGACACCTTGTATTTCTCCATTTCGTAGGTGCTGTGTGCTGGTGACTGTTCCTCACTCAGCTGTGTGCTGTGTGTATATTAATTTTGCTCCAAGGTTAATCTCATTTGAAGGCAGGATTTTTGTTTGTACACAAAACGTTGCAAAGCCAGCTGGCGTATCCTACTCCCAGACACTGTTGTGAGTCGAAAGCAGTGTTATGGGAAGCAGAAGGAACTAAATGAGGAAATTAAACTGACAATATACTCTGTAGTGAGCTGATGGGGAGAAGCTGAATGACCTATTTTTGAATTTGCCCACTGCTGCTTCTCAGTGGTTGTGTTGCAAAAGACAATGCAGGATCTCATTGTCTTACTGTTGTTTTCTATGGGTGGAGATTTTCAATAATCCAGAGGGTAAAAGTCATCTGTTGAGCCAACACAGGGCCCCCCCTACCGCCTCAGCATGTTGAAACAAACAGCATATATTTTATGAACTGTACCCAACTATGTAATTTATGTAGTACCCCATGACTGACATCTCTTCATTTGCTGCTGAAGGGCTTTCTGGGTGTCTTGAGTTGAGTCACTTTGGGATAAAATTTGGCAGCAACTTGAGCTCAAGTACTTTCTTGATAATTAGAAAAAACCCTGCAAAAAGTAAACAAACTATTAGATAGATGACCAGGACCATTATCTACTATGGTATATGGACACATGTCCCTGAAATTCAGAAAGAAATGCAGTAAAAGTGCAAGTAACCAGTGGGGGAGAGTGAGTGGACTAAGGTAGGTAGAAATGTCTCCAAGGGATGGCAAACCTTGCAGAGGCAGCAGAGCAGAAGGAAATTCATCCCTGTGCTGTGGAAACTGGTATCATGCAACTGCATGAATAGAAACACTGTTCTCTGCCACATTCTAAAATCCAGAACAGACGTGGTGAATAATAGCTACATCTAAGTTCCAAATTAGAAGCCTGGAGAATGGAGACATAGCCTAAATTTCCATAAGATTGCTCTGAACTCTTTTTTTTAAATCTACCTACATGAGAGAGAGAGAAAAAGAGAGAGAATGAACTGTAGAAAAATGAGAGCTGGTGCTCATTCTTGATTTCAGAACCTGACCTAAGTGACTTTGATCTCTGCAAGCAAACCTGCTTCACAGATACCTGCGAGAGCTGCTGCCACCCTGCACACAATATTTTACTGTCAGGCAATTATAAGCTACAACTGTGATGCCACTTCAGCTCCAGCGTTTGCCCTTTTAATTTTCTCTGTTGCTATGGCAGCAACCAATGATTGCGATCACTGCTGTTTATATTGCAGTCCAAGTCACATCAATAGAGATCTTGGAAACTAAACACTAAAAATCTGACTTAACTGTATAATGCATGTGTTGTTGTACATAATAGGTTGTTCGCAATAACCAGAATTCTTTGAAATATTTTTTTCCTGTACCATTTGGAAAATTCCTTTAACTAATGGTTGTCAAATAATAATTTACATTTAATACATGCCTACTCAGGGCCCTTCACGTAGCTGGATGAGATTTCTTTTACACTGTTTCCTGTATCTTTGAAAACAAATATTTTAATGGTCTTTCTAGTGTTGAAGAAAAGCTGCTTTATCTTTTTACACACTATATTAATAATAGTAGTACATTAGGTCTGAAATAATACATCTTTAAAAAGATACTTCAGTACTTTCTCTCACATTGTTTTCTCTATTTAGACTGTCCAGGCTGGGGCCTCTGCTGCAGCACTGCTCCCGATCCACCCCAGCATCAGCCAAACAGACAGCAGAGCTCGCAGGGTGTGAGTTAATTTCCTGAGACAGTGAGGAGTACCCACCTGCCCTCACCTGCACCTGCCGTGCCCCGAGTGCACACCTGCATCTGCCATGCGGGTGTCGGATGCCCAGCACTGCAGGGCTGAGCCTCGCACGGCTGGGACTCCTTTGCTGGGTCGTGTGACTTTTCTCACAGAAAGTTCAATCTCTGCAGGAGAGCCCAGGAAGTCAATTTGCTCTTTAAATGACCCCAATGCACATTGGGTGTATTGAAGAAAAAAGCCATTTCCTAGTGACTAAATCTCATTAAAAAAGCAATTTTCCAATCAATTACAATGCAATTTAGCTGCTAACTGTTTAATTATCAAAAAAGAAGCTATTTTGTTCTCTGTTCCTGTATTTATGAACCGTGCTTTAGAATTTCATCTTTAGAGTTTTGTATGGAGGAATGTGACTGCTCTATTGATGCAATTATAGTAAAATTACAACTTTCACTTCAATGTATTGTATTAGTTCAAGGAAATACTGTTTGCACAGGAGCTTTTGAAATAGGAGATTCATTGATTTCTACAAGAGCTTGAATCTTTATTGTTATTTTCATGCACTATAAAAATTGCATTATCTTATGTAGGTTTTATTAGAGGAGCATTGGGATTATTTTGTTTGTTTTCTTTTGTTTTCTTAATCTTGTGTAAGAATTTCAGTCCTGGAAACATGCTGAAACAAGAGAAAGGTTTCTTTTGGAAAAAGGACTTATGTCTCTGGAGAGACTGAAGAGGGACATTGCAGGGGTGGTTTGTGAGAGCTGGGATACTGGGCCTGGTGGTGATGTCTTGTCTCGGGGTGAGCACCATGGTGGAGCACATAGGGCTCAGTTCTGAAAACAGGAAAACATTCAAGTAGCAGGGCTCACACAACTTGCAATTTTTATTTAAAATCTTGCAATGCTTGCTGCTTCTCCTCAAAGCTCCGGTTCTCAGAATCATCTGAAAGGAGGAAGGGAGCTGAGACGTGAGGGGGTGGGAGGGCTCCTAATTAAGAGATAATTAAATAGGCATTTCTCCAAGATGTCATGGGCATTAAAACGGAATTTAATGGTGGCAGTGACTGGATGCCTACTTTTTGTTCCCCCTTCTCTCAGAACTTTTAGATTATTGTGGGAAGTTTGTTACATAAAACTCCTACATGGGTCAAGACTCACACCACTGCTCCTTGGCATGTCACGATCACTTTGCTCATGTTCGTGTGCCCTTGTGCATGTCTGGTCAGTTTTAAAATTATAGTGCATGAATAATACCAAACATGGTAATTATTAATCTGCTTTTGATGTAATAAAATTTTCAAAAGCCTCTAATTGTTTTAGGAATAAACTATCAGTTCACGGCTCTGGCACTTTGCAAATCTCACTATTATACACTTAGGAAAAAATGTAGTTTTTGTGAGGAATGTCTGTTTTTCTTCTTTCTTGCACATGTTCATGTGGCTGTTGTTTATTTCCAGTGTGTCTATGTCTGGAAGGTTCTGTTTATGAGCACAGTGGTATGGCACAGATAATTATTTATTGATCTAGCTCAAATGGCTAATGATTCAGCTTTAACGGTTCTGTTCTATTACTGTGCATAAAGAGCATTGAAGTAATTAAAACAGTTTGATTTCTTTGAGTAAGGTATACTTAACACATACACACAGACCCACACATTGCAGTGTCACCTGAGGATGATGCTCATAAAAGCCCAGATGTGGCACAGCCTGTGCACTGAAGGAGCCCTGTGCTGGCTGCAGAGCACTGAGTTGGGAAAGGCACATATGACCTTGAAAGGGAGCTTTGAGGGCAAGTTCCCTCATGAGACTGCTCTGCTAAAGTTTAAATATTGACTGGAAAGACAGAATTGCTGGTCACAATCCTGTACAGGCTTCTCCTCAGTTTTCCAATTTCAGGGAGTGAGTCATCCTGTTTGTGTGAGTGGATGAGTCCTGTGTGCAGCACCAGGATCCAGCGGCTGCAAGATCCAAGGTGCAGCCATGAGAATGTTTGCCACGGAGCTGAAAGGCACAGCTGTGGGAGCTGCCCCTGGCTCTGAGTGAGAAGGGAGCTGTGGTTTGCAGGTTCATTCTGGCTGAGTGATGAGGACCACCCCCTAGGCCTCTGCTCTGGCAGGGCAGGGCTGGGGCCAGGCAGAAGCCCTGTCCCTCCCCATGGTGCTGGTGGGTGCACAGGGGCCCTTGGCCTCGTCTGCCGTCTCTACTGGGGAAGCTGTGGTGGGATTGTGGGGTGCTGGGAGGGTATCGCGCTCCACACCAGCACCGGGCACCAAAGGTGCTTTTTGATTTCATTTCAGGCTGTTCCTGAGGAATGGAAACTAATCTGGAAGGTGAAATGAGTCCGGCAAACAGATTTTTCCTGTGAAATGTGACTTTTATCTCTGCTAAGCCTATCTATTTAGATTATAAAGCTGAGGATTGAAATGGTTTGTTCCAGTTTCTCTGCTACCAAATGCCTGTTTAAAGAAAAGGTTTGCTAAATAATTCATATAAATATTATTCAATAATTGATAAACTTTGTAATAAAGATTGAAGCCTAACCCAGTAAAACTCCAAGTGCCTTTATGTTCTTTATTAGCTAGTTCTGTTGAGGAAAGCACTGTTTCTGTGTGGAGGTTTTTGGGCTGGTTGGTTGGTTGGTTGGTTGGTTGTGGGTGGATTTTTAAATTGTTGGCTTTTTGTCTATTTGCTTTTTTTGTCCCCTTTCAACTGGCCTCACAGGAAGCAGGGATTAGAGATTGGCATCGGTAAAAAGCAAAGCCATGACTCACAGAGGCACCAGGGCTTACCCGATCTCTGCTGGAGAACCTCAGCCTCAGCACAGGCACAGCTCAAGGGCCCTATTTGAGACCAGCTTCCCTCTAAAACTGCAGGAGTCAGCCCATAGGTGAAGCATCTCTCTGGGTCATTGAATAAAAGAGACAGAGGTGTTTCTGTCTGTTAGAGGATGTCAGCTCAGCTTGGCTCTGTGGGGAGGCAGTCCTTCACAGCTCCTCTCCATCACCTGTCCCATGGCTCTGCAGTGGGGGTTGGAGGAGCTCCTGATGCGGATCCAGTCCCTGCATTGCAGCTGATCTCTGCATCAGCGCTCAGGAAAGCTGAAGCAGGTCCAGCTCAATGTGAGGTCACTATGCATATATTAAAACACTTTTGCTCTCCTGCAGATGTTTTAATTCAAAGACAAATTAACTTTCATCTGCTATGGAGGAATAAGGAATGACAATTTAGGGCCATGTCTGAATAAGGGCCTTCAAGTAAGCATGTTGTGCATCTGTTTCACATTTTTTAAAGATTTGCGTGTGGCTTCCCAGCTGGCCCAGTGCTGGGAATCTTGGGGGTCTAGAGGCACAGCAGTAGGGCCTTACCTTTCTAGATTTGAATCTCATTGCCCCACATGTGGATCCTCCTACAAGTTAATGACTTAGTGTCACATGGGTGAAATGGGGGAGAGACGTGCCTACATCTGTGTTTTGGCTCTGCTGTTTTTGGATTGCTGCTATAGAAAGATTGTCACAGGTGCTGTGACCTCCCTCCTTCCGGCTAGCACACCTGTGACACTTCAGCCCCCTGTGAATGCTGCCGAGACAAGCGGTCACTGTGAGATGGAGGTTTGGGAAGTGGCGGATCAAGTGTGCTGCAGCTGGCTAAAAATAAAAGAGAAATCAATAATGAGCCACATACGATAATGGAAATCTGCAAATTGATTAAATATTTACCATGCTGAAATATGGCGGTGGCAGTGTTTTCTGTGTCAGAGCCTGCTCCGGTGGGAGCAGGGATATCGCCGAGAGCTGCCTTGCTGCCAGGGCAGGGTGTGAGTGCTGGGGAAGTGTGCTGGGTGTCACCCGCCCTCCCTGACAGCGAAACCTTTCTGGTGCTGTGCCTGGGTGAGTCAGAGACATGCTCACTCTCTCCCTTACCTGGAAGGACAAGAACGGTTGAAATCCCCAAACTTCATGTTGCTAAAAATGGGGTGTTGAGGAGCAGTTCTTGATGGGCTTCTATAGGTTTTTTCAGCTGATTTGGCAGAACCAAGATTTCCCAACGTTCCCAATCTCCATCTGCCTTTAAGGAGGAATGCTAGCTCATTCGCGTTTATTGAGTGGGAAGTGGGAGAGAGTTTGCATACTGCTGTGAAGGTGCTTGCAGACCGGTTTTATTTCCATTAAAGTGTAAAGTACCCAGCAGCTTGAGAAACAATACTCTGACCTTCAAAACACTGGCTAGGCAAAACAAGCAAACAAACAAATAAGAAATATTTTATTACTGAAGCACAAAGGCTCTAATTCATTTTCCCTTAGCTCTAAAGGTTGTCACTGAAAGCTGCTTTGGAATCTAACCACTTGCAAAAACTGGGGGTAGGGCAATGGGTGTGAGAAAGGGTCTGGATCTCTGCAAGAGGCTGGCTGACTAATATTTTGTGGTTGTAGCTCCAGAGTGGGGTTTTAAACACAAAGGCGTGGAATAAATTTGAAACTGATAGCTTTGAGAATGAACAGAGCTTGGTCTGTATCAGTCACTACGTTACCCACCGTAGCAGAATGGTGTTAGCAAGTACAGATCAGCTGTTTGTCTAGGGAAAGGGTCTGTTCTGCTATTAGGTGCCAAAAATAGAATGTTGTGCTTCCTCAGTGCAATATAGAAACTGAACAGTGAAGAAAACCTTTCCCTCCTAGAACTCCCCTTAACTCACCTGTATCTGCTACTGGTGTATCAAAAACCTGCTCTGCAAGATGCACAAGCAATTGATTTGGATGATAAACTGGTTTTCCAACCTGAAGTCTTCACTACAAAAGGAAGTCACAGAATAGTTAGGGTTGGAAAATGAGGCTGAAGAGCTGAGAAGAATGCTAGAGGCAAGGAGGAGAAAGCAACATGGGTTGGTGGCTTGTGTACTGGGCTCAAAAAAGAGAGCAACTATTTCTGGTTCTGTTCCAATCCTCACCATGGACTGTGCCGCCTGGCAGGACTTTGTTGAACAAAACAAAAGGCAAAAAAAATGTAGGGAGTAAACCCTTTCAACCTGTAACATTTCTTTGGGGCAGAACTGAGAGCTGCTGAATTTCCAGGTTTGGTGATGTGCACTGTGGTAGGCAGGCATGTGAGGTGGCAAGTAGAAGTGTGTATATATAAATAAAACATATTAACTTGCATGTGTTCTTGTGAGTTGAAATGATGGATTTTCAAAACAGTCAATTGCTAGCCAAAATTTCACTGAAATGCCTTTCTGCTCAAGGGAGTAACGCAAGAAATATTATTTGCAATAATTACATACCTGACTTGGATTTACAAAACCACGATTATGTTATATACAGTTTGGAACGACTTTGATAAACTTGTTCATTTTGTGCTATCAATTTAGAGAAGACAGGAACCATTTGTTTATGAAAATTTACCATAAATAAACAATGAGACAAGACCTAGATTTATGGCTTAATATTGTAATTGGGTTTTGCTGAAGAAAAAGTAGTCTTTTGAAAGAGCAAACTTACAATTATTTATGTACACAAGGAAGGTGCAGTGTATTGCAGATGGCTCATGAACCGCCTGTCAGCTTGTTTGGGTGGGAATTGCATTCACTGGGAAGATAAACAGTTCACAAAATCCATTGCAGATGATGTACATAGACTAAAAAATGTAAAGTCTTCTGCGTGCAGCTCCACGCAGACACTCACTGAGCCGAGGTCAGCGATGCAGTGCTCCTGCTTTCCTGGCCAGGCCACATGTAGAGAGTTGCAGCCTGGTTGGTGAGGAAAGATTTAATTTATCTTGTTTTCAATGCCAGTGCCTCTAGAAAGGGCACTCTGTCTTGGGGGTCCCAGCCTGGGGGATTGTGTTTGTCTGGGGAGCAGATATTCAGCCACGGTAAGGTCTGGCTAAGGTCAGCGGAACTGCGGGAAGCTGGAGTGGCAGCAGAAGAGACTTCTGCGCTGGGGTGACTGGGTGGGGGTTTGTCTTACACGGAGATGGTATTGATCATCTCAGTTACAGCTGAATAAGCTTCACTCTATCCATGGCTTGAGTAGAAGGAAGGTGTCTCAGACTGGCACAGAAATATATAATTAAATGTTTAAATCATATAGATCTTATAATGAAAACATTTTATCAGACTGTCTTTTTTAATCTAATGAATTATTTTTTCACTTAAGCAAACCGTTCATTAATTGGAACATTAATTGAAACATTAATAATATATGTTAGTATAGGAATGTCACAGTGTCCCTGATCACAGGAAACATTTCATGTGGGACCTGTTGTGATTTCTCTTTCAAGCTGTTGGCGAAATTCCCATTTCCTAAAATGAATTTTTTCTTGTTCTAGGAAGTGCAGAGGTGATCCACAGTCATGGGTTTGTTACAGCTCTTGGGGGAAAGGGTTCCTCTGTGAGCTGAGATTTTGCATGTCCTGAAGTTCTGGGCGCAAACAACTTCCCAAGGAAATACAATGGGAAGGAAATCCATGCCTGTAGAGACCGTGAGGGTGAACTGTCAGAGCAACCCCTGCCCCTGGACATCCAGCCCCTTCCATCATCTCCCAGTATTTCCATTATTTCCACAGCATTCCCACCTCTGGCGCTGTGGGGGGACCTGTGTCAGCCTGGAGGCTGCAGTGTTGGGATTCCTGGCCACTCCAGGAGGCTGCTGAATTACAATATGTTCTCCCATATGTTTTAACACTTTTGTATTTCTTCCATCTGTTTATGGGAAATTTGAAGGAATTTAATGATCTTTTCTAGGGTTATTAAACCAACAGCTGTTGTCACTAATAGAGGACATTCTTTATAGCAGTGTGCAGATTCCAGTGATAAATCCAGCCCTACCACCCTATATTTCTTTTTATGAATGCAGCATTTGTACTGAAACTGAAGTCATGAACGCAGGCAGTTCTTAAACTATTATTTTATGATATAGCTTTGGCATAAAAATAGGGATTTTTTTTTTCTTCTTCTCTGATTCCTGAGTGCTTTTACTATGAAATACATTTTATGCTGGGTGAGACAGAATTTTTTTTTGTTCCCATTTTCCTTCCTTCTCCTATTTTTGTTCTCCCTGACAAAAAGAGCAAACTGAAAAACTGAGAACAAGATGCTCAGAAGAATGGAATACATCAAAATTGCATAACCATTTTTGGTGATGAAGAATGAAATTACATTTTCCTGTTCAGGTTTTTGCTTCTTGTTTGTCTTGTTTGTCTTACTGCCCTGAAGACTGTAAATATCTGCTTGGATATACGTTATGTCTAATTACACACTATCCTGTTTCACAGTACTTTCACTTAATACTCTATAGTGAAGAGCTTTTTTGCTGCATCACTCTGGTTCTTTCCTATCTTTTAGAATGGTAACATAACCCAAAATAATACTTACAATCTTGAGCTCAGTGAAATACCTGATGTAAGGTAATTATAATTTATGTGCTTACATAGTGGCCCCATACCTCATAATTTCAACATATTTTCCTGAATATTTACTGTTTCCTTGAAGGCTGCCAGAGCCTCTGGCATCTATGAGTGGCAAGGCACCGAGGAGAACACAGCAGGACCACAGTAGGTTCCCTCTGTCTTGTGGTTTAATGTGGGAGGTGTCGGAATGAAAGCAAATAACAGCAGAAAATGAGTCTGCTAACATCACTCTCAAAGTATTCGAGGTACTTCGACTATTGTTAAAGTTGTATATAAACTGCCAGGAGACCTCTGATGGATATCACTTAGGAGTAATCACTGCATTTGTGTCATTAAAAAACAAAAATAAGAATAAAATACTTTTCTGTTGTCTTCTGTGGCTTATTCATCCTGCACCTTAAAAAACAAAGCACAAGACAAAGTAGTTTTTCATCTTGACTGAAACGCATTTTAAAATTAATTGTGTACTGGCTTGAAAGCTTCATAAATTGGATTAGAATCGCAGATATATATACTGGCTACAGGTAATGGGTGATCTGGCCTGTTTGTTATCTTTTGACTGATTTTCTCACCTACATTTTAATTAAAATAATCCCCGCACTGACATCATAGGCAGAGATGGCCAGAATCTGAATGATTCTCTCTGCCCTGGGAGAAGATTTGGGCTCAAATTACCAGTTTAAGAGGGATTTATCAAACCTGTATAAAATGCATATATTGGAACCTGAATTAATTAGCATGGAAATCAGTGAGCACGGTTAAATACATACGTCTTGTTAGTATTCAGCATTGCTACCATGAGATGAAAGAATAGGAAATGAAAAAGATGGAATGAGTGAGAACAGGAGGCAGAAACCCAGATGTTTCTTAATCTGTGGTAGTGATTCATGATGTTTCCTTGTATCATATCTATGTCCAAGGGCTTCTGTCTATATTAGAGGTAATTAATCAATTATTATGCATCTATCTAAGAGTTTTATGATGTCACTTAGCACTGCAGTTTGTGCCTTCTTTGGGAAATGGAAGCAATAACTGAAGTTTAGGGGTCTTCACACACTTTGGTATAAAATCTTGTTTTCTTTTTTTTTGAGCCAAAACTCAATTAAAAGTAGAAATCCTTTTTCTGAGGGGCAGGGGGTCATATATCATGATTGTGAACATCCTGTAACTTTGTGGGTGTGTGGATAATGGGACAGATGTACAGTAACACAGAGGGATGGATTAAACACTTGACATTCACCTGAGCAGAGAAGAATCTTGATCTGGAATATCAAATGGAACTGAAATAGAATTGAGCCTGTGTAAAGTTTCAGCTCTGGTGAGCTGTCGAGAGCAATATTTACTACTCTTTTGACAAGCTGGACTTGTAGCCTCAATCAGTTCAAAGGAGAAGGAAAGCAAAAGGAAAAATGTCTTTAAAGAGCAGCAGGGACTTTGGATCATTTATTCCTTACAGCATTTCTTCTTAAACAGAACTTTTCTGTGGTTCCTTCAGGCTGAGTTTTAAAAATCTGGGTTTTGGTCTTCATTTTCTGCTTCCTAGAGAACTCATTTGGAAGCACGTTTTCTGGCAAAAGTGGGACCTTTGCGAAGAGGGTAAGAAAGACACTTGTTCCCCAGGAAGCAGGGACCCCTCTTCCCTGCTGCTGGGGCCTGTGCCTTCCGCCCCTGGCTGTCAGCATTCCCTACAGCGCTGGCAGAAACGCTGACAATGTAGTGGGACCCTGATCGCTGATCTCTCTTTGCCAGACTGAGGGGGACTAATTGCCCCAACCAGCCCGTGGCCAAGAGCCCTTCCTTGCAGTCAGGCAAGTGCCTGATGCTCCTGCCCTTCCCCAAAATTTTCACAGTCCTTCCCTCTTTAAAGTGAGTCCTAATCCCCGGCATTGACGCATTTGTGTGGAAAAGTTGCATAACATTCATTCCATTTCAGAAATGAAGAATCCACTCTGAAAGGGGAGATTGCTTTTGAAATACATCTGGTCTTGGTAATATTTTAAGTGTAGTGCTTACAGCATTTTTCACTATCAAGGTGATAGTAATTGAAAGATAGATTCCTGCGATTTTGGCATTTATATTTTGACTGAGGAAAGGTCAGCTTCTTCATGGAATCTGTTTTAAACTGGTGGAATGGCATGGAAATGTCACATTGTCTTTCTGATAGTGTCACCAGTGCTTTGATCAACGCAAGTTTAACCTGCAATGCAGAATGAAACACAAATCACTTCATAAGAAACTAGTCCAAAGTGCCTGAGATCAGCAGAAAGATTTTCCTTGATTTCACTAGTTTTGGGATCTGGTCTAAGTGAAACACCAAGAAAAAGATAAATTGTTGCAATTATTAAGAAACATACTGGTAGAGGATCACTATAAACTTGCTACAGCTGTGTGGTTTTGCTGTTGTGTATCCCGTAGCCGTCTGCGTTGCGAAGGTGCTTGTCATGAGGTTTTTCTGCTTGACTGTCTTGGGAGTCAGCAGAACGAACGGGTAAGTGCAGATTTGTGGGTCATCACCAGATCGAAAGGACTTTGAGTTACTATTCCCTTTGAACTGAAAGGTCTGAAACTTCCTGCTCTTTTACACTGTAGCAGGTCTATTAATGCTTGACTTCTGTACCTAAAACATTATCAGAATGATAAATTTCTTGACAGCTGCTTGCTCAAATTTTTAACCATCACGTTCCAGTAAGTTGTTGAGAGGTATCATTCTGATAACGTTTGAGGTTGACAATCATAGATTCCTTCCGGCAGGATGCTGCACAGGCAGATGTTTCTTACTCTGTGTGTTTGTCCTGTTACTCTTGCCTTTTCCCTATTTACTGACTGAGGGCAGCAGGGGAAGCAGAAAAACCTTGGTGCTGTGCCTCAGTGTCTAGCAATAGTTGAGATACCCCTGTGCTATCAGCACTGCTTTGCCACAAATCTAGCACAGCATCATTTGGGTTTAGGGTGTCAATTATCCATGACTTAAAAGGATCCAGAGGGAATAATGGGTAAGACTGTCTGTATCTCCTGTATGCTTCCGCCTGTGACACACTTACTGTGTTAAGCATTGCTAACATGTTGAATTTAGGGGCTCCAGGTAATGAAAAGACATGAATTTGGTTACTTCAGAGGTGTGATGTTCCCAGACACCCTGCTTGTACCACGCAGGATGATGTGATCTCTTGCCTCTTCCTCCTTGTGAACCTCCCTTCTCAGGGGAGGAAGAGTGCTATTCCCAAAATAGCAGTGGCTGAACAAGAGAGTGGCTTTGATTTGTGATCCTCAAATGCAAAGAAATACTAGGCAGGGTGTCCTTTGTGTTCAGCATATAAGTGCTCGCCAAAGAATTGCTTTCAAGGCTGAACTTTTAGCTGAGGATTTATCTGCAGAGCTGTCTTACAGATGTGTTGAAGTTTAAAACTAGGTAATGCCAGTATCATCTCAGCACAGGGAAAATAGCTGAATTCACAGGGTATTTGACAAATGGTTTGCCGCATGAAGTTTCCCATGTCTGTATAAACACAGCTGACAACATCTAAGATCTAGTTTTAGAGGGCAAGCCACAGTTGCTCTAGTAAACACAGCTGTTGGAGCACACGTCTTGGCTTGAATTAAAGAGTTCCTGAGCATAGGGACTGGGAGAAGGCAGTCCGTGAGTGTTGGTCACACAGCAGTAAGAGTATTTTCTAGAGGTTTTTTTCCTTCTGCCAGGGGCTCTGTTCTGCTGTTGAGATAATGTTCTGGACAGGGGACACTGCTCTTCGAATGGCAGAATGGTGTGTGTGAATGTCACATCTGAACATCCGAAACAGCATTTCTACCAGCATTCTTTAGTTTTCCAAGTATGTATGTGAAGAGGCGATGTTTCCTGGTCTCTTTTTTTATGCTTGGTTTTGTTCTAGAAGGCTTAGGGAAACTAATTTGTTTTTCCATCCGTCTGATCCTGCCTATGAAAAGGGGACAACAGGAACATGGCATGATGTGCCTTGGGGGTAAGGATTCAGCAGTATTTTTGTAGACTGAAGAACCCCATTTTTCTATGTAGTACAGGGAGTAATTAGGAAATCTGATTAGTCTTGGGTAAGGGCAAAAAGGCACAGAAACTGAGCCACAGCTCCTTTGATAAATTTTGCAATTTACTGCGAACAGTAGTATCCAAGACAAATTCAGTTACTTTTTGCTTGTGCTGACAGCACCCTCAAATCACCAGTCAGTGTTCTGAACGTAAATCCATGGAAAGGACAGAGTCTTTCACTCACTTTCATCTCAGCACTTCACCACGCCTCCATGGAGGGCTCATCTCCAAGCACACAGCAGCCTGCAGCTGGTGGTGTGGCTTATATTGTCTAAAAACAAACGTGAACACCAGCCTCTCCTGCGTACAAAGATATGCCAGTTGAAGACAAGCTTTGCTCTTCCTTAACATGACTTCAGTCACAGACAGATGCTGCTTTAGTGACAGCATCAGCACACAAGCAGTGTCAGTACCAGCATGGGTTGTCTTTCCTCCAGCTGCACACTGTGACTCAAGGCCATTAAACCGGGGAGGAAGACGTTAATCATCACAGGGCTTTTTGTGATTTTATTCCCCAAGGCTTCAAAGGGTAACAGGAAAACTGGAATTTCGGAACCACTCAATGCCCAGCTAAGCACAAAGTCACACCATCAAATTTTCAAGTCAATTAACACAGTAGGAGGGCATTGTGCACTGTCTCTTGTTTAAACACCTCAGTGAAAACTGGGCTCTGAAACTGAGCCTGAACTTTTACTGTGCCCCCATTTACTGGCTCTCTACGAGTTACACTTCATACTTACACAAATGTTTTTTGACACTTCAGTAATGTCATATTGAGTAATGTCTACCTAAAGCAACTAGTTGACCCATTTTCCAGATGACACTTAACACTTTCAGAGAGTGACTCCAAGTACAGCCAGAGTGGCCAGGCTCTGCTAACACACTGGGGAGGGAGAGGAAGGACATTATGCATCAGCTCATTGACCACAGTCTGTGCAGCTTTCTCACACTGTCTTACCCAGAGACATTACAAACAACAAATACCCAGAGTATTTGTTTATTTCCCTACAGACAAAACATTTACTATTGATGAAATTCAAAGAAAACAAAACTGACAAAAAATACTAACTTGTTTCCAAACTCGGCAAAACTTGTTCCAGGCTCCAGTTTCTGGGATAGAACCAGTAATTCAGAAGTTGTATGGAGCGACATGGAAATGAGCATCTTGGCAAAGCCCAGTGAAGTCATTGGACTTTCATTATTTTCACTGGTCTTTGATTCACACTTTTAAAATTTTGATGAATAAAGGTTGCCTCTATCTTGCTTCTATCTTGCTTCCCACTGGCCACTTGGCTGATCCTTTGGTCTGATCCTCATTTGTATGAACTAATATCTGTCTCTTGCTGAACTCAGCACAGCCTGCAGCTTGTCTAAGTCTGTATTTGCATTTGAACAATTATATCAAAGCACAACACTTTCTTCTGAGACTGGTTTTGCAGGGAACATTGGAATAATCTATGAAACACTGCCTGTCATTAGGTGAAACTGAGTAAGGAATGGTTCCTGCAGCTACACCTTGTTTTCCAGAAAGCTCAAAGGCAGAGAAGATAAGTTAATGCATATTCCAAGCAAGAGATGCCTCCTCCAGCCATAGCATGAGTTAAAAACATAAGGCAGAGCAATAAATCCTGCACTTGGAGCAGTCGGGAAGTACGGGGACACCCATACCAATTTTGTTTCACAAACCAAAAATCTTAGCAGAGTCATCAGGTTTATACCTACTAACTTGATCATTATGCCCTTTTTATTATTGGAAAAAGGATCTACAATGTAGGTATTATAATCACATATTGCTATTATGAGATTTAGATGGTCACTGTGGGATAATAATTCACAACTTGCTGGGACTTGAAGCTGAAGTCTAATATGCAAGTTTCTTCCGTGAGGTTTAGAGATGGATGGCACATTGAGCCCATGTATTTGCTGAGTGGGGTACGAGGCAGGGGCTGTACTCCAGTGGGATACCTTGAGTGAGGTTCTTCACCGCTGCAAGCCCATCATGGAGCCCTTGTGCTTGCTGAACATGGGAGAAGAGGCAGGATGGTCATTAGGAGACACTGAGGGGGAAGCTGGTCTACAGGGGATGCCAGCTGGATGTGGCACCGCTCACCACTGCTCTCTGGGCCTGTCCATGTAGCTATTTCAACCCAGTGAAGAGTGTACCTGTCCAAGCTGTGAGCTGCCAGCTTTTCCAGAATGGTTATGGAGTAAGAGCTGCTACTAATGCTTTCCTACTGGTGCAGTTATCCAGAGTGCAATGCCAAGGTCTGACCCAGAAAGGTTATTTACCCTCAGGGTTTCCTGCAAGACACTGTGCTCTGTTGGGGACAAGTTCTGAGCAAGCCCCCCGGCTGCCTCATGCTGTGGCTCTCAGGAAGCTCCTGTGACAGATGTGAGGCTGCTCATGACAGACAGGAATTTAGAACATTCAGATGGAAGATGGTTTTGACTTGTTCAAATTCTTCTGCTCTTACCTGCAGATTATTTTTTAAGTGTTGACAGCAGTGTTGTGACTTGGGCCAAGAAACACAGGGTATCAAGTATCCTGTTTCCTGCAAGCTGTCATTTTTTCAAGATGTAAGGTTAGGACAGAGTTTGTAAATGTATAACCACATGTTTCGTACTGACTGAGCAATTAAAATTAGGATGACTCCTAATCTCATTGACTGACTTCTTGATCTCAGCTAAAGGTTAGGATTTTGCTGTGTATTGTCTCAAAAGTGGCAGGCTTGGATACTTCAGCCCAGAGATGTCTGCTCAGTTCCCTGTTAGTGCAGTGAGATAATGCATGTTACACCATTATCAGGTAAATCTTGAATTTGCTTCTGGTAAACATGATTGACAGTTAATTTTCACCTTAATTAATAACAAAGGATTTTGTTTGCAGAAGTGATTCTAATTATCCTCTTTTTTGTAATAGCCTATCCCTGAGACAATTAGTGCCATTGATTGTAACCTTAGATTCAATTATTTCAGAGAATTCATTAGCATGTTGATTCTCAACTGCTATATAGAATTCAACTTTTGCTTTCACTAGAGTATGGGCTTCAGTTTTAGCAGCTGCTAGTCGCTGGGGAAGCTGAAAGGGCAAGGACAGGAGAATTACCTAGTTTTCAGAAAGGCACTAAGGAGGGATGTTTGCCATGAATTTGTGTTGAAGGCTGGAGCAGAACAAAACTAAGAAGGTTTATTTCAGCAGGACTGCTGACTCTAGGAAAAGTAGAAAACACACCCACCTGTTGTGTAAAGACATTGGCTCAAGGTCAGTGATGTAAAACAGAATACTCTGATAAACGAGGACCAGAATTAACTCTTAAAGCTGGCCTCTTACACCTTTTTTGAAGCTGAATCTCTTGTTGCTTGGTAGTGCACCTCAGTGATAAGCCTGAGAAAGCACAGTGCACTTCATTGCAAGGTCCTTTAGAAGCTCCTTGGTCATGTGGTTACCACATAAAGGAACTTGCGAAGCTTTTATCTGATCCTTCCACCTTGATTTTCTGATTGTGTTTTTTTAGCTGCGTGGACATCTATGCCTAGAGTGTCTCACGTAGCTTTCTGGAAAAAGTGAGAAGTTCCCCTTTCCATGTTTGGTGTCATTCTTGCTCATTTTTCTACTGTGAACTCTGACATCAGAGTGAGGAGATGTTAACGTGCTGTCCTTTTGTTTGATACTGTCTCTTTTTGAAGGTTCAAAGGGGGAGAAGTCTTTGAGCATTATCTCTGCAAACAGCAGGCAGATGATACAGCAGCCCAGAATCAAGGAATGCTCCCCAATTCTTGTGAGGATCATTTGGGGTTAATTTTGACGGTAGATTTTTGTGTCACTTGAAGAGATACTGAAGAGGTTCATAGCAATTGCTCCGTGCTGATATCAACAATGGCTCTCAACAAAACATAGACAAGCTCCAGCAGAGATGGGGCATCAGCAGTTACTTCTAGGAGCGCTTTGGCTTTTAACATTTTTTTCTCACATAAATGAAGAGCATAAAGGAACACAGTTTAAGCAGAAGGTGGCTTTTACCAGATGTGTGAATGCAATAGTAGCAATTCTTTTCTGTAGACACTTGCTCCAGTTTTCACCTTGCCTTTTTTTTCTGTTGTTATTGTTTTGTGAAGGAGTGAGGTATTTGGCTTCTCCCACTGGTTTCAGTCACTGTGAGAAGGTCATTTTACTGGAGTAGCTTCCCATACTCACCCACCACCTGGTCCGGCTGGTTTTCAGTTCTTCTGCTTCTCTCAGGAACAGAGCATTAATGTGGTTTTGGGTGCCATGTCTTCAGAAGATAATGCAAGTGTAGTCAATGCTCTTGTAAGATAAGTAGTTGTGCTCTTTCTTTTGTTTTACTGCAGCTTCAAAATATATATTTATAGCAGGGTTTCAGACATAGTCCTCATTGTAACCGGGTTGGACTTCTCCAGCAACAGGAACTTCTAAATGGAAATAGAATTCAAAAGCTTTGAGAAAATGGAATGTAATTTGTTTACTGTGCAATGAGGGGAAAAATGTCTGGATTTATGCTGAGCAAGTGCTGTGAACTCTTGTAATAGATGTTTTAAAATACTACGTCCAAGGGGAGATGTGAGATGGCAGGATTTACAGGGGAAACAGTGATCTGAGGAGCGCAGCAACCAAGAGCTGCTGTTTGTTGGCTGCATTGTGGCTGGCAGAGTTGCTTGAGGTGGACCCCAAACCTGCAGAATCTAGGCATGTCGAGGGGAGATGCGCCCATCCCAAGACTCTGCAGCCTTCCACCTAATTTCAAAGCCTAATAAATTCAGTGGGACTATGCACATTAAATTTAAATGTATGGCTATCTTGGGTTTTTTTAGTCCCTTGTAATCAGAGTTAATTCTTTCAAGACAAGATTTTTTTGGTGCTGCAGAAGGGCACAGTTTTATTTTGCAATATAAGTGGTTTTAATTTTCATGTTGATTCTCATGTGAATTTCAGGCACTTAATTATAGCCTAAAGGTTTTTAAAGTCATTGATCTACAAATTCTTGATTAATGCAAATATAATCCTGAATAATGTGCAAAAAAATTTCTGTGGAGGGCTTGCCTTGTCTGACAGTCTTGTGGAAAATTTTGCAAGGGAAGTTGTGGTGAGGCTTGGCTCTGTCTCACTGCCCCAGTCTCATGCAGGGAGTGGGTGTCAGTGGGGCCAGCTGTCCCCAAGGGCCTTCTGGCCCTTTGCTTTGACTACAGGGCCATCGGAACTGCAATGATACAATGAATAAACCCTAAGCCAAAGAACAATTTTAAAAGGAGTCAAATTGCAAATAACAAGTGACATTGTAATAAAATCCAGTGTGAATTGTGAGATGTCTCACTCTGCTCCCCACAAGGAAACTATATAACAATATTACATGGGTCCTCTTAATTCCATTTCATTGAAGAGCTGTGGCATAATGATCAGTCAATTAGGAGCTAAATGAATTTCCATTTCTGATTAAGTCTGCCACAGGGAAGCGTTGCTGCATATGTGGTAGAGGAAGTATTGTTCAGGGTTTAAATTTTTTTGTAAAGGTACAGCAGTTATTAAAATACATTCTAATTAGCTGTGGTTAAAAAAATTCAGTCAGAGTTATGTATTCAGTAAATTTTTTGACCTGAAAAGTTTGTTTCATGGAAACATCCCTCTTCACTTTGCCTTTTTTTTACTCCTTAGGAGAAGCTTAGCCCTGTTGGGGGTGTTTTGGATGCAGACAGTTTGCTGGGGCAACTGAGCTCTGAGGTATTTAATCCCTCTCATTGTAAAATCAAACAGCAAAAATCCTCAAAACAAAGACCTAAACCTAATAGGTCGGTGATATGATTTTGAGTTTTGCTTTGGAGGCAGAATGATCTCTGTGGAAAGAACAATTTTGGAAAAGTAAATGAATGTCTGGATTACAGTGACAGCAAATTACAGCCTTACTTACAGTTCTGAAGAATTGTTGGATGAATGCTTTATGATAGGATCATGTGTTTTCCTTTCAGAGGAGTTAATGTACCTTGGGGCCGTTTATTTACGTTGCTTACCTTGCTGTGAATACCGTAGGGAGAAAACAAAGTTCAGCACCAGAGCCCTGGCAATCAATCAATCAATCATTTTCTCACCATGCTGAAGTGAGGTCGCGCTGCGTGGCCGTGCAAGTCAAAGCTCTGTTGAACTCAGTAGCCAACAGATCTTGTCTCTGCTGGAAGACATTAACCCAGCTGTTGAAATTGTCATTCGTGCTAATCCTCACTGCCTTTTCCTAGAAGTTATCCACAGAGCCAGAGCAGCTGAACAATTTGCAATCACTTCTGTCCTATTCTTCTGGTGTTTTCCTAATTTTTCCCCATTTTTTTTTCTTTGTGTAACAAGACTGCAAGTACTTCTCTTGGCATTTATCAGGTGCATCTTTTACTAAGATTTGTCTGTCAGCTTGCCAGACAACCCAGTTGGAGGCACAGAAGCAATTTAAGGATGAATATTTCTGTCTAAGAATAGCACCAAGGAAAGAATGTTCGTGGTTTCTGATGTCCTGAAAAATCCCATTCCCTAGAGCTGTTCTTTTCACGTAAGTGCTCAGAGCAAGGCAGAACTGCAGCCTAGGACCTGTGGTCAGAGGTTTGGACAGGTAACCTAAGAACTGATAGCTGAGATAAGGTGTTCCAGAAAGAGAGCTGAAGCATTTCATTTACCAAATTTTCTGCTGCCTTTTGGCAGCCTGGCCTTCTGGCTGATAATTACAGCTATGGAGAGTTTTCTGATGGGACATTTTTCCATTGGGAATTGCTGTTTCATTAACATTGAAAATGGGGGTGTATTGATATCAAGGAAATAGTCAGGGACAAACAAATCACATTGTCAAAATACACCTTTTGAGAGTTAAGTAATGCATCTTCATATTTCATACAAAAGTTTACTTGCAGTTTGTAGTGTAACGGATTGAAATGTTATAAAATATCTTTGTGTTTAAAAGAAAAGTAATTTCTGACTTGGAATTAGCTGTAGTTCAAAACTGTACAACATTGAGAAATGGAAATTCTGATCCCTGCAGAGCTTTATTCTTTTTACAGCTTAGGTTTTATTTTCAGTTTTTTTAACTGTAATTGTTTCACATCCTGACTCTTGCTGTACCGTTCTGTGAACTACTTGGATGTTCTTTTGTATCAGACATGAGTTGCCTTAGGTTGGTTGAGCTCATGAATAAATGACTCCCCTCAACTGCTGACATTGGGAACAAAATCCCACTCCTTGTTTTCCTTTGTATTGCATATAATGCTATTGATGTGATTAGAACCAGATGCCACTGGAGCTGCCTGCAGCTCTGGATTGCACAAAGCAAGGAGACTGTATCTGTAAATCACAGGTGGGAGTGGCACAGCTGGTTGTCTGTGTCGGTGTTGGATGGTGGAGCTGGGGGCACTCGGTTGTGCAATCCCAATAATTTAGATAGATAGGTTTAGAGAGGGGAAAAAATACATCTCAGCTCTTACCTCTGCTCCCCTCTCTGCAACTGTGGATGTAGGAAGGGTCCCAGGAAGCAATGGTGGAATGTAAAAACCTGCACAGGCTATTGCAAGAAAAATGTCCAATTGAAATTTTTCTTCTTTCCTTTACGTGAGGGCAGCCTCTGCATAATGCTCTGATTGAGGCATTCCCAACAGGAAGAGTAAACACCTGCTGAGATCAGGATCATACAATTGGAAGACTCACGGAAGGGCATGATTTTAGATAAGACTTTGCTTCATGTTTTGCCAGCACTCGCTTCTCTTTTATTCCTTTTGGTTCTGTCCATAGTAATTAGGCTTTCCTCTGGAGTCGCTTGTGCACTCCAAAGGCTGAGTTTGGAATTTAATTCCCTGCCTGTAATGCTAACGAGGCTTCACAATGCATAGAAATGGGAGTGTGCTGAAACATCAGGCTGCAGACAGCAAGAAGAACAGAGGAACAAGATGCAATCTAGAGATTCTGTGAAAGATCCAGGTTATTTGGTTATCAAAAGGGAGCGGGTTGCCAAATGTGATTTATGTTGGACTGAATGTTTTTGCAAAGTTTTTCAAACATTTAGATTTAGTGAGCAAGTGCTTCCTGATTCACGAGAAAGCTATAGTAAGTATTAGTGGGACAATATTTGGGAACTGAATTGAAAGATACCAAGCAGTGAATGATTTCCATATTGAGTGAGTTCATGTGGTACCTGTAATTAGCCTTCTTTTCTGGCATGCTGAGAACTTTTCTCCCTCAGCACATCGGGTGATGGGTTCTGCATCACAAATTTGTGCCTATGGCAATAGATATAAAAATGGCTCCACTTGTAATTCTGTTGGCAGTTCCTCAGATGATCCATGTACAAAGTTCCTATTTAAAGACAGCTGAGAGAATATCTGTGTAGCTCTCGTTGTGTTGAAGGGATCATTTTCCAAGACATCAAACTGTTTTAACCTGCTAAGAGAATCCTTTTCTGTATTTGTTTTTATAGGTTGTGCTTGGGAACAGATGATTGTAACCCCAGTGTCAAAGAGACTTCTATGGACAATGCTGCAGCAGCTCTTGTGAACTGTCAGTAGGATGCAATCTGTTTACTCTGTATTACTACTAGACTTAATGTTACACTGTATTTAAATCCTCCTTTATTAGGGGCATGAATCTGGCAATCAGTTGAAATGGGTCTCTTGTTTTTGTCATGAATCTGCAGGAGAGGTGTATCAATGCTAACGCTAACTTCAGGTTTTCCAGGTCTTGCTGAAGGAAATGCAAGTCAAATGGCAAAGGATGAAGAGATAATATGTAATTATGCATTCCAGTCATAACCCTGAAGAAGTTACAGCTGTCAGAATTCATCACTGTAATTCTAACATAATTATTATAAATGCAATCTCCATAGTGCCCCAGGACATTTGTCCTGATGGGCAGTGAAGTGGCCCTATGGACACGCTGGAGACAGCATTTTTGTGCCACTCTATTTCAGATGCTGTTTTACAAAATCAAGATGCTTGTCATTCAAAGCCATGCTTCCGGGAAGGTACTAAGGGTATAATTTCTATAAATTAAACTGCAGCCTTTGTACCCATTAATGGGAAAAACAATCTCTCTTTGTGTGTTCTGAAGGCCCAGTTGATCATCTTGAATGGATGCATGCCACTGCCTCGGCTCCATGGAGAAGCTTCTGTGTAAAGCTGTGATACAATGATACATTTCCTAGCAGGTTTTTATGAACAGACTGTGATCGGTTTTCAGACAGCACATGATAGCACTTTTAATTATAGCCAAAAAATGAAGTGCTTAAGATGCTATTGGAGAAAGCCTCACACAGGAGATACAAGAAAAACTAGAGCTATGGTCTATATTTAGTTGAAGTAGTATTGGTATCATTGATTTTCAATTAATATTCAGTATTGACCATCACCATAAAGAAGACGGCAACATAGACCAGGAGATTTATGGATTTTTTTACAAGTCATTGATTTTTTTTCTGGCTATGCAGCTGTTTGCATTAGTAAGGCACACACGGAAATACTCCATAAGAATTTGTTTCTCCCCAGTTCGAGGAAACAGTGCGTGAGAATCTGTTTTCTCTGGAGGTATCCCCTGCAGTACATGGCTATCTGTGACCTTTTCATAAGGGTGGAACAGCTGGGCTCTCCAGTCTGAGGTGCTTCCAGGCTGCTGGGGGCATCCGGATATAATGAGAACTTGGGCTTCCTTTCGGCCATTGCCTTTTGGTACATAGTCCTCCATAGTCTGGAGTAAATTCTCATTATTAATGTGTTAAATTAAGAAAAGGCTTATTGTCAGAGGTTAAATGACCTAAATCTGCCAGCTACAGATGGAAGGAAACTTCATGTGCTGCTCAAAGAAGAAATGGCTTCCAAGCAAGTCTTGTAGGGCTCTGCTTTGTAGAAGAAAATAAAATTTGAGATATCACGATTTTTCTCCTAAGACTATGATTTGGATCTACTGGTTTACGTTATTAGTAGGTGTTTGTCAATCCATTTTCATTCACTGCTGTCCTTGAATTCTACAACTAAGTTTTAAAAACACTAATTCACACCTGTATTAGACAAGTTTTTACAGTAATTTCTGTCCGTTGATCTCATGGCTAGAACTTTAAAATATTTTTGATCTGGAAAAGATCTTGCTCTGGGTCTGTGCTGATGACTAACAGAAGCCATGCAAATGGACATGGATACAGATAATAAACTGTCCAGTTTTTGTGTCTTTCACTGTAAGATGCACTTGCCTTGTTCCATCCCTGTCGCACCATGGATGCATCTTTTGAGCTGACATCTTGATTCGTTTTTTAGTTACACAAATGAACCTTTTTGGCTTCTTTGGGTCTTTTTTTGACTTGTCCACCCTACTGTTTCTACAACTGGCAGATGTAATCTGTGTAGTGGGGATACTCAGCGTAGCATTTCCATACAGCCAAGTCATAGCATTAGTTTTGCCTTAATGCAAAAGATCCAGACTAAATCCATCTTCTGTTTTCTGCCTGTCTGGCATTAGAGACAGTGCCCAGAGTGATGTAAGACTTGCACAGCACCCAGCTGACATGAGACTAGATATTAAGTACTCCTCCTTAATTTCATGCAAGGGCTGCACACCTAGGTGGCTGCTTCTCATGTCTAACACAAGAAGTAAGCAGTTTGGCAGCCAAAATTCATAGCTAAATAACAAAATACAGCTAAATACCCAGTGGAGCCAAAGTCCACTGCTAGTGTTAAGAAACTGCTTTCACTACCGTGCTGTAATTCACTGGAATGGATTAGTGCCTGCCTCACATCACTCACTGCTGCTCTGCTGTGAAGAGAATTTATGAGGTGACACAATATTGGCAGAAAAGTTCACTTATTTTCTCTATGAGAACGACATGGGAAGCCTTAGACTGTATTTGCTTCGTTTAATGGATGCCCAGCACGGAATAGTGCATTGAAATGTTTTTGTGCACTAACTTCTAAAAAGCAGATCAAACTTTTAAGCTGTCACCAGTAATGGGCTGGGAATGATCTGTGTGGCCTGTGCCATGAGCTGGCAGCTGATGGCTGTGTTCCTGGGCTTCCTCCGCAGTGGTACTCTCAAGCGTGCTAAAAGAAGCAGTAATATTACAGGAGAGACTAATTCACCACCATCTCATTTCCTTTTGGAAACATGACACTTCATTGGGCTCTGAAGCCTCCTGCCCTATTCTACTGACTTCTGGATACATTCGGCAAGATTTTCCTTCTCTGGAATTCAGAGCCCACGTGTGAGGAGCACAGCAGTCGTGCGTGGTGCCAGTGCTGTGTGTTTGGGCAGGGGCTGTCCTCTACTGGAGTCAGGCAAGCCAGATGTTGACTTTGCCTTCCCAAAGCCAGTCTCCCAGGCAAGCTTGCCAGGAAAGAGCTGTGTCTTCAGAATTAAGCAGGTGCATATTACTGAGCTGGCACTTCAGGGTCCTCTCCATTGAATGAGGCTGTAAATGCATTTTAAGAGATTGCCTATTTATGTTGCAATAGATTATCTATATCTTACCACATTACTGTAGCGTTAACTGTTCCTAAAATGCTGGGAATAATTTCCTAATTTTTATTAATTAAAGAAATACAGAAAGTGTTTTGACAGGCCACGTGAGTGTTGCTGCTGTTCATTGCATTTATTGCCCTTGGCATGCTCTCACCCTCCACGCAGAGGCATGTGCTGGGCTCACAGCACTGACCTCGCAACACTTCTATTAACCTGAAATAACCAATTCTGCTAGAAGCTCAAAAAGCTCTTCTAGGCTGGGCTCTAATTTGGGAAGTATTCAAGCGTTTTTCTTATGCAGTGATAAAGTTGAAGCAGAAATACAATGTGCTTTGTCATGTTTAAATTTAGAATGCAACAATTACTGAGGAAAAGAAATCGTATATTATCACCGTATTGTCAGCCCCACTCACTCTGATTCATATTGTCCATATGCAGGAGGACTTCAGGCTCTGAAGAACTGCACTGTGGCTTGTCGGCTGTCCCCCGAGGCTGGAGCCGGGGAGGAGGCAGAACTTGTTGTCCTGGGGCGGGGACGTTCAGCCTCCCTGAACCTGGGGCTGCTCTGTCTTGCCGGGGCTCTGCTCGCGGCTGGGAAGCTCTGGAGGGTGCTGAAAGCCCTCTGCATTCCCTGCCTTTGTCTCTTGTAGGAAGCACTGCCAAGCACAAGGCATGTGCCTAATGAGCTGGACACTGCCGGGAGGTTGGGAACAACCTCCGGGAGCAGATAAAAGCTGAGGATGTTGGAAAAGGCAGCATTGTGCTATTTGAAGACACCTATGTGAAGGCTTTTTATTTTTCCCCATCTGTGGATGGAAAAAGACCCTTTATGAAAAGACACGTCTGCTTTATTTATAGCTCACAATTATTTAATAACTACTTTTGCAGCCCATTGAGAGTAAAAAGCTTTTTCAGGAACTTCCCGTCACTCAAAATGTGTGCCCAACACCAAACACCGATCAGGGTGCTTGAGCCCTTGCTCTCCATGAGAAGTAATGCCTGGAAGTGTAGTTTACAGGGCTGTCTTTTCTCTCCTGAAGTTTCACATGTATCAAAGGGCGCTCTCTCCTCAGCAGACATGCCGCAATGACGACAGGAACAGGGATGGTGCTGAGGGGACCCTTTCCTTGTAGGCTTAGTTCGGCATCACTGGCAGGTTGGTGTGGTGAAGCAACTGGGATTGGCCCTCTGCACAAGCTAGGTATGCAAACCTTGGGCTTGACAAAACCAGTGCAGCTCATTGCAAAAATCATTGTAATGAAGAAAATTTGAAGTACTTTTAAACTTGAAGATGACCACATTATTAGGCTGTTGTGGTACTAGAGTAGGCGCGGAGTTTGAGGGTCAAAGTCTCCTGCCATCGGTCCCACGGAGCAGCAGTGAGATGCCAGCTCTGTGTTGGTGAATCAGTCATCAGCCTCAGGTGCTGAGACCTGCTGGAGCCTCACCAGTGTTGGCTGAAAAGCATCTTGTCTTTGGAGGGAGCATAGCAGTGGGAAGTTTGGTGCTTGATGCTGTGAATTAGTGTTTGTACCTCCCCCAGTTACGTTTGATTTCTTTATGCTGTTTGGTAGTTCTGTGCTGTGATGACAGCATCGTTCTTTCCCCCGTGATGATGGTTGTATCTCCTGTTCCCTCAGCTCTAACGCATGCAATGTCTGGCCTCAAATGAAGCTGGCATCTTCCAGCTGATGTGTATTTGTGTCAGTCAGGAGGGTGAGGAGCTCAGCTTATGTTTATGGTCCATTACTCACCCCTGCATTGTAGGAAAGAAAGTCACTTCCTTCTGTGCGTTTCTCTGGGCAATTGTAATTCCACAGCTCAATAGCTTTGAATTCATTCGGCCTAGCTGGATATTATCAGTTTCTTTTTATATATGTGGAGATAGACAGCCAAGGAGAGAAAGGGAGGAGGAAGAACCCTATTGCTTCTGTAGGGCTTACAGTGGGATTTACACTGAAGCATGAAATTCTTCATATAAATATTTCAGGACTCTTATCTCTGCAGAGATTAATCTTGGAAATACTCCCAGGGGAAACAAGGGTGACTTGTTCTCAGCTCTTCCTCACCTCTCCTTGCTGGCTGCATCTCTGGAGGCTTTTGCCCCCCAGGCAGGGGTGGGTGAGCATGGACCAGAGCAAAACCTCGGTCACAGCAGCTGAGTGCAGCCCACAGCAGCAATGCGGTGCTGAGGAAAGCGCAATCAGTGCTTTTGGCCATGTGCATTTGGGCAAGTTTGACTTGCTCCAGGAGGGCAGATGGCTAGTGTTAGCATTTATAATGAACAGCAGAAGGCAAAGTTTGTCAAAAGTGAAGGTGTGTTTAGTTGCTGTTACTCTTAGCTGCTCATCTCCTGGGTGATTTGACCCTTGGCAGACTATGGAGCTGAGCAGTGTCAATGTGTGTAGGGCAGAAGGAAGCTGTGGAGATGCCAGGACAGTGCTGTTAGTGAAATGCTAACCATCAGTCATGGCATTTCCAAGGGAGAAGCACTGCTCTGGAGACATTTGTCATTTTTTGTGGGCTTGAGTAAACTGGCTAGTCTGAGTCAGCTCACAGCACTCATTTTGCTAACCAGAAGGCAAACAAAACCCCAGCCAAACATAGGAAGCAAGTATTTAATAAATATGGTGTTATTTCTAAACACCAGCTGCTTAAAGAGGTAAACATCGCAATGCAGGTATTGAGGATTAGCATGGCTTAAGGTGACGCTCTGAAAACACAGATGTTTGGAGAAGTTGAGAGATGCTTAAAGCAGAAGTTTACATGACCTCTTTTCCTTGTTCCTCAGGAAACCACACTTTTAATTATTAAATTTGTAAAACACCTTTAGCACTGGCCCACTTTACTCCTCCATTTGCAACAATCTGTCTGCGTTTTTAGCTCACACACAGCAGAGAAAACTCCTTTTGAAGAGCCGTTTTTGCAAAACATGAATATCACATAAGAGCAAAATTGATTGCTGAAATAAAGGGTGATAGCAGCAATATTTTATATTTATACACTACTTCCAAGAGATCTGGAGATGAAGTCACAAAATCCAAAAAGCATGTGCAATTTACTGAAAGATGGATCATCTTTCAGTGTTTGCAGCACTATTATTTATTTATGATGTTTTTCATCCATTACGTTGAGCATTTGCTTATTGAAGCTGCTTGCTGTCTGGAGAGTGGAGCCACTGAGCCACTTGTGCAATGGAATGGGCTCAGGCTACAGCAAAGAAATCTTCCTGCAGAACAAACAGGAAGAAGTGTTTGATTGGAAAAAAACAATCTTAACCTCCTCCAGAATAAAATTACAGGAAAAAGCACTTTCTCACTGGGAAGTTGTATTGTATGAAAGGAAGTGTTAATGGACAGTGTTTGCTACAGCTCAGCAGTCATTTGATCCTGTGGTTTAAGCTAACCGTCTGCCAGATTCGTGATCACAGTGGGACTTGCTCCGGTGTGTCTGCAGCCAAACCTAACAGGTTAGTGTGTTGGACGCAAACAGCTACTGGGTGCTGCTTTCTGGGGCTAGTATCCATATCCAGACATCCATAACACATATCTGACATCAGATGTGCTCATCCTCACAAGGCACTGCTGCTGCAGCCAGAACCGGTCCTGCTGTTTTACAAGTGTGAAGTGGGAGGGCCGTGTGCTGCAGGTGGTGTCTCCCACGTGCTTGGGGCTCTGGGTGATGAAGGTCTCTTAGCTGAATTCCGTGCTGGGTGCCTCCCAGCCTGTGTGCTCCCTATGTCCGTGGTGGTGCCATTTGCTCCCAGGCACTGGGCTAGCTCTGATGGCACACTCAGACCTTGTGTCTTGGCTCAACTCATCCTCCTCTCCCTCTGCTCAAGTGGTGTTGGACATGTCCAAAGCAGCACTGGTCTGACGTGGGGCCATCAGCACTGCCACCTGCAGGGCAGCCACCAAAGCCTGCTTGCCAGCAAGTGTACCCTCCCCTTGTTACGGAACAAGTTACATTTCTTTAAAAAGGAGTCTATGCAGTAGAGGGGGGCAGGGGGAATTTTGGGACATTATCAACAAGAGGGAAGATAAACCTGTGAAACAGGTAATGGCAGATTTATTGCTGAGAGGTGAAGTCTAGGAATGCAGAATTTATAGACTACAAGGACATTTTCCAAAAATTGGAGACAAAAAAGCAACCAGCAAAGACAATTCAGCAATTGTACTGAAACTCTTCCTATCTGGGAAACAGATAATAAGACTGAAAATATGGACTAATTAGCATGAGAAGCAAGAAATCATTAACCAATACAAGACAGAATACTCATTAATAAGAGAACTATGTAACTGGTAGCCAATGAAATTTGTTAGCTAAAATGTATCATTAAGAGTTTTGATAACTGACATAGATGTTAAGTGGAGCAATCTCCTATGTACCCAGCACTGAATAAAGTAATGTCAGTTTTCTAACTTAACAAACTGGTTGGAGTGTCTATTTCCTGGTTTTCGGTGATGCCCTAACCATGCTATCAAAATAGCTGTCTCCTGGGATCCTTAAATAATTCTGTTTAAAGCACAGCATTATCATAATCCCAGCTTGCTCTCTTTTCCTCAATGTCATTTCATTAAAAAGAGCCTGAAGAGACTGAAAATGTGACGTAAAATTTCAGATGATCTCCAGGTCTGCTGCCACACAGGAATATGAGAATAGATATGGAGAGAACACCTGAGCTCCTCAAGGAAAAGGCATGTTTCAGCCATGTGCCAAAGCAGGTGACATGGAGACCCTTGCAGGACTCTCTCAGCACACGTATACCCAGCTGTGGGCCAGGGGCTTTTCCTGACAGCCACCTCCTCTCTGGGAGTGGAGGGCAGGAGGGACAGGCTGTCTGAAGGCCAGGGAGCCTAGAACCATCCTCCAGCCTCGTGCCCAACTTGTCTGCTGGGCTCCTGCAACCAAAGTGTGCATTTCAGTTCTTCTTCACTGAATGAATGCACTTAATTTCTATCATGCCTTTGAAGAAACTGAAGAACAATAGTAACAATTTGCTCTAGGGCTGAGATGTCTGGAATAGAAACCTTCTCCTGTTATTCTCACTTTCTGCAACCTCTCATGCATAACTACAGTCTTGTGCACTTTTAGCATATGCTGAACATGGTGCATTTATCTAGTTTTATCTATCAGTTGCACATTTTTCTTTGGGTGCTGACCTGGCTTCTTCAAGCTAAAGCCACCCATTCTTTTCCCCCTGTAGATTAATATCACTTTTCTTGTTGCTATGCTGGGCACATGCATTCTAGGCAATGGGAAATATGGGCTCTGTTCCTTGCTGCTTCCAGGAAAGAGAATATTTCTTTCCCATTCACTAGCTGGACCACAGACCCTGTAACTTGTGTATTCCAGAGGGAAGGGAGCACTAAAGGACCTCTGGCCTGTATACAACTCTGAATTATTAAATTAAATCCCTCAACACACACGTGTGCTGTGAAGAAGGATGACAATTTCCAGATGTGTGGGGCTGAGGTCATCTGTTTGTCCTCTGTCCCACTGGGTGCTGTGGGGGAAGCATGGACACCCCAAGGCAACCTGCAACTACTGCCAGCTCTGTAAACAGGGAGATTAAATGGAATTGCTTAAAGCTCATTTTGCATTTTAATTTTGTTTTAATTTGACTTAGTTACTGAGTATTGAATATTTTATGCATTCCTCATTTAATGAGCTAATGGTGTGAGGTAAATAATACATGATGGAGTATATCTTCATAGTATTACATTTTTCTGTTTCACAACAATTTTAATACATCTGTGTAGAAGACAATTAAATCCATAGTTTATTCCTGATTACAGTGATTATTGGACTTCTGCCTAACAGAAAGGTCCTTGCAGCAAGCAGCAGACTGGTGAAAGCCAGCTGACAGGAAGGTGTGCCCCAGCAGTATCTAGGATGGCTTGAAGCTTGATCTTTTGGGTGAGCATTGGTTGGGTAAATGTAAGTTTCAAAACCAAGCTTTTCTTTTTCGACCCTGCTTAAGAAACCTGGAAAGCTGAAATACTGCTCAGTCTGGAGACAAAGGTTTTGTCTGCTTATATGTTAAAATGAAGAGAAATGCTGCGAGTTTTGTGCGACTGTGAACTGAAGCTACCTGAAGTTGATAATTGGTTACTGAAGTGAGAGCACAGCCTGGGAAGAGCAAAGGACATAACCTGTTGGGGACAGCTTGACTTGTTCAGGGCAGGTGTCTGGGTTTGGGAAGTGCTGCTGGCATACACCAGGATGCAGGAACAGGCTCCCTCTGCTATTAGTGCTCAGTCTTTAGATCCGTACATTGTATCCTAGTCTAAGCTCATTGGAAAGCACTGCATGACAAATAATCTTAAACATCGGCTTGTCAAGATGACTTCTTCTAAGTAATTTTAAGAGTTATTCATTTGGAAAGTCAGATGTTTCTTCCCCTGGGGCATGTCAGCACACAGCACAGCTTGTCATTAGCTGTGATACAGTGCTGGTAATAGAGAGGTACACGCATGAGCCAGGCAGGCTGTGGCATGGAGGACAGGCACCTCCTGGCACTGTGGTGACAGGGCGAGTGCCCTGTGCTGGGGCCTGCTTGCCTCACTGTCCGTCTGGGCTCAATCACAGTTTCATCAACCACAAGTAGTGAGCAAGAGAAAAGAAGAAAGAATAAAAGGAGATAAATGAATGTACAGGAAAATTGAGACATGGATAGGAGGAGTACATAATTCCACTCTGAACAGATGGTGTGTTGTGTGTGTTTAAAGACTACAACAAGACAGATATCCTATTGGCAAATATCATTCATTCTTGTTGTCATGTTTTGGGAAGAACTTCACTCATTTTGAAATTTTTACTGATAAATTGAAGACATTCATTAAAGTTTGGAATGAAATGAAGAATGGATGTTTCTTTCACAAGTCTACAAACTCCGCTTGGGAGATGGCCTGGCCCTTGCTTAGTATGAGGCTGCAAGATGCTGTTACTGCAGTCTGTTGCAGTGGAGCAGGCAGTTCTGTGCAATGATCAAGCAACTCAAGTTTGATGGCATGGGAATGCAGAGGAACATTCAAAATACTGAGACCTTAGCTCACTCTGAGGCTGGAATCCTTTCTTTCTAACTTGCTTCTGGAAAAGCTCTGTACCCCATTTTCATAGAAGGTTGCCATCCAGCTCCCTATGTCCCCCAGTGACACTGTGGCAGCAGTGAGAGCTTTGATTTTGGCTGACAGCTTGTGAGATGAGAATGACCATGTTTTAGTACATAATTTCTCATGGCAGTAGTAATGCTATTGGATTTGTTTCTATGCTTTGATAAGCAATTAGGATTTGACAGCTGATAGAAAATATATTTTCTCTTTCTCCTTGTGAAACTGGATGCTTCTTTTAAGCAGGTTATCTGTAATAGCAAACTGGAACCCCTCCTGTGCTGGTTGGAATGGCTAAGGGAGTGGACATGGTTCCTCAGAATTCAGTGAGGTTCCTCACCCAGGAACGAGTAGTTTCTCTTGTGGTGATCCATGGGAATCCATAGGCTCCTCCAGTTTTAGATGGCCATTGCAGTTCTCTGTGAATCACCTCAAAAGGCACTAATTCTGTCTGTACTGGTTTTCAGTGATGTAAAGACTTGACAGCACTCAAAAGGAGCATAAAAACAGGACTAAGTGACACTTACATCCGTTATTACCCACAGAATAAATCAGAGTTCTGTGCATAAGGTCAAGTTAAGCTAGTAGATATTTTGCCCCATAATTTTTTTTGGAAGGGAGATATCCATATTTCTTCAGAGATGTGGAGCTTCCAGTCATCTGAAGTGCCCTGTGGCACAAACTGCTGGTAGTGACCATGGCTGGTAAGCACCGCAGGTCACACAAATAAATACCAAGTAGAAAGCTTGAATTAAGACAAAGATTCTTCAACATCTGGCATGTGTTGTTGTATGAAGCCAATAGGATTATTTCAGACTCACCATCAAACTCTTAAAATGTAATTTTCTATGTAAGAAGGTAACTGAAAATCTTAGTGATGGATTACTTCATAACAATCCAGATGAGCCATTTTGCCCTGCAGAAGCCAAATGCAGCAGCTGGAAAACATTTTTCTACTTTCATTGTGCTATTTATCATTATAACAACACCCTGCATCAAGAGTTAATTAAGAGTTGTATCTGTGCTGTCTGAGCAGGTAATCAAGAGCCAGGCATTTGCTCGCACCTTTTGGGCTGGGGCAGTTTTTGCTATCTGTGGCACTCCACAGAAGGGTAACTCCTCTGAAGAAATTCCAACCTGTTTTCTGTTTATAGCATGCCGTTGGCTCAGCTTGTGCCGTGGCTGGCTGCTGTTGCAGGAGCAGGGTGGCACAGGCAGCCCTCTCCCCTGGGCTGGGGCAGTGCAGTCCCTGCACAGCCGTGACACCTCTGTCTCTTTGCCCATTTTTCCCTCCCCGGCAGCACAGAGTGGTAGCAATGCCTTTATTGAATTGCACTGTGTGTCAGCAGGCACTGGATGTTAACAGAATGAATTATTACCACATCCTTTGGACTTTTCTGCTCTACTAATTTTGCTACATCTTCTATTTTGGTCATTTGTCCTACATTTTAAAAAGCAAATTATTGTCCCACATTTCATCTCTGTTGGGTTGAAAGGGTCTATGCTGCTGCTCTCTAGTGCTTCCACTGCAGGCATTTTGCATTGCTCTGCTCTATTAAGTTGCTAGACCAAGGGTCAGACAATACCTACATGAGGCTAGAATTCCATTCACGTTCACTTACACTTGTTAATTATTATTTACATCTAGTAAATATCCTGATTAATTCTGCCAGCACCCAAGATACCTAGGGCACTGCTATTGCAGTCAGAGGCGATTTTAACTGTGGTCCTAACCCCATCAGATCCTGTTCAGCAACTGCTTTTCTTTCTTTTCTTTTTCAGTAACTTTCTTTTTCTTTCCTCTGGAAACAGCAGCTGTGGAAGTTTGTCTTGGAGAACATGTCTGACTGTGACAGAAAAGCGGTTAATGCAGTATGACCTGCAATTCCCTTGTCACGTAGTAACCCTGGGGGGAAAAGCCTATAATTGTTTACCCTAGGCCCAGGACCTGTTTGTGTGTCACATTAACATCCTGAAGCCTAGACTCTCATTCACTAATTCCTGTGTCTAGTTATACAGTGTCTGTTTAAACTAACATACATTTTTTTTTAAAAAATCTGATCTTTAAATGCTCAAATGATGAAAAATTTACTGTGTCACCTGCTTATCTGTTGCTATATTTAATTATTTCACTGCTTACAATTGAGCATATGTCTATTCTTGTATACATTAATAATGATGTTCTACATAAATTCTCTGTGAAGAAAACAGGAGTATTATATAATTATTTGTTTCAGCGAGGATCACAAGAATGAGGGAGTTTGAGTGTGGGAAGATGGGAGACTGCTGTGAGCAGCTGGGTCATGTCTTGAGGAGATGTTTGAGCATGTTCATCCATAAACATCTGTCTCTGGCAGCATATTAAAATGGCCTCTATTCTTAGCTTACAAAGAGAGGTACAAGGGACCATGTAGCTCCTTCTAATAACTGGTAAGACACTGTGTGTCTCAATATTTTTCTTTTCAGATAAACAAAAAAGGAAGAGTCTGTATCTTTCCTAGAAAGGTTGCTCCTGTGTTGCTGAGCTGTCAGAGGATATGTGGCAATAGGATGGCAAAGTTTTGGTCATGAGAGGTCTCAGCACTTTTCAGCACTTTTCAGCACTTTTCAGTGCTCTCAGGCCCTTCATGTCATGGAATATCCCTTGGGCCCAAGGGGTTCCCCTCCCTCCTCATTCCTTGTGCACCCCCTGCCTTCTCACTGTGGAGTGGGGTGAGCAGCGGAGAACAGTGTCAGCACTGCCCAGCAATAACAAAAACAGCTCTGGGTTACAGACCTTGTTTTTAGCACAAATCTAAACCACAGCCCTGTACCAGCTACTAGGAAAAAAATTAACTCAAAATTAACAGCCAAATCCAGCACAGCCAGTGAGCAAAAAAATCATAGATTTGTACAGCTCCACTCTATTGATCTCTGGGGGAAATTCCAATCTCACAGTAATTGTGGAATCAGTGAAAACTGACTTTTTGTGGCATGCATTGTTATTTTTTGCCATCTTCACTGGCCTGGATTTCTACTGATCAAATTTCACCTTGTTTGAGCCTGAACTGCTGTTCTGGGGGGTGGTTGTGGACATCCCAGGGATGTGTGCCCCAAGGGGCCCAGCACCCAGAGCTTGGTGGTCCCCCAACATCTCCTGGTGCCTCTGTGGGAGTCTTGCTTCATCTTAAGTTGGACGCTTGCCTGCATTCATCAGTTTCCAGTGCTCATTATCTATCAGAGCTTCAAAATGTGTTACATACTAGTTTAATGGTGTCTTTCTAAGAAATAATTACTTCACTGTGCCCATAATCCAGCTTGTATTTGATGTGTCACTTCTAATAACCTGCAGAAGTTTTCATTCAGGAGGCTTTATTTGTAATGCTGCTAACAAAGAGCTCATCTCTTTTCATTAAAAACAGGTTTTTCAACTCAGCAACGTAAAAATAGGAAATAAAATAAAGAAAAGAACAGAATCTGTGCTGATGGCTCTGTTCAGTATGGGTGAGCAGAGCAAGGAGGCAAGCAACAGCAGTGCCCAATCTCTGATGACACACAGAACTGCAATGACACAATACAGACAATGGGACTAGACAGAGAGGGCAGGACCTGGCCTTGGCTGGCATAAATGCAGCATAACCACATCCAGTTCTGCTTGATTCTGCACCCAGGAGCACGAGCTGGTGTTCGATCTGTGTTATTTCTGTGTTACTGCCTTGTGCCAATGGCTTTTGCATGGAGAAGGGAATGCTGTGTAATCACCTCTCATTGTGTGTATATTCCTAGTGGAGTAGCTAATCCTCTGGTTTTGACATCATAATTAGTAAGAGAGAAATTATTATGTCCCCAAAGCAAAGGCAATTTCAGAAGAGAGGAAAAAAACTGCACAAAACCTCAGCTAGAACTGTTAAACTTTGAATGTAGAAATCCGGTTTTTATGCAAATGACCTAATTAAAGAAAGAGCAAGACACAGCATCTGCAGAGCATAAATGCTTTCCAAGCAGGATTGTTTTCAGATAGACCAGTGTTTTCCTGGGCTCTCCTGGTGCTACCAATGGATCCGTGAACCCTTAAGTGTGTCATGCCCAAGATTTTATTCTTGTACTTTTAAATGACTGTTCAATGCTCGTCCTTTTCCTCTTCCATTTCCAATGAAACTAAAGATCTGATTTGAAGTGGAAAAGGAATTGCTTTAAAGCCTGTGACGCTGAAAAAGACCAAAGGTGCTGCTATTCAACTTTTGTCATTCTGACACCTCAGCGGGTGTGCATTGCGGAGCAGTGAGGGGCTGGTACCCTGGGGCTTGCAAGGGGCTGTCGGTGGGCAGTGGCACAGGAGACTGCAGGGGGAAATAGGGCTGCAGCAAAAAACTCCAAAAAAGCTCTGAGCAACCCTGGTTATGATCTTTCCCCTCCTCCCCCCACACTCCAGTGAATAATACATTGTTCCTCTCAGTTGCTTGTCCCAGCCTCACAAGCTCTGAGGTCACCCAGAGATGGGAACTTTTGTTCCTCCCGGGGCTGGTCATGGGGCTGCCCTCCTCGTCCTCCCTTCTGTGCTGTGCGCAGGCTGTAGAAACCTGCAGCATCCCTTACCTGCCCTAATCCTGACTTCATGGCTTCTGCACTCTTTGTCCAAGTGGTTTCGGATGAGGGGCAGCAAATCTGTGGGCTCAGATGATTGGATCAGGGGATGCAGCATCTTCTTTACACCAAACCCTCCATCCCGCTGTGCTCTCTCTGCAGGGCCTGTAAGATCTGGGGGAAACTGGGAGTGCTTTGGTTTTGAATCATGTGTTGGGATGAGCTTTAAAGATCATGTAACCAGCTGCCGTATGCATTTTATTTCTCCATCTTGAGTGTTTAGGTCCAGTTTCTCCCTATGCAAATCAGCCTGACATAAATTTTTCCCTTCCAAGTGACAGTAACTGGCAGCATTTCAGGATATGACCTGCATTTACGGGCCCTGTTGACCTTCTTCTGAGTGTGTATATATTTATTTAAATGATTTGTCTGCTGATACATGGCAGCTCAGTGAAATGAGTTGTTGGCACATTAACCTTTCGAGCACTTAAGTCCAGTTTAAGTGATTATTATATCAACTTTGACAGAATATTGGCTATTATCACAGTTTATTTTACATCTACTGTAATATAGCATTTGAGGTTTTTCCTCCAACACTCTGGCATTTCCATGAAATCTCCCATCTTCTCACTCTGGTTTTAGAAATTTCAGTCTCAAAGCAGTGCTATTACCAGACTGCCACCTATACACGATTTTAGAGCTTCCCAGCTCTAGCAAACCTCAGCTGCTGCCTGCAAACACGTGAACCCAAATCTCTTTGTTTCAGCTCACAAACCCACTGTCTGACACAGTGATGGGCACGTCTGCTGCAGGGCTTGTCTCTGGCAGTGGTGCTGAGGTACCAGGGCAGGTCACCCCAGCAGCACCCCTTGCCCGGGCAGCGTGCCTGGCTGGTGCATGCTGCTGAGCACGGTGGCTGTTTTCTCTGTTAGGTTAAAAGCCATTTAGTCCCGTGTACTTTTCTCCCTGTGAACATATTAATACCCTGTATTCAAGCCACCTTTCACCTTCTTTTTAATAAACTAAACAAACTGAACTCTTTGATCACTCACTGTAGAGCATTTCCCACAGATCTTAATGATTTGTTCAAGTCCTCTTTGGGTTCCCCGAACCTTTAAAAATGTCTAAGTATCATCTGTGAGCCTCAGTCACATTTCATGAACTGTGCCTGGTGTTTAAGGGATGAAAACATAAGAGAGAAAAAGAAATGGAACTCCACACTTGTACATGGATAACATTAGGTAAGACATCTGGATGAATATCATTGCTTGAAGCAATGTTCATACTATTGCTTCTGGTATCTGAGAAGCAAATAGCCTCCCATTTAATTTATACTGTAATAAAATCTCATATTGATTTTAATAAAATTGAAGACAATAATTTTGAATGAAATCCCTGAGGCAGCTTCTCCATAAAAACTGACTCTTATTTTCTTTGCACATTCACGTTGCAATTCACGTCTAATAACAGTGAGCTGAGACATTGTTTTATGAAGAGCTGGCAATAGTTTTAAGTACAGTGTGAAGAAACTTTCTTTAGAAAAGAGGTGTTTGGAGAGCTCAGCACAGAGCCCAGTGCTGACATTGTGTAAGTGCTGTACAGCTCACAGTGATACAGTGCTCTTCCTCCTGTCCCCATCTTCTTCTTCCTTGAGGTGACAGCACGTGGATGACAAAAGATGATAAAAGCTCAAGCAGACATTAGGATGCCCTGGAGAACTCTGGGGAGTTGGTAGTTGTTGATATTTACTAAACTGCTGTGGGATTTGCATTTTACAGATCTTTAGTGTTTGCTGCCCACCCTGCACATACAAATCTCGTTGATGTTATTTTTCTCTTCCGCCCTGGCAGTAAGTTTAGTTGTGCACGACAATTTGCAGAAATGAGATGTAGAAATGAGATCTGCTGAGGAAAAAGCCAACTGCAACATAATGAATATTCACCTTGATGTTCAAGTCTCACTTTGAAATGTGTTGCCCAGAGGAGCTGCTAAGGAGAATTAGGATTTCATTGTTGAATGAATATTCAGTATGCTTTTAGTGCTGCTTCCTTCTTTTCCCTGAAACCAAAGTCTCCAGTGAGACATCTCCAATCAGTTTTGTTTCTCAAGTGCTAAATAGCAAGGGAAAAAAGCAATGCAACAGGAGGGAGATGCTGAAAAAGAAATGCAGCCCTGAGGCTGCACGATTTGTTGTCGTTGTTGTTGTTGAAGCTGGGTCTGGGGGAGATAGAAGTCATGTTTTGGAATGCTATGCCTCTTTCTCTGCCCAGGGACCCTACTAGCTCTGGCTGCCTGCAGAGAGGAACCTCCAAAAGAACAAACCACAATAATAATTGTGAAGATGGACGGGGAATGCCGGGCCACAATGAAAGGTGCCAGGGCTCCACATTGCAGAGCTCATTCCCTCTCCTGGGACACACAAAGGGCTTCTGCATGTGCAATCAAAGGCAGGTTGTTTTTTTCTGCCCACGGACTTCACTCACAGCATGTTTCCTGAAGCAGGGCTTATTTGGGGTAGATGGAGAGTGGTTCTCTCTGCAGGTGATGTGAAAACAAGCACTCCCCGTGATTGGATTGCTCCTTTACAGCAAGTCCCGTAGGCAGAGCTGCTGTCTCTGTGTCGCAGTCTGAGCACATCAAGCACTCCAGAATTTATCTTTTAGTTTTGCGACTGGAATGGATACAAATGGAAATGCTGAACATTACATTTAACATCAGAAAAAGCTTCTTTGCTGTGGGCGTGGTGAGACCCTGGGATGCGCTGTAGAGAGGGAGAGCGACTTCTGTCCCGGGAATACCCAAGCCCAGCTAGTGGTAGTCCTGGGCAGCGTGCTCTGGGTAATGTCTTTGAGTGGAGGTGAGGGCTTTTTACTGGAAATCGCATATATGACAATCCTTTTCTCCTTCTCACCTCCAAAACTGCCTCAGTCACTTCTGAAAACAATACCGAGAATTTCCTCAGCTGCAGGGAAGCCCTTTATAGTCAAGTTTATTCCCGGCTTTGGAAGATACACCCTCCCAAGCAAACAATGAGATGAGCTGTGCTGAGCCTGAGAGTTCTCAGATGCTCTAATTAGGCTGATCTGGCTTCATGCTTCCCAGCAGGGTGTTTCTGTAACAGTAACTGATGCAGGCAAGTTGTTCCTGCAGCAGGATGCATCCTCCTAAGGGTTCCCGGGACTGGGACATCTCAGAGTAATAATGGGAACTCTGCTGGGGCTCCCAGGCTCAGCCCTGCTGGGCTGCCCACCTGTCCCATGTGCTTTGTGTCTCTCCTTCACGCAGCTGCAACACCTCTGCACCGATTTAACCCTGCGCTGAGCCTGGTGAAGCTGCCACTCTGCTGCCTGCAAAGTGAGCCCTGCCTGGATGGAGGCCACAGAGACCCTCAGGAAGAGATCAGTGCTGCCTGGGAATGCACCTCTGTTACCAGCAGCATCGGGGAGGAGGATTTCCTCTGGCCCAAACAGCCTGTCACCTCTGCAAGCAGCAGGCTTATTTGAGGTGAAACTTGTCAGAACTTGGTTAGCTCAGAAGCCTTGGAGATTTTGCAAAATTCCTTGAAACGACTAAAATAAAGGATAAAATAAAAAAAGGATAAAACGTATCGAAAGAAGAAGGGGTTGTGATGAAAGATGAGGAGGAGAGCTGTAAGGTGACTCCCTGACCAGCACAGTTAAAGAAGGTGATTTTCCTGGTTTTCTCAGGAACTCAAGCCAAAAAGTTTTATTGTGGAGAGTCTGAATGTTCCTCTCACATTCACTGAATCCAGCAAGGCTGCAGCACCTGGGTCTGAGTACCCTCCTCAGCCAAACCCACCTCGGCTGGTGGAGCCCTTGCCTTCCTGGTTTGGGCAGCAAGTAAATAGCTTCTGCTAATGAAGCCTTGGCTTTCTGAGGCAGGCTTTAGTTCCTTGGCAATGTAGCATCGGGTTGTTTGTCAGCATGCTGAACACTGAACAGGCAAGGTGATCACGTCCCTGTTTGCTGGCCTGCCATGTCAAGCAGGAGGTAGCACGTTCCAAGTGTCTGGGGAGACGCGGCAGGAACAGAAATGGGAATTAACAGCTTCAAACCCACGCACGTGATTGCAGGGAGAAAGGGAATGTGAAATTCTGGACGAAAGACTATTTTATTTTTTTAGCCCACTCAAGCAGCAGCTGCATCCATGGAAACCGCCTGCGTGAGATCTTCCTGTTTGTTTTTCACCAGGATTTCTGTGCTGGCGGTGTTGTCATCAGACACTGTGTAACCAGTTAAAATTCACTGCTCAGTTACATTCTCTGCCATGAGAGATCTCGGTGCTCTCCGCACGGCAGGGCCGCGGCACAGGATGGGCAGCCAAGGGACCAGCCAGAGGCGCAGGTGGGCAGAGCACGGGCAGGGGGTGCCCAGGGCATCAGCAGAGCCCCTGCTCCTAGTCGGGGCCCTGCCACCCTCCAGGGCTCTGGTGCACAGACCGGCAGGAAGGGCAGGAGGCTGGCAGGGAGGACAGAACCTTTCAGCTGGTTTTCCCTCTCGGATCAGTGAAGTTGTGCCGGTCAAACCCCTAAATAATGCCCCAAATGTGAGCTTCCATCTCATGGAAAAGAGTATTTATGGAGAGTAAATAACATGTGTGGAGAGAAAGAGAAACAGAGAGGTCTGACAGAGCAATGGACAGGGCAGATAATTAAAAAGAGACAATTCTGCTCCAGAAATAAACAGTGTGATTGATAGCATGCTGCCTTGGCCATGCCACTCAGGTTCCATGTGCTGTGGCTGTCTGCAAGGGAAGGAGGCTTGCAGGGAAGCAGGACTGAGCTTAACAGAATGGCTCACAGAAGATGCTCTGGAGCTGAGAGCTGACATTTTCCAGTGGACGAGTGGGCTGCTGGGCTGCACAGCACAGCCAGGTCCTGCTGTGCTGCAAGTGGCTCTGTGCTGGAGGTGGAGCAGGAGATGGGACAGCGTGTGAAAACCAGAGACACTCAGACTCCTTTCCATTTGTCTCATTCATGAAAGCCAATTTCCTGCCCTTGCTTTATGTAATTGTCTTGTCTTCAATCTAATATTCCAGGTTTATGAGGAACAACAAATCAATACCCTCTTTTTTGAAAACCGCCGATTAATTAATTGCTGGTGTCTGCCTGCATGCTGCAATTGTATTAGATGTCAGCAGTAATTAATTTTTAAAGGAAATTGTTCTTGCTGAATTTTGAACACCAGCTTAGATTTCATCTTTCCTGCATGTTCATCTGGAGAGATGTCAGGCTGTTCCCCACAGTGGCATGTTCCTGACTTATCGGGTGAGGAACAGGTGCAGCTCATGGGAAAAGTGGACATTGACACATCTGCACTGCAGGTCTGGGGGCATTCTCACAGTACTTTTGCATTAAATATGTTACTTTGGCTTATAAGAAAGTGAAAATACACACAGAAAGCAAAGAAAAAATATATATGCCTTTTGAAAAAAAATAACCATCTTTATCAATGTAGAAAAAAAAATATCTGCAAGGTCTCCTTCTGCTGTTGAACAGACACTTTGACTGCTGTATCATACAGACTTAGAAGAAACATCAAACCTCCGCTTTTCTCCTGGAATACAAATTATCCTTATTAAAAACCGAATTTTACCTACCTCTCATTGTAGGTTTTTAGAGAGACTAAAGGATAAACAGGAAGGAAACAGCCTCTCCTCTGCTCCCTTTTTTTCACCAGTGAGAACATGTATTACTGAAAGATTTACCAGATCACTTCCCTCCCCTGAAGGTCAAGTGAGGAAGCTCAGTGGCATCTCACTGCCTCCTCCCTGCCAGGCCAGCTCCTAAAACATCAGCCTGTTCATTCAGCATTGACTGAACCTTGGGCTCCTCACACTGCTGCTTCTTCACATCCCTGCTTGGAGCCTTCCCCTCTCTCCAGGTTACCATGGACAAACCATGCAGTTCTGACATTCCTGCAAGTTCCCATGGGAAGTACACACCTTAACATCTCTAGTAGGTACAGGGATGACACGTGGCTGTCACTTTGCCTTCACGGAAACCCAGCCTCCCCCGGGACTGACCAGCGCTGCCATGCCATGGTTATGGAGGGCAGAGCAGCACCGTCCTCCCAGCCAGCAGGGCAGGGGCTGCAGAGTGCTGGGGTGTAACCAAGCAAACTGAAATCAAGCCAGGACACCAGTGCTAGCGTGCGGTGTCAAAAACCAGTATTCTAGTGAGTCCAAATTCACTGCAGTTCTGCCGACTTCATAGCTCAATGACCAGCGCCACCAGCCCAGGAGCATCACCACAGCACTAGTGCCTGCTGCAAGCCATGAAACCCTTGTGAGATGGCCTCTCTATACGGATCTGCTGAAGTTCCCTGACTGTAACCAATGGGGAAGAGAAAACCCCTCTTGTGAACTCATCAGTGTGCTTTAAAAACAGCCCTAAAAACTGTCGAAACCTGAGCTCTTAGGTTTTTCAGTGGCTTCTGAATTTAAATAGTTTCTTAATCCAATGGCTTTTCCCTCTCCCTTTACATGTTGCCTCAGGGTTATTTTTGCAGCATTACTTGAATTTCTTGTAACATGAACAGATTCCAATGCCAGCAGCATTGATCCGCTGTATTGTACTGCGAATTAAGGGGCTGTTTTCCAGTACTGTTGCCTATAGCCAGAATCTGTTCCTATGCCATTCTGTCCTCTGAGGGCTGAGCTTTGATTTACAGCCTGCAATAGATGGGGAAGGCAGGGGCAGTGCTGGGGGTGAGGGGGATTTAGTACTGGCTTCCTGCTTGTTTAACTGTCCTTGCTTTTTGTCTCCTTTCCCCCGTATTGACCCCTCTGTGCTTTCAGCAGCATCTGCCACTCCCAAGAGGTGAGGTGGTGTCATCTGGCAGGAGCATCACTGCAGGTTCTGGACACAGGGACTGTTGGGGCAAGCGCAGGAACTATGTGAACTATCTTTCACCAAAGCTGTTTTGGACAGAGGAGGAGGATAGAGCCATGAAAACTCTTCTGACCTCTTGTTTAAAAACATTTGGAACTGCAGCATTCAAACAGTCTGGCAGAATATTTTTCAATAAATCTTGAATGTGGCAGTTACATTTCCCATACTGTGCTGGAAAAAGGATTATAGTATACTTACTGCAGAGACAGGAAGATTGATTCTCACTTGGAAAATCTGTCAGATTTCTTGATTTAGAGAGCCGATGATTGGTGGAGTGTTTAGGCTTGATTTATATCAAGTTTTCTTTCTCGCTTGCTTGCTTTCTCACTTTTTTACCGTTGCAAGTTGTTTTAACGTTAACATGAGTTACTCTTATTCTGAATGATTCTTTGTTTAACAACTATTGGGGAGGTTTGGATGTTTTTGATATTCAAGTCAAAATTCTCTTCTCTACCTGTTTGCTCAGAGTAATGTGACTAAATTTCACTTGCATGACATCTAAATAAAGTCACTGTACTTTATGGTGACAGACATTGGAATCCAACCCTTTCTTCTAAAGAATGGGTAGACGCTTATCCCCTGTGGAAAAGTCTTCTTGGCCCAGAGAGCTCTGCAACAGATTGTCTAGACCTATAAAGATCAAGTTAATGTTTTCTTGGCCTGGCCATGGGAAGGAAGGTGGATCACATCCATAATTCCTCCAGGTCCTGGTCTTGCTGTCAGCACTCTGAGTGAAGTCTGGCTCACATCCAACAGAGTCTGATAACCCTGATTGCAAATGAACACTTGCGTGTAAAATGATTAAAGATGGTCCTCCAAAAAATACCCATTAGAATTTAACATTTACAATGTATTTTGAAGGAAAGTTCTTTGTTTTATATTCTCCTGCTCAAACACCATGTGGCTGAGCAGGGCAGTCAGTGAGTCATAGCTCTATGTGCATAATCTTGGTCTGATTGCATTGGTATTGAATTGCAGGTAGAGCATTAATTTGATTCTAAAAAAATACCTTTGCAAGTATCTAGTATTGATGAAAAGGTCATTATGGATTTGCAGTGAAGTTGTGTCCGTGCAGTGAGTTCAGCTCAGGACCAGCTCAGTCCTCATGCCACCAGGGATGGGTGGAAGCCAAATCTGGCATTGACCAAACACCACCCGGTGCAGGTGAGAGTTTTAACCTTCATACTTCATGCGGCTTTCAGCTAATTAGCACACATCTGGATTCATCTCTTATTGAATTTTTAGTGCACTTTTAACAATAAATGGATAAATAATTAACATAGGCCTTCTTATTAAATCCATATTAGGGCACTTGTTTGAGACCATTGACACTTTTAATTGGAGGTGTTGCGAAGTGCTTCTCCTTCTACAACTGCAGTTGTGGTTCCTCCCTGAAAGCATCAGACCTGAGGTAGATACATCCATCAGGAGGCTCCTCAGCTGGTGGTGGGCTCAGAAACGGAACAAATAATTCAGGCCCACTCATCCTATTTTTAGTGGCCATGTGTGGTGTGTCTCTTGGTGCACTGGGTGTTTGAAGGTGATTTCAGGTTCGCAGCCCAGTTCACAGATAGCTCTCAGAGCGTGCCTCTCTCAGTCATTACTCTTCCCTCCCTTAAGGAAGTGGGAGGCTATTTGGATGTGTTCTGGGCATAGCTAAATTATAGGTGAAACACACTGCTCAAACCCTGCCTCTCACAAGCAAGGCCAGATCCTTAGCTGCTATAGCACCCTTTTAATTATACATGTGGAAACAGTTCCCCAAAATTCATCTGGTTTCCTTCACTTGCATCTAGAAACCTAGAATTATAATCAGCACTAAATTGTAGCTGGGATTGTATTACATGATTGCTTAGATCATTAGTGCTGTTTCTGAATTTACTTTTTCTACTCCTTTCAGAGGATGTGATAAGTAGTGCTCAGATATAGTCCTATAGCTGCAGGGTGAATATCACCTTCTCAAACATAGTTTAATGGAACTTTCTTTCCTTTTGTGCTCCCATGGAAATAGGAGTCGGGCTGGATAAGATCACACATGACTGTTACTATAATTTTGCTCTGTGTCAGATATGATCTCATCAGAGCCTGACAGTATCACTAATTTGAGAAAAGGGCACAAGCATTAGAGCTGAGATATGCACCCTTTAGCAATCCTTCAGTTTCTGGGGAAGGTCTCTGGAATGCAAATCATTGGGCATTATGCTCTGAAACATTCCAATAACTTTTGAACCACAAAATTATGTGACTGTCAAAACTGAGGTCACTTCTACCTCTCCTCCTCATCCTGCTCCCCTGTACCTGAATACAAATCCGAAAGATGTAGGCTATTAGTATTCCAATGGATTTCCTTTTCCATATGAAAAATGAAGGCTTCATTTAAAAAGTAATTTTAATGTTAAGTTACCTATTTATGGTGGGTCCTGCACTCAGCTTGCATGAAGCAGATGTATAAATATTCTTTCTAACCAAGGACTAAATCTTGGTCCTGGCTCTGAGATGGTGCACATGGAATAGGCCCATGTGACTGGATAAAATTCCAAAAGAGGAATTATTTCTCTATTTTGTTGGGTCCCTGGCAGTATGTAAGTTCTGACAACTTTGAGAACTGAGATGTAGAGCATTACCTAGCAATCCCTGGTACAACGTCTCCAGCTGGACACCTAAAAGCCCAAGGATTTGAAATTGCACCTCGTTTTTAGACAACATAGAGCATAAAATAATTTATTTAGCAGCTGCAGCCTACTGCATAAATCCCTCTTTGGCTGTGGTAGTTGCTGGCAACACTTAGAGTTCTGCATCTCTGGCCTGTGCTCTGGTTCCTGTTGTTCGTTGCACAGTGTGGTCCTCTCAGGCATCTCTCCCAGCTTCTATTCTGGCCAAAGGAGGCTTCAGCCTTTCCCTGAAGGGTTCTAACACTGCCCTTAGCTTCACTGCAAGCAATGCTCCTGCCACAGCTGCCCCTCCTGTATGGGAGATGTTTGCCCTCAAGCTCTGTGGGGTCCCCCTCATTCCTCCCCCTGGGCCAGCTGTGTTGGGCACATCCCTCCCGGGCAATGAACCAGGATTTGCAGAAGTGCCTCGAGAACTCAGGATCCTGAATCCTGCTGAATGGTATGGTGGATTTCCAGCACTGCTTTCCTGGGCATTCAAAAGCCCCTGGTGTTTGCTCCATGGGAGGCAGGTACCCCATCATGGCTCTGGATTCACTGCCTCCTGGTTTTGCCCAAAAGGGTGGGAAGGCTTTTCTGTTTCTCTCTCTCCGCAGGGAAATCAGCACTATAGAATTATTAACAGAGTTTATGGAAGTGGCTAAGCATGATTGAAAGGATGCTTGTAAATGTGGGTAGAACTTGTCAGTGGCTCTTTAAAAGTGAGTAATACCATTTTAATCGTCGTCCTTACTGCTATAGATCACAATAAGGTTATGCTGATGGAACTATCAAGCATAGTAAATGCTCTAAGTACAACATGTTAGTACTAATTATAAAGTAATTTAACAACAATGTATATGGAGAGGGCAATTTTGCATGCCAATTCACCATGGCAAATTTAATTGTATGGAAGAAGGGGAAAGCAAAATATTTTCAATAAAGAGTAAAATGATAGACACTGAGTGGCTTTTCCAGTGCTGGTGGCATTCCTGACTCCTTTTGAAAGGGTTGCTGCCACCTCACCCCACCGAGCATCCCTCTGGTACATGAATATTCACAGGATGCAGATCTGGGACAGATTGCTGGCAACAGCTCTGAGTCTCCTCAGCCAAAGCAGAAGTGTGTTATTTCTCATTGAGGCAGGTAAGCTGTCAGTGGAAGTGATGTGAAATGGTAATGGAGAATGTACAAATAGGCCCCTGGGTCATTTCCGTTTTATCAGGTTGCAGGAAGTCAGAAGCTGTTACTCACTGAAATAAACCATCTATCAGCATTAAGCTCCCCCCCCTGCCCCTCCCCGCTTTCAATTATTGCAATTTACAGAGCTATGAAAAGACTGAATGTAGGAGGAGTTTCATTGTTTTGGGTGAAATAAGTTCTCTTGCTCTTTGCCTCAAAGATTTTTTTTTTATCAATATTGTAGTTGCCTTTCACTGTTCTGGACCCACAAACAGATGTCTGAGAGTATTTCTTTCTTCGAAATGGTTACAAATTCTTCTTCCTGAAGTCTGGGAGTTGCTTTGGCAGTTCTGATACTGTTGCTCCCAACAGAGGTAGAAGCCTGTGGATATTAACAGACCTTAGTTTTAAAATCTGACGCTTTTCCATGTTAAACTTCATTCCTGTTTTTGCCAACCTTTTGGTAACCCTGCTCCAGTGTGAGGCTAACAGTGCAGCTTCTGCTGATGGGAAAAGGCAGCTAAGGACTGAGACTCTGCCTTTCTCTTGCTAATCTCATTATCATGAAAACCTGAAATCTGTGCTACTTCAGGGCAGCATTTTCCCCTCTATGTGTCCTTCTGTATCGAAAACCAAATCACTTGATGACTCCCTTGTCTGTTTTACTGCACAAATAGCAATAGGCATCTCTTCAGACTTCCAACTTGCACTTAGAAATTGCTTTTAATGTTTCCTTCCATTGACTGTTAATCAGTTGTAAGAAGCTTTTTAAACAACCTTTTCATTACCTTGAAATGGCTGAAGGAGATGATCCTCAGCAGTTGATAAACCGAAAGAAGTCTGTTTGAAGTCAGTAGAATTATGCTAACTTTTACCAGCTAAAGCAATGGTTCTTGGCAGCAGGATGACTGACTCCTGAACCATGTAACTGCCTGGCAAAGCTCAGGTAAATTCAGTGGGGATTTATCTCAGAGGGTGAGCTGTGCCATTTGCTTCCCTGTAGGTGATACTGTACCATGGTTTGTGAGATTCACTCCCAGAGACAGAAAAAAACTCCCACTTTCTGGCCTGCGGAGATTTTTGATTAAGATCTAATGCTGTCTGTCCCTTCACGGATCCCTGGAGTGTCACGGAGATGACAGCTCCCTAGCTGGGAAAACAAAGTGCTGCCACAGCAATGACGCGTTACAGGGATGGGATTTCCCTCCACTGCTCTCCTCCCGCGTCCTGCCCGGCTGGTGCTGCGAGTCACACGCTGCCTGAGCACTTCTGCCTCGGAGGCTGCTTCTTTCTGCCTGTGGTCGCCGGCAGTGTGGTAGGAGTTTCCCGAAGGAGGGCTACAGGCAGAGCTGTGGCTCAGTGTTTGTGTGGAGTGGGCTGTTGGTCACTCTCATTAAATGTGGAACACTGGAGGTGGGTGTTCCAACACCCCAGCAAGGTCGGGGTCTGCTTCAAGCTGGATGTTGTGGAGAGATGGGAGCCTGGGGAGATGCGGGAGCCTGGAGGATGCGGGAGCCCGGAGGATGCGGGAGCCATGGGGGATGCGGAAGCCGGCAGGGATGCGGGAGCCGGCGGGGATGTGCCAGCCCTGCTTCCCAGCGCACTCGACTTCTGGGGCTGAATAATCTGCTGAAGCACCAGCTGGTAGAACCCAGTTTCAGATGGTGGGCTCTGGGAAAGGCTAGACTGAGCACAGTGAGAAACTGACCAGGGTTAATTATTCTCAGGTAAAAATGCTTAGAGATGCGGGCGCGCTGGGCCTTCTTCGCCAGCATCTGGAACTTGCCTATAGACTCATTTCAAATTAAACAATAAGCATTTGCATCTGTAAGCAAACAGTTGTTAAATTTGCACAAATAATCAATTTGTTCCATCCCAAGGATTTCCAATCAATATTGCATTCCAGCAGAGAAATAATGTAATAAGCCACTATTAGAATAATGTTGTGTTCGTTTGTCGATGCTCACAACCGACAGTAAATCATTATTTTAATTAATTCTTAGATTACTTAAATAAAAGCCATTCTCATTTTTCATTCTGCTCTTTTTATAAACATAGTTTTATTGTGCTCCTAGTACAGATAAAATTGGCAGGATTGACCAGAAATGGATGTAACTTTTATTTCTCCACACTGCCGATGCAGGCCTGCTTTTATTTTTGGAAGTGATTTACAAATAGCAATATGAGTTTTTGTAAAATGCTGTGGAAACAAGTTGTTTTGGAAGTTCCCCTCTGTGTAGTTCTGATTAAAGGTATTTTGCATATATACTAATTCTTTAGCAATTTTCAACTCGGATATATTTGTACTTAGCCTATGTCTTGCAGTGAATGATTAAAATGAAGGATTTTGGCTTTTCTAACTTGAGAGAAGTGAGCTGCTCCTGAGTAGGGGGTGTTCTGTACAACAAGAGTCTTCCTCACACAGCTCTGGAGAATGACAATCAGTGCATGGTTTGCATTTTCTTGTCTAATTATAATTAGCCATATATTTGCAGCAATAGCAAATTAAAGGTCTTTAACAGTCCTTGGTGAAATAATGCAGAAAGTACATGGAAAATAATTTTGTTGTGCCTCATTACATGCAGAGTGGGTAGAAGTGGAATAAGCATTTGTAACAAACCTCTATGTTTACAGAAGTTCAGAACTTAATTTTGATGCTGCTGTAGATGTAAGTGGAAGATTGTGTTTCCTGACCCAGAAGAATTTTGAAATTTCCATTTATTTACCCTTTTACTCTCTCATATTGCTGCCACATAAGAGAACTGAAGAGGCAGTTTGTGGGTGCATGAATGTAATTAGTCTGAGGAACAAAACAGGCCCAGGAAGGATGTTGGTTTACCTTCAGTCACTCAAAAACAACCAACCATGAACTGGGTTTGTAAAGCTGAGGTAGTCTGAACTAAACCAAGTCTTTTTCAATGGATGCTGCTGTGGCAGGTGCAATTTTCGTCGTGGTCGTTGTTTGTTTTTTCCAAGTTTATTTTCTTAATTGGGAACACTTTGAACATGGCCCTTTTCCACAGGCAGTTTTTGACAGAGCAGGAAGAGGATGCAGGATGCTCTTGTTGGCATCCAGTGGCTGGTCCTGCACCACTCCCCCAGTGTGCCTGAATGACCTGAATGAGAACTGAAGAGTCCATGAAATGTATTGATCTTCCTCAGCAATGTAAATAACTGCAGAGCTGCTCAGGTACTAGTTATGGGCATCAACACAAAACTGGAAGACAGAATAAACAAAGCAATAGGAAATAACCTAGAAGCCCAGGGCAGTATCCTGTGCTATCAAAGAGCCGGGCTGGATAGCCTAACAGGATTTCTGTCCCTGGCAATTAGGATTAATCCTGTTTGTAGCTGGGAAGGAGTTGTCACAGGTAGAAGCTGGTGTCTCTCCCTTTCGGAATGAACATTAGAAGGAGTGAACACTTGCTTAAAGCCCAGGCCTGCTTCGTCCTTCAATCAGGAAATTTAGTCATGACAGTGGGGGGTGAAATGATATTTTTGGCATTGCCCAAAGAGCACAGAATTTTCATCTCTGGGTTATCCTGTGGCTCACAGCTATACAAAAGTTCTGCCATGGGGAGGGCTTAGGCTTAAATCATCCCACACAGCGTGTACAGGTACACTCCAGGTGCATCCTGTGTATTGTTGTAGTATTCGAATATAACCTTTAATTTACCTTCTGTTTGCGACTACGTGGTCATTATTACTCCTGAAAACTGGAGCGATACAACTATTTGATCCCCCAAGACTGTTACTACGCCAGAAAATTCCTTGCAAATACACATTTTGACAGACCTCATTCTTAGTCAATGGCAAACTGACAGCTACAGTTTTACGCAAAATTAAAATGCCTAATTCTTCCCTCCATTTTGGAAGACCTTATGCATGCTTGTAGTCTGTCAGTTTCCTGAGCTATGTGTAGATGTTCCATGCTGATGAGAAAAGTTCATGCTTGTTTTAGGTCACTTTCTTCCCCTATCTGCTGTTTAATATTAATGATGTAAGTTGCTGTGTCAAAATATTAAATAATTGTAACCTGTACAGGAAAGGAGTTTTATTTTAACCTTTGAAAACTATATTTACATGTTTTAGTATATATGAATAATGCATAAAGTTAGGTGCTAAGGTTATTTTCAAAGTCAGTCATTTCAGGATCAAGCTGTAGAAAACAATAAAAGAGAAGAGTGGTTTCTTTCCTCTTGCTCTCCCCCTTTCTTTAATTCCCCAGGATTCAGGCAATAACATTGAACTTGAATGTCATTAGGATTTCTTACTAAACTTCAAAGCTTAATTTAGTCTCTGCTGGAATAAAGAGAGGCATAAAACAGGCACAGTGGAATCCATTTAAATGAGTGACTGTGAAAAAAAGACAGTTTCTAAGAAAATAAATGTTCTACACATTTTTGTAACAGAAATCTGCCATCAGAGCACAGTGCCTTGAGTGCAGCTGTCCCCTGTCCCCCGGGTGGTGGGTGCTGTCCCAGCTCTGCCCTCTCTGCTGCGGGGTGGGGTCCCAGCCCTGTGTCCCCCAAGGCAGTGCAGAGGCTCCAGGCGACTCCAGGCAGTGACAGACCTCCTGGTCCCAGTGTGGAGGATGTGGGACCAGCTGCCCGTGCAATCATACATGCATGTATTTGTGTGTATTTGACAATTTTCCAGAACATCATTGTAATAGGGTAAGTCAGCATGGAAGATTTGGTTTATTTTCCAGCATATTTGATGCTTCATGAAGGATGCAGTTGTACTGCAGACCGCTCCTTTATAACCTCACACGTCATAGAAATGTTCTTGTCATTAGCAAGGTGTTGCCTTTAAATCACTTCCCTCTCTGTGTTCTTTATTCATTGTGACTTGAATTTTGTCATATGAAATGAGCTGTATAATTTTGCTAGGGTGGTACTAAGTGCTTTTTTTCAGAAGCATTATAGGTTAATGCAGCTTCCGACACATCTAAAAAGCCAAAGGCTGTGATTATCTGTTTTGTCTTCGGGATAAGTGCTCATAATCCAGTCACTGTGTCTGCAGCAATTGCTCCAGATAATTCAGTTTGCTTCCGACCCACCCGACTGGTGCAGAATGGACCTGGAAAGGTCTCTCCACTGTGGTCCATAGGAGGAAAATATTTTTGTTTTCAGTACCTGTTAGGGCTTGTGATTCCATAGCATCTCCTGTCCACGCACCTTGGAGCTCTGCATTTGGCACACTGAAAGGCAGCAATAGCACTGGGGCAGGACCTGCAGGAGCTCTAGCCAAGGCTTTGGTGAGCCTTGAACTGCAGAAAAATCCCTCCTGGTGTCTCCAGGGTGGGCAGGAGGCAAGTTGGTAACTGCAGAGCACCCTCCCATAGCCAGGGGTGTGACAAGCAGGCTCCAAGAGCAGGGGCGAGACACAACTCTGCAGTAAGAGGGCAGGGAGGGACCAGATTGATGAGGTTTGGATGGTAGGTAGAGTCCTGCGATGGGAAAAGCTCCTCATCTGGGAACCAGTAACTGAAGATAAATAGGTGCTGTGTAGAAAGAGCTGAGAGATAGATGTGTTTGCTGGTCTGAGTATGCAGAAGGCTGAAAAATGCAACATTGTGGTTCAGAGGGGAAGAGCTGATTTACAGTTCATTGTAACTTGTACATGAGGAAATTTGTTAGGCTAATTAAACACTAATATAAAAAGGAGATTCAAAGGGATAGCTTCCTTAAAGATTGCTCTCAACCACCCAAGGTCAAAAGTAAAGTGTAAGTAATGCAGTTGAGAAGTCAGATCTTTCTGATTGAATAAATGTCACAACTGACAAAAGCGGTAATTCAACTTTTTATATTTGAACATCTCATTATATTGCAGGCCATTGCAAGACACATTAGGTTCCAGAGAGGTGCCATGTAAGGTCTCCTGCTGATAATCCATCCTTTAATTATTTCATGGAGGTTAATATTGCTGTAGTAGTATAGTATCTTGGTCTTAGCAGTGAGTGATGGGTCTTAAAAGAAATGGGTTTAATGGAAAATTCATAAAGTAGTGCAGAAAGACAGAACTGCTGGTGATGACGTTCATGCTTTTTTAGAATTGCTTTAAAGGCTTTATTTTGCAGTTGGTTTCCAGGAAGAAAAACCATTTTCTCTCCTATTATGTCCTCTCTTCTAGTATGGTTTACCTACTTTTTAGCTGCAGTTCAATGGAGAATCTGGATTCCACCTTGTCTGGTGTGACTGTTGTTCACTTTAACAATCTCAAGTGTTAAGCTCTTCTTATTCAAATGTAGCCTCTCTGTTTTGTTCCGGTTGCCTGCTTATGACTCATGACTTCCTGAGGAAGACTGAAAGCTTGAGGGAATTGCGTGCATATTTCTTCCATTTCTAATAGTTCTAATACGAAATAAGAAGGCAAGTCTATGTGGAGTGAACATCATGGCTTTCAGTCCACTGCAATCCCTCACCACTTTGTGGCCCTTGAGACCCTAACTGCCAGGGAAGGCACTGAGTATTGGGAATGGGGACATGACAGCCCCACAAGCCCCATACCAGCCAGGCGGCACAAAGATGAGGCACGTGTGGAGTGTAAACAGGGAGAGACTCAGGCTGAAGTGTACTCCACATCCTGTATTTTTTTTAAAGCACCAATGATACACAGGCAGAGGAAGTTCAGCTCCCTTTATATAAATTTGTTTTATTAAAATTAGTATTTTCACTCAAATTTTTAAGAAATCCTTTATTTCACATGAACAGAAGCATCTCGCAGCAGGGCAGCCCCTTTGGCTGCAAGGTTTAACCACCCCCAAGCTGCCCAGTGGCCCAGGATCATGGGCCAGCTGCCCTGCCAGCCCTGTGTGTCCCTGTTCCCTCCCCACTGCACACAGGCCCCGTGCAGGGTCAAACAAACCTCAGGGAACTGCAGGAGTTAGAAATCAAACCTGCAGGGCTGCTGGACGTGGCTCCAGAGGGCAGCTCTAAGTAGCCATGGTTTTTCAGGTCGGATTGCCTTGGAGTTCCTCCAGGGATGCAGGGACGAGGTAGGAGGTGGGATCCTACCCCTGCAGGGGCCAGAAGGGCTGGAGTTCACCCTGCTGGCCCCTAATCTCCATGTGGTCCAGGCTGACATCAGTACGGACTGGCCGCGGCGATTTCTAGATCCAAGAGCGCTGACTGTGGTGACATTTGGCCCTGGAGTCCCCCCAGACCCACAGTGATTCTCCAGGTGAAGAGACGGAGGTGCAGAAACCTGTGCTGAGCCCCTAACATAGGTGGCACTCCTTTCTCTGCCACTCTTCTGGTTCTCCCTTCTTCCTCCATGCCCCTGGAGCCAGGTTTGGGGCTGTTCGGGGCTGATAAAACCCAGGCATTCCCAACTGGTCCTGCTCAATGTCTGTGTTCTTCTACAGGTCGCCAGCTGTGTGCATCATTGTGGGGGATGCTGCAGTCACCCCCTTCTCCCAAAAGGGGAGAGAATTTGCACTGCCCAGCAGCCTCCACAAGTATCTTTGCCATAACTGCTAGAGAGGTCTGGTACTTTTTTTTTTTTTTTGCTTTTCTTCTTGTTTGTTTGTGGGTTTTTTGTTTGGGTTTTTTTCTGGTTTTTTTTAAGAAAAAAAAACTTCATTTTTAACCACAGCGGCATGATACCAGCCTATCATCTTGGCACATACTCCCTGGGCAGCCCTGAGAAGTTTCTTCCCCTTAGGGCTTCATCCACTGTCAGGATGTATCTGTTGATAAGATCTTTCATTTCCTGGGTGAATGGCTCAAAATTCTTTTGCTTAGCACCAGACCGTTTGAAATTCCCATCTCTGTTGTTCTCCACACAGAGCAGCCGGTCCTCTGTCACTGTCACGTTCAGAAACTCCACCATCTCCTTCAGCTTGGGGATGAGGCTCTGCTTCAGGTCCTCATAATGGACAATGAGCAGGCGCTTCCCGTACTTCAGCCACTCCAGGACATGGGAGGCCCACCAGGAAGCATAGCTGTTCACAAAATCCGGCCACTCTGCATGACCGGGAAACCAGGAAAATGAGACACTGTTAGCAATGCTGCATGTCAGCAATTTTCCTTTGCCTTAGGCATTAATGATACTTTGATCTCTACTTGCTGTCTACGATAATTTAATTTCCTGAAGTCAAGACAGTCCTACTGAAAGCTTTTGGGCTGGACAAGAGCATTTGTGGCTGAAATGTAACAATTTGCAGTTTGCAGTATGGGAAAGCCGTTCCCAGCAGACTTTTTCTCTTTTCTGGGGGCTATTTTGTCAGTTTTTGATGAATAGGTCATGAGCTGTGACTGATGAAAGGTGATACATCAACTTGGGAAAGAAATGTGCTGTGACACAGGACACTTCCTCCACCAGCCCTCTGCAAGCCACAGCTGTAACGCCTAAAATATGTACAAGGAGAAATGGAAGCCAAATGGCTTTTCTGCTGCAGAGTCTGAATGCAGCAGTGTATCCAGTGGGGAAACTGCAGTCACCAGCCAGCTTGCCAGTCAGACACGTGGAGTGTGGCAGGCAGGTTCTGAAGTCTTTTCGTGTGTTCAGGGCACACTGAATCTCAAGTCCACTTATTGCTATTCTTATTTTCCTGCAGCGCAGTAGCACCTGTGCAGGGCTATAAAATTTCCTTCATGAAATGTCATGCTCCATCGGCTCCTCCAAATCTTAAATTAGATTTCTTATGGTTATTACGTGCTGCAGGGGCAAATTTTCTTCACCACAGCCTGGCAAGTGGGCTGTGCACAGAAGCATCGTACATGGACATGTGTTCTATGCCCAGCAGTGCAGTGGCAGTGACGCTTCCGTGTGCCTGTGGCATTGGTGCTGTGCTCCCCTCCCCTCTGGGGGTGGGCACACAGCAAGACCACAGCTGCTCCCACCGTGCAGGTGTCAGAGGTTTTGGGACTGATCTCAGCTGCAGTGGGACTCCAGTCCCACTGAATTTGTTTGCAGTGCCCACTGAGGTCCTAGCGTGTCCCCTCCTCCCAGCATACTGAGGAGTTGGGTTTCACACCAGCCTGTGTTGGGATAGTGCTTACCTTTGCTCTTCCAGTTGCGGTCAGTGGCATAGCCCAAGTGCCCAGCATATTTTCTGTTGAACTCTGCTATCAGCGATTTGTACGGGTTCCTTATCAACAGGATGGCCGAGTCGAACATTTCAATCTCTGTCTTGCCACTTTCATGTGTTTTCACGCAGATGGTCCTTCTACTTCTCCAGTGGTCTTTTTCTCCTTTAAAACCTGTTTTACAAGACAGGATTGTTGTCTTTCTTGCCTGATTATATGTCTGTGCCTTTTTCCACTAAATCACTCCCTACAGTGGTGTAAAGCTGGTGTGACAGTACCAGTCGGCTAAACCCATGGCTGGAGCCCCAGCCAGCACTCTGGGCACGCACTGGCAGCCAGGCTACCCCTCCGCTGGGGGAAGCATCCTCAGCCTCACACTGCAACGAGGCAGCTTTTCGCAGGGCCAGTGCTCGGTGCTTGTTGAACCTCTGCCCCCTCTGGATACTGTTCTTCTAGAGTAATTAGTAACATTTGAAAATTCAGCCTACATGTTTACTGAAGGTTCTCACCCACAGCGTTTAGGTAACTGGTCTTTCGGACCAGCCTGTCAGGTGGGAGCTGCATGTGTGTGTGCACAGGGGACCAGTGCAGGCAGTGTGCACATTTGCAAATGTCTGGCTGTTGTCTGTGAGGGCAGCTGCCTGTCAGAGCAGTGTGCTGCTGGAGCTGTCCCTGCTGCCATCTGCTCTGCGGGAGGCTGCTCGGTCCAGGCGATTTAAATTGTACCAAACGTGCTGACAGCGACAGCCATTGTTGGCTCAAGCAGAAGGATGACAGAGCAATAAGTGAAGCTCTGTGCTTTGGAAGGGCTGCCTGTGTCCCATCTCTTGGGCCCCAGTACCTTTGTTGTAGAGGGCTCCATCAAAGTAATAACTTCCTGTGTAGTATCCTGTGGCATGCTCTATCAGATGGCGTGCCCACGTATTCCCAGCCCCAGGAAAGCTTGACAAAGCAACAAACACTTTGGATTTGGTGGTTAAGAATTTCCTGTCCGTGCAGCGGGTGTCTGTGAGTAGAGAAGATATTTCATTGTTAGCATTGTGGCTTTTTAATAATTCCACTGACAGCTCTTGATTAGAGTTTATTGCTTCCTCCTTCTCTCTCTTACAAATATAGGATATCAATTTGGTCTGGTTGTGAGTCAGCTACTTCCTAAAATTAATTCAGCTGTATGAGGCCAAAGAGATTATCCTCAGAGAGGTTTCTGCTGGTTTTGTGTTAGGCAGCGCTTTTTTGATAAAGCTACAACAAACCATTGTACTTGCCAGCAAGTTGTCTTAAAAGCCTCTCGAAGCCTGTTTGTTACCAGCTATTTGCCTGTCAGGTTGACTCTTCAATGGAACTCTAAATGTGCCACTATACCTGGAAATTGGGAGTTTTTTTACACTGGAAAAACACCTCCAGGAAAGCACTTCCTTTGTTAATTTTAAGGTTGTGAGAAATTTCATTGAACTCAGTGCAAATCACGGCATGGATAAAGTTGCCAGAGCCACCTAAATGGTTTTCTAGATTGGAGCTTTACTCTCTGCCTTTTTTTCTGGCCTTCAACATGTATGCAGATGAATATTTTAGAGGAAGATGAGTAGAGCAGACCTAAGGTCTGCAGAGCTGCCTCAGCGGCTTCCTAACGTAGGGGCTACATGGTGGAGAAATGCCTTCCCAGGCTCTCCCTCAATTCTCTCCGTCTGCAAAATAATGATGTTTTTCTGTGTTGGAGGGAGACTGTGCTGCACAACGAGAGAATGGAAAGATGCATCCTCATGAGCATGATTGCAAGGGGGGAGTTTAGAGAAAGACTGTTTCCTAAATTCGTGCCCGTATGGTGATACCCACTGCTGTGGCTCAGACTGCTGTAAATGAGATCACTTTTACCCTCTGCAGAAGGGGCACAGGGGCTGTTTCCAGCAGCGGTGGCCCTGGCCCTGGCCCAGCGAGGCTGGAGCTTGTACCTTGCACAGGTGTCTGATAGACTAGGCAGTACTGTCCCCCAGCAGCACTGCTGGCATTGCGCGTCCCGCTGCAGCGCAGCCTGTCCGTGCCCTCGCGCAACGGGAACCGCCCCGTGGGGTACCCGCAGTAGCACTCCTGCCCTCGGATCACTGCCAGTGGGAACTCCTGCAAAAGAGGGAAAATGGATCAGTGTGTAAATGCCATGGCATCAACAGCCTGCAGTGAATGCTGCTGCCGTGCAAGGAAAATAAATCTTCACAAGGCCACTGTCAAGATCAAAGCAGTGTTTGATATGTCATTCTAAAGTTCGTGCTGCTTTACTGTTATTGTCTTCATATTTGTGTTACCTTACTTCTAGATAGGAAACCTACTAAGGCGTGCAATCGTGAGGAAGTTATAGTTCGTTTGCAAGGAATAAATTCCTAAGGAAGATTCTTGTCTGTAAGAAGTGTTGTTTAATGGATTTGATGCAGAGTAATTCAGGTTTTGGTATACTAGTGTTACCCAGGAAGGGTAACAGGCTGCAAAGCTGTAGTGGTGGGGCAGTGAAGCCCAGCTGCTGGACTAATAGTGGTAAGAATTAAAAAACAAATTTGAGGGAAATGGGCTAAATATTTGCTGAAGAAATTAGCAGTTGCTTACTGGCCTTAAAATTCAGGTTTTCTGCCGTTTACTAGAAAGATTTGGATTGCCTCAGAGTCCTCTGTGGGCTCTCCTAGTGGCATGGGGCTGTGTGGGCGGGCAGAAGGTTGAAGGAAGTTCAGGGAGTATTTGAGTGCAGAACGTTCCAGTCCACCTATTCCATATCAACACTTTTTGCCTTTTAAAAGTCTTTTGGAGTCTGGGAGCCTGTGACAGGATTGCTGAGTAGCTTATCTCTTGCTCTTTCCCGTGCGTTCATCCTCTGATAAAGAGTCGAATGCAACACGTGTGCCGTGTGTGCCCAACAGCCAACATTTACTTAGTGAATGAGATATGACATTGTCAAAAACTATTTACAGATTTGATCCAAGGGCAAAACAGTTCTGGGTTTGCCTGCAAACAGAAATTTTTCCTTTACAATGAAGCAGTGTTTCTCAGTTTGAGAAATTAGTAAGAGTCCCTGTCCTCAAACACAGCCTAGAATAAAAATGTTCCTTGCATCTCATGCCAAGTGGCCCCTGGAAGTGATGGACTTTTCTGGAAGGCTGGAGGTTCTGTGAGGCATCAAAACAACTACTCCTCTGTGCTCCTGCATCTGCAGAAGGTGGTCAGTGCAGAGTGGTGCAGTGTCTGGCCCCAAGGCAGGCAGAGTGGGCAGGCTGACCCTCACCTGCGCAACCTTCGCGAGGCTTGGGCAGCACATGAGTGAGGAAGGAGAGAAACCTGGAGTGGGCTTTGCCTGGGAAATCTCAACATTTCCCTAGCATCCAATCTAAACCTTCCCTGGTGCAACTTGAGGCCATTTGCTTATTCCATGGGAGAGGAGATTGTGCTGAGGCCGTGGGTCCTGGTCAAAGCACTGTAATCAGCCAGCTGAAAGTTTTAATTAATTTTGTGATGCTGAAAAAAGTAATTGAACTTTGAGTCTAGTGCATGAGGCTGAATGTGGCTGCAGGCAAAATCTGACCACACAGTGAACCCTGTGTAGAAAAAACCAGCCCCATCAGAGCGGGGAGGAAGGGAAGGGAACCAACAGCCACTAAAGCTGAGGGTGCCCTGCCTGTGCCCTGTGCATGACTCCCTGAGTGGAGCCAGCTCCCTTGGAGGGCACTGGAGCCACGTTTCAGACGCTGCCAGCCCACATCCACCCTCTGGCAGCATGTGTCCCCATGAGCTGCAGCCACCTCCCCCGGGGTCACATATGGCTCAGGGTTTGATTGGAATGTGACACAGAAATGGTATTGATTTCCTCGTGGTCGATACTCATCACTTAGAGCAGCTTGCCTGTGTATCATGTCTAGTGGCACCACTCTGATCCCTCCCACCATCCTCACTCCAGCAGTTGGACCAGATTCATCACTGGGTATTTAGTCTGATGAGTTTTGTCCTTTAGAAACTAATTTACAAATTCAAAGCTCTAAGGCACTGATCTCTGCCCTTCCTTTAGTAGATTAGAATTTAAAACAACAAAAAAGAAGAAAGGATGTGAAATGAGAACTGTTCTTACTTTCTTGGAGCAAAATTCAGAGCACATCTCCACCGTCAGATTGGGCTGTATCAAAGAGGCTGGAAAGGTGTCTGTTAAATTTTCTGGAGCTCTAAAACATCCTCGATAGATAACATTCCTGCCTGCGGGGATATGAAATAGGTTTCTCTTAAGAAAACAATGCCCATAGTATCCTGCCTCTTTCACAAAGAAGAATATTAGGTTCAGAAGTCAAAAATAACAAAATACATTTTATATTAAAAAGGCTGCAGAAATAAAAGAAAGTATGATATACACTAGAAAAATGTGTTGCAAATCACGTGGTATTGAAAGGAGCACATGCCTTCGGCTTTGTACAAATCGTGGAAAGCAGGGCTGCAGCACCGAGTTTGAGATAAATTCCACCAGCCGAGGCCATTGCTATTTGCAGGTGCCAGTTTGCTCTGAAGACCTGCTTTCCCCTTAATGGGTTAAAAGCCCTGTTAAAAATCTACAAAGCTTCTGCATCAGAAAAGGAAAGGAATGTAAATGACTCCTGAAAACCTCCTCACCGGATCCACCTTCCTCTTCAGCTGCCTCTCTGCTCCCAGGCCTTTTCAGGCCAGGGGAGTTTGCTGCAGCCTTTCAGACCCTAAACCGGGCTTTTGTCAGCTGCTCAGGGATTTCGGCTTCCATCGTCTCTTCAGCACCAGCCTCTGATTTCACCTGCTTCTGTAGAAACACCACGGAGCTTGGCAGTATTGCTGTTGCTGCCTTGAACGGTATTGCCAGAACTGATGTGGGAAGTGAGTTGAATGACAGGAGAGACGTGGTGCAGTTACAAAGAAAAAAAATTGGTTCTGCATTAATTTCTTGGCAGAAAAGCCCAGACTTTCTAGCAAGAGCCTAGAGCAATCTAAGGAGAAGCTGGTTAAATTTTGTTCTCATAACTATTCAAACAATTTACTAGAAGCAGAGCTGGATCTCTGGGATCACTCAGGTGATATGAAAATAGAATAACTCCACCCAAGCTGAAAGGAACAGGAGTCTACCTAGGACCAGGTCCCTTTGAGCACAGCACCAAAGAATAAAAGAACAGGAGTGTTCGGACTTCTCAGAATGTTCTTGAAAAGTCTTTCTACTAAATCTCACACTGATATTTAATTCCTGAAACAAAATGTTTACAAACATGTTTGAAGTTTTCTCAGCAGTCAGGAAGAAAGCTTGAGCTGCCTACACCAGCATCGGGAGGGAGCAGAATCCATGGAGAACCCATGGATTACCCTGAAAACGGCTGGGTTTGTGTGCTCTACCCGCTTTCTTTTGGGGAAGGACACCCTGAGGCACACGGGACTCTGCCACAGCCACCCCTGGCTGCCACAGCTGCACGCTCTGGGCTTCAGTAAATTATATGGGGGCACGAGTAAGGGTGTCCGGGGAATCACGGCGGGAGGAGGGAGGGGAGAGAGAGAGGGGGGACACAGCAAGCTGTGTCTGGGAGGGTTTAAATGGAGATGTCACTGAATATGCTCTGTGTAAGGAGAAGACTTATGCGAGGTTTGTGCTCTACAGTACACAGCATAAATCATGGGGGCCTTTACAGTCTCAGAGTTACTTTCTAACACACTTGTTCATTGTGATTAATACTTCTGTTGGCCCCTCAGCTGGCTCGTGTCAGGGGGATTCTTCAAACAGACAACTATCAGGTATTACTAAGGGCAAAAAAATTACAACTTTAGCTTCAGGCTAGACTAATTTGAGGAGTAATTCATTAATACTTTAAAAAAAAATTAAATGCTGTCTTTTCCTGAGGAATATGTATATATATTTTATGCTGGAGATTTAAACAGTGATGCATGTCCTGGGAAACCTGCCAACGTGCCTGTCAGCCTGACAGTGGCAATTTAGGTCTATGTACCTTTGATATATAATTTATATGTAGCTGGTTGGATTATTGTACAAACCTTGACTTGTCTTTAAGAAGAAATGAAGTACCATCAATACTGGCACAACCTAAGGTCTTGGTGCTTCTTCTCAGCAAATAACATCCATAAGGTCTTGTGAGCTTGCCAATTGCAAAGAGTGATCAGCTGTTTAGATCTGTTATGTGCTTTGTGTTTGCCTAAAGGTTTATCCATTGAGTCCCCAGTGGCAGCTAACTGAATGATGAGTAGAGTGTGTCGGCATCTAAAGATGAAACAAAAATCCCAACTGCAGATGGAACAGAATTCCATGGAAAAGCAGAGCTCTGGTCTCATTTCTCTCAGGAAAGGGATTGATGTGGCTCTCTCCGGCCTCTACTTATTCCCTGCAGTCACAGATCACTCATCTCGTTTAGGATCATCTGAGTGTAGGGTGGCCTTAATCTGAGTGATTTTCTGCCCTCCTGTTACAGGGCACCTCTTCCAAAGCTATTTCTTAAACACACATGGGTTTGTACCCCTGTAGTAGATACCAAAGGGAGTGTTTTTTTCAGCTGAAATTCTGCTTCTGTTGCAGTCACTCTTCACTGTGTTGAGTTTCCTCCCTGGTGACAGGAACCTCCCCTGTGGCAGCCCCAAGGCAGCGTGCCAGGCACATGTCCCTGCTCGGAGGCGGTGAGCAGCACTGCTATTCTGGGGAGGAGCCAGGGACCAGACCAGCAGCAAATGGACATTGCGCCCTGCAGGCACCTTTGTCCTTTGCTGCTTCAAGCTCTGGTGACAAACAGAGTAAGACAAGCAGCAGGGACAGCCCCCGTGCTCAGCCCGGCCGTGACACCTCTCCCTCGCGGGGCGGGCAGCGTCCGCTGTCCGATCACACCCCACTTACGTGGCTTGGCTCCTGCCCGCAGCTCCTCCACGCCATACACCGAGAGTCGGTTCACCCCTCCGCACACGGAGCCCTTCTCGCCTTTGCACTCGCTGTTGCACTCCTCGGGCTTTGCGGCAGCAGCTGGCAGCATGTTCCCACAGTAGCACTCTGCTCCGTACGCCAGGCCCGCGTAGCTGTAAGCCCTGCAAGGAGAAATACCAGTCACGGTCACAGAGGTGCCCGTCTGCTCCCAAGTTTGTACCTGAGGAAGAGAGGAACCTGTCCCCATGTCCCTGCATACAGCCTATGCTTCTGCTGCCTTGCTCTGGAGCTGAGTCTGACCTGGCCGACAGCGTGGCCTCCTCAGCAGGGGCAGCCACCTCAACAAGATTTGGGCTAGAGACCAATATCTATCAGAAGATAGGTATCTAATGAAGACTATTTAATGAAACAGTAATTTTTTTCTAGGACAAGAGAAAATATAATGGAAGTAGCCATGCTGCTGTAGAGAATAGGCAGCAGTGCAGCAGTCTGCTTCAAGCAGAGAAGCAGAGCTACGCTGAGCCTGAAGGTATGAGATAATCACTGTTTTCATAGATGCTGTGTGTTTAACATAGGAATGCTTTTCCCATTCCAAATTCAGCTTCACTTATTGTCAGAAAAGAGAAAGCTTGCAGTGAAAAAATACCACTCACCTCTCAGCACAAGCTTCCTGACAGTGAGCTACTGTCATTTTTCTTAAGTCATAAAAGACAGCTCCCTTCAGTGTCCTCTCCCTCGAATCGTGGGTGAAGCAGCCCATGTAGGTGCCTGTGTGCAAGCAAGACCAGGGTTAGGCAATGCATATGGGACAGAAGGGAAAAACCCATCCTGGGCTTATCCAGTGCCTCAGGCTGGGAGCAGGGCTGTGTTTGGTCAAATCCCAGCCTGTCTGGTGTCCCACACTCTCTGCAGGTTCTCCATCGCTACTGAACCTTGGTAAGGTATTGAAGGGGTCAGTGCCACTGTCCCAAGGAAATGAGCAAAAAAGAAATGAGACTTTCCCTTCCCCAGGTTCCTTCCAGCAGATCTGCCTTTGCATACCCAGACCCACCCAGGACTGCAGCTCCTGCATGCAGCTGTCTGCTCAACTCCCTCCTTTGGGTGACAAAACAAAGCATTTCTCTAAAGTACGGGAGAATGTAGCCTTCAAAATGCGAAAAACTTCCAGAAATCCTGTTGGATTTCTCCCAAGTGTTCTTTAAAATCTCTAGTTGATAATGAGATGGTGCAAGAGAAATATTAAGAAAATCAATTTTCTTTGGATATAGAGAGTTATATTAAAGCTGTAATGGAAAGATAAATTCACTCTTAACTAAGCAGCACAATGTAGCTATTGCTCTGAGCTATCTCCTCTCTGGTGCAAAGGAATCTTTTCAAATATGTCTTGCTTTACTTAGCATAGGAAAGATAAATGTTTCTCTTAGACTGCATTCAGTGCTCAGCCTAATTTTTGTTGTCATGAACAAAATACTGTAAAAATCCAGCCTATTATTTAATATACAGTTGGAAAGATGATGTGGGGTCCCACTATTATACAGTAATTGTGTGTCTATAAGTACATTTTATCATTAAAATATGAAGGAAAAAAGGAAATTTGATTTTAGAAATAGCAACATTGAGATGATAACACAGGGAAATTAAATAATGTGAACTGTGGATAGGGAAAGAATATATGGTGAAAAATGAAACTAAAAATCATTATATTAAATACTCCACAAGAAAAAGGAAGTTTGAGTTGCTCCATCAGGGATTTTGGATCCAGGAATAATAAATCAAACATTTAAATATTACAAACACAACAGTAGATTCAAAGACCTGCACATGGTAATTTGCCAACATGTAATTAGAAAATTCATAAGCTGTGAATACACACCCCCAGCACACCATTAACAAGGTGGGAGTCATGCACCTGCAACAAAGATGTTCCACATTTTGCTGGAGACTTTTGAGTTGGGTAATGTGATTCAAACCTGTAGCAGCAGAAAACTGAGAATGTGGGGCCAAAGAGCCTGAGTGGGGGTCCTGGGCAGGCCAGCCACCGTCTGCCCTCCTCCCTGTGTCCCTCCCAAGCCACCGCCAGCCTGGCAGCAGTTTCTCATTCACATCCTCCCATGAATGAGTCATGGAGAGACTCCACGGTCTCAGAGTGGCATGTCATGTCTTGTCAGCGACACAGTCCCTGTTACCTCTGCATCCCATCCAATGGCAGAACCAGGCCAGGGAAACTGGAAAACTCCATCCGCTGGGAGCTATCAGCATAGAAAACTCTCGTTGTTGTACTAACAATATTTGCCAGTGTCTCTGTCAGAAAAATGTGGTCCCTACCCGGAGCCACTTGCAATGTCAGCAGGTGAGATAGTCTGGCCTGGAGGAAAAAAGGACCTGGATTTTCTCACCCCAGGCCACCCAGGGTAGAGACAGAGCAAGGCAAAGTGAGCTGGGAGGTCCACACCAGGCTGGGGCCGATGCCGTTGTTTTTGGCTTGGGTTAAGGGTCTGCCTGGGGAAGCCTTCGAAGGGCTGGCTAGCAGCCCCCGGGCAAGCAGGGGCAGAGCTGTACTGCCTCAGAGCCACAGCCTTATTAGGATGACACCCATGAGGGGTGCACAAGCCCAGCCTCTATGGTCAGGCAACACTCCTGTACTAAGCAGGAACCACAGGGCATCACCGAAACTTTATTAAGCATGACAAGCACAGAGCAGTTCATTAGGTCTTGGAAGGGATCCATAATGAAACAACAAGCCTCTAAGTTTGCTAGAAGTGAATTGGAGAAGATAACATGCTCTACGCAGGTAGTTAAGTTTTAATTAATTACCTTCAAAGGCATTCCAATACTTGTTAACAATATTGTTATTAATAATGTCCTTTCATGTTCAGTCAGATATTCAAATGATGCATATTTGAATCTACAGTTCAATATGGTGACATGTACAAATAAACAGTCCTTCTGGCCCCTCTCATCAGTAGTTAGAACCTCAGCAATGCCCTGGCTGAGCTGCTCTCAGTCTCTCCTCTGCCACCAAAACCTGCCACCAAAGGGTGTTCTGAAGCATCTGTGGAGCAGCTCCAGCTTGGAGCTTCAGGTAACTCCAGCGGTTCAGTTTGCCTGACTCATGCTGTATGACTCATCTCCCACCACGTTCTCCTTCTCATTCCCATTTCTGACAATTCCCTCAGTAAGTATCAAGATGTGGCACCCATTTTGTGGGATTTTGTGCCCTTTTGTTTGGGCAAATTTATTCAACAAACTAAAAAGCAGGTCCAAAATGTGGTGTCTAATCATCCAGATCCCATTCCTGTTTTATTATCAGTGAACATCTCCAAGAACAACTAGCTGTTCTAAAAGGCAAAGCATCGGATGTTGCAAACTCATACTTTGCTGCTGCAGTGAGGGCACAGTAGTCACCCAGCATGGATCCTTTGTACTTTGGCCTGTGCATATACCTAAGAACTGTTTTTAAAGTGGCGATGAGCGAGGAGGAAGGCAGACCTGCAGGAGCATGTGATGCTCGCCTGTGTCTGCCTGGGACTGGCAAAGTGCACTCTATGTGTGTGTCAGAAAATGGGCAGGGTCCATCCCTTACCTTTGCGTTCAGCAGTGTGCTTCATTGCTTTAAATCCTGCTGTCTGCAGGGGCTCCTGGTCGCTGGTGAACCTGTGAAACCACCTTCTCCTCAGTTGCCTGAGCTCTGAGTTGCGGGACATGAGCCAGTGCGGGCTGTGCCGCTGGTCCAGGGCCGGCTCCTGCAAAGCATCCATGCCCACCAGCAGCCTGGGGCCGGGGCGGGGGTTCTGCAGGGTCCTGGGGTCTATGATCCCAACCCTGCTCATCTCCTCTGGCACCGGCAGGGCCTGGTTAGCGGGGGTCCCACGTGAGCCTTGCTGGATAACCAAGCGGGTCCGCTGCAGTAGCAAGAGGCTGCCAGCCATCAGGTAAGCTGCTGTGAGGAAGAAAAGCAGAAACTGGGTCCGACGGAGAAACTTCTGTAGCCTGAAGAAAGCTTTGGCCATGCCCTTACTGAAACTGGCCCTTCACGCTTCCCAATGGGCCCCCAAATCTCCGCCTGGCCAGACACTCGCTCCTCCCATAAGTTCAGCCCATCACTTCGGTGCCTTCTCCTGATGAAAAGCTTTTTCCAGCTGGCTGCAGCAGAGACCAGCGTGGTGTGGCACTGCTGCCAACCTCAGGCACCTGGCTGGCCCAGGGGCTCCGTGGGCTTCTGGGGCGATGCCTTCATCGTGCCCTGCCGAGCTGCCGAACAGCCGATGCTGAAACCTGAAAGACCAATGGAAGTAAGGCTGGTTCACATCCAAACTGAAAACGTCCACCATCAGGGCGACTTTCCCCCACCCACCTTTTTCGGCTTTATCTGAGCATTTCTCCATCTGTTGTTTATAATTATGCACGTTAAGAACTATAATCCAATGAGAATGATTGACTGAGCTAAAGCAAGTTTCAGATCTTCAGATTTTTTTATTTTCTTTCTTGTAACTTGGAATGCACAAGAAATACCTTAATGATGAGTTATTTCTCTTGGGATGTTTGGAAAAGAAGTTCTTTATTTTCTTTTGTCAGCAGCCAACATCTCCATCCTTTGTCACTGGATGAACAGGCATCTTTTTAGGGAGGTATTACCAAATTCCTTCCATTCAGCTAAACAGTAGCTCAGCTACAAATGCAGATCAGAAGGAAACAGAAGTATGGGTGTGTGGGAGGAAAAAAGAAATTGCATCGACTCACAATAGATAAGATAATAATTATTTATCTCTGTGCAGCACAAAGAAGTTGGGCTTTATGCTGGAAGGATATTTGGAGGTTCTGTGTGTATTGCTTTAACAGAGATCAGAAATTCTGCTATATTTTTTTTAGTGGATTCATATTGCCAACTATTGATGTGGGGATGCGTGTGGAGAAAAACTAGTGAATGTTTGAAAAAAATTCATCTCAAGTTAGCAGATCTCTCTTGACTGCTGCTGAGCTTTGCAGCTTTGGTTGTGCTGATGTGTACCACGATGGGATTGTCTGGGCAAGAAAAGCTCCTTTGTGCTCTAGGGAACCTTTAACCTCCTGTGGCAAATAAAAGCTGGCATTTCCCCACAAGTTCCTGTTTTCCCAGTCTATCCCTTCTCTGTGGAGCCAGGCAAGTGTTGAGAAAAGATGCAGTGTTTTTCAGAAAAGAAAATATTATGGCTTTTGCTTAGCTTGCAGCTGGGGCACACTCCTGAAATCCACAGTCCTGGCAACCAACATCTGCTCACTGTATTTCTTGTTTCAGTAGCTGATTGAAAGGTCTGTGGATGTGCACATATGCTGCTTTATTAAATAAATGTTACCAGTTAAGTCCCCACATATTCCCTTTTTCATTTGGTAGTGCAAATTCTTTCTGTCTTAAATAGCAACCAAACCAAAAATCCAAAACTTCTAGGACAAAAATAAATTAAGGCTCAGTTAAATCTTTTGTCAACTGAGCCAGAATTCCTTTTGTGTGACCTTTCAGCCTCAAATCCTAAATGGGGCTTCACAAGACAGGAGTGTCTGTCTCTAATCTTGCAATTTGGGTGATCTTGAAGACCTGATTTAGGTACTTTTTTAATGGGTTTTTTTTTAAGTACATGTATGCTGATTTTAATTGTAGAGGACTGAGTAATATCCAAAAGTATTCAACGTGCTTGTTGCTACTCTTTCTCCAAGGTCTAGTGAGCACGAGCAGGTGCGAAGCACTGCCAGGCTGTAGCATCTCTAGTGAATTCTGACTGCTCTGTCTACAGTAGAAGTTACACACCTCCCTTCGGATCAGCTCCAAAGCCAAAGAAAATGCATTGATTTACAGCAGTAAAGAGCTGACCCTTAGAGTTAAATTATTGAAAATCTCTGATCAATGTTGTGAGTGCTCAAGAATTGCAGTAAAAGGGTCAGAAGTACCGAGACAAATGAATTGAAAATTAGCCATAATTAGATCCTGCAGGTTGTTGCTGCACTAATTCATCTGAAGAAATACTGTCTATGAACACAGGTGGGGTTTGATTCAGTAGCCCCTGCCATGGGGCTACTGTAAACTTGAGCTGTTCCCAGTGGAGGCTGGCTGATCTGAAAGCCGCAGTGTGCAGGTATCAGCCACCTGAGGTTCGGACTGGGGATGCCCATCCCTGTGCAGTACTTCCAGGTGAGGCTGGGTCAGCAGGGCAGGTGCCCATGCGCCTCGGGAGCCGGGCACTCCATGCTGCTCAAGGCAGCCCTGCCCAGTGAAACGCTGCTGCCAGCCCTCAGCAGTGAGATGGCAATTGCTGCAGTCACACAGGAGCTCAGAAGGTTTAAGATATTTCCCCCCTAGCAGCAAGACAAGGCTAGATAAATCGATCAGATTTGCAGTCATTCCTGCCCAGCTGTAATTCATGGTTTCACAGCTCTTTTGGTTTATTCTTTTGGTTTATTCTTATTTGGTTTATTCAAGTGAGAGATGCTTCAAGCCCAAGTTCTCAGATGTGTCCCAGTTGCTGGTGTTGGAGAGGCTGTGCTGGGGCATCTGGAGCTTTCTGGCTCATCGAGCAGTGCCCACAGCTTGGCTGGAGAAGGGCCATCAAGGCCATGTAGCAGAGGTCAGGCATGTTATGCTTGAAACTGCACCACTGGCTCAATTTAGTCCCTTTTAACACCCTTTGTGCGCTTGGTCAGTGGGTTTCGGTAGAGTTTCTCTATGCTTGCAGTGATGTAAAGTGGAACAGCTGGAGGCTGCATCATCGCCTGGATGAGAGGATCTGCTCACTTGCCTGGCCAGCTTGTGGCAATGGCTCCTGGAGCCAAGGGAGACTAGTCTGGCCAAAACGTGCCCAAACAGCGCCTGGGCAGGGCATAGTGTTCTGCCTCCACACGAGCAGGATGGAAAACTCGCTGTGCATCAGCAGAACTGGAGAAAATACCCAAGGTATCGGACTTAATTTAACTGTGCAGCAGGCTCTGCATCCAGACATCAAGAAATGTTTGGCATTGCTGCTATTACTCTGCCAAGTTTGTTTATTTATTTATTTGTCTAGTAAAGAGAAGCTGCTTCTGAGTCTTAAAGGGATAACTTCGCCCTTGCCCAGTGGCTGAAAAAGTTTAAATGGTACAAGGCAATTTTGCTGCATTCAATGTGATGTGTACAAATTACCTCCAGATGCACTCGCCCTTAGAGCAGTTGCCATGACAGTACATTGTAGTAAAACCCAACCAAATAAATAAGCAGACTCTCCACCCACAACAACTGCTGCAAATGTGCAACTCAAAAATTAAATGTTGCTTTTTAGTGGGGAAGTAGCAAAGTGCTGCTGACATAAAAACTGTCATTTGATTTTTCCATAAACTGCGTATTGCAATATCATCAAAGTATGCCTGAAAGAGTTGATGTGGATCATTTCTGATGATGATATTTAAAAAGAAAGACTAAGGAGGAAAGAACTAGTATCTGGTAATAGAAAATGCATCATTTGTCTTTTTCATGCATGTTTCACTTAAAATGAATGAAGTGAAATCGAAGAAAACAAGTCTTCTATCCCTGTTTATCAGTTCTCACAACCAAAGTGGGCTTAGGACCATACTAATTGGAAGTCGTTAGTAAAATCATAAAATTATAATTGAAAGGACAACGATGGATAATCGATGGGCAATGAGAATTGTTAAAAGGCAGAGGAGACCTCTAGGTGAAGAAGGCAATGAAAAAATGGCAGTAATCAGCACTGGAAAGTATCAGCTTTGGGCATGGTGAGTGGAAGCACAGATCCACAGGGTGCTGAGACTTCAGCAGGGAAAGGATACCGTGCCACAAAAAAAGTTGCTGTAAGGAAAAGCAGGTCAGTACTTTGCTTCCAAACTGAACTTGCAAAGTGTGACAGAGGATGTCACACTGGGCAGCTGCATTAATGTATTTGTAAAGAGAAATAAAAGAAACATGGTAATGTTCTTGGCAATTCGACTCTCCCATCTAAAGGAGCATTTACAGAATTTTTAAGGGAAGACTGAATACTTTCAGTGATGCCATGAATGCTGGTAAAGGCTGAAGACACTGAAAAACAGCCCCAGACTCGCAGATGAAGAGTTGCTTAACTGAGGATGGTCCCTTAATATGTGCTCAGTGCAGAAGCTCGGGTCAGTGCTGCATTGACAGCTGCAGGTCAGCAAGAGTTGGTCCTTGTCTAAAGACCAGCAGGATTTTGCAAATTCAGAGATCTTGGCAAGGAAGCAAGATGATGTTTTCTATTGTAAACTGAAGGGAATCGGACTCATGATTACTATTTTTAGAAAAATCCATCCCTCTTCCGTGTCTCTCCTTTCTTTTGTCAGATTTCTTTGACGACAAATGCAGTCAGGCTTCAGCTGAAGGATTCTGGCTTGCAGCCTTTTCCTTGGATATCCACTGCCCTTTTCTCAAGGCATTTTGGAAAGTCAAGACAAATATATTGTGTGAATGCACACAGGAAGTAAAACTCTTAAGAAGCCGCAAATTTGTTGTTGGGACTCTGTCAAGTGTTTGCAGTTCCCTTTATTCCAATAGCTAAAACCATTCTGAGAAACTTCAAGCACTTCTTACAACTGACAAGGTTTTCCTTTCTAGAGGATGTATCTGTGCTGACCCCACACACCTCCCTGTCAGGCCTGCCAACAAGCGCTGGAAATTAGGTAGAAGCACCCAAATTTCTCCACATGCTGTGGTGACAAGCATTGCAGCTTGAGAGGGCTTTCCAGCGAGTTTACCATTGCTTGCTACACATGGGCTTGCTACAAGATGTAATCAGATTGCAAAGTTATCTTTGATGGTGAGATTGTGTTAAAACCTTTAAATAACACTCAACTGTGTTAAATAAGAAAAAATCTTTATGCGGAGTTAGCAGAAATATGGAGAAAAACTCTGTAGTCCATAAACTGATCAAATCCAGTTGAAAGTAACACAAATTTAAAATATATATTATACCCTGTGTATTCAATGCAGGAGGAGTTTTACAGTGACAGATAATTCAGCTTTGGAAGGGAAAGGCAATGTCACAGAGCAGAGTTGCAGCCTGAGGCTGGAGAGTCGGCACTAACTTGTGCAAATTATGTCCCAGAGGCTCTTTCACCAGATATTCGACTTTTTAAGACCAATTTTTTAGCATAGATAGGTGTAAATCCAGACAATAATGTTGCTGGTGAGCCTGAGGTAAGGGATGCAGAGGACTCTGCGGGAGGCAGATAGTCCAGCAAGGCTTGTTGTGAGAGTGCTGACTTGGAAAGTGCTCAGGGACAGCTTGAGCAGAGATCACACCATGGTATTTCTCCATTAATCCCACACTTTTTACCTAGCTCAAGTCATAATGCAGTAATCAGCAGGACTGATTCCATGCCAGTATGGAAGAGATGCATGCAGACATTTGCATACCCACATTTCAGGTGTACATGTGCATCCACATCCATGTGTGTGCATTCTGTACACAGAGGAATGTGTGCTCCAGAGGAAACATACTGTCTTCTGTCATCGTTCTCTGATAAACTGAAAGCTTTCAGCAAACTATTACTGAATCTCAAAAGTATTTTGTTAACAATAAAATATTCATGCATGATGTACGTCCTTAGATATTAAGAGTTCAAGCACCCAGCAAATGATGCTCTATCTGCAGTTTCCAAAAGCCCCTATATGATCTGTGGCTGAAGTTTTGCACAAGAATGTTGTAACAAATGTACCAGATATTTATGTTTGCCTTAGCCTACAGGAACTACAGATGAGATCTTTCCCTGTGTGCAAGGAAATCTACTGGAATTAAAATAACATACAGCTCTGTAACTGAATCATAGGTGTTTAAAAAGTGTCTTTCATAAACCCTTCAATATCTGAATTCCTGCAACATTCACGTACTAAACATTGTTAGAGTCTATTTGTTCAGCACAGTGATGCTCCAGAAACTGCTGGGAGAGGCTGAGCATTCCAGCCTGCCTCGCCAGGCTGTGACACAAACACACTTGCAGTATCCATTGCTGACTTTTCAAGTATAATGTTCCGTGGATGCCTGGGGAAGGGCATCTCGAGAGCAATGCAGCCTTTGTAAATAATGCCGCCAAGCCCCGTTCCTTAGATGCTGTGAATTAATTTAGTAAAACAAACATTCACTGAGACTGCAATGAATGCTGATACCTCAGCCTCTGCAAAAAGTTGTCCGGTTATTGCTCGTGCCCAGGCCAGCTGGCACACGGCTCGCAGAGGCAGATATTGAACGGTGTAAGAAAAAGAGCAAAACCCTCACCTTTCTTTTGTGGCTGAGGAACCCCTGTTGTAGCCAGGCAAAGTCCTGTACAATCCAGTGAAATATTACAAAAGGCCGTAATGCATATCTGAAAAGCTGATAAATCCTGCTCCCTCTGCCCTTCCCTACTAATCCTCCTGCTGCCTCCCGCTTCCAGCGCGCAGAGCCGTAATCCTGCTCGCACCCCTCGCTGCCGTGCCCGGGTCTGCGGCGCTCCGCTGCCTCCCGCTGCCCCTGCCGGGACCTCGCCCAGCCCCGCTCCGCGCCCCGCTCACCGCTGCCGCCGTGTCCCTCGCGGGGTGCCTGCGGCTCGCCGGGGTCCCCGCGGCTCAGCGGGCCGGGGCGCCGGGGTCCTGCGCCCTGCGGGGGCCAGCGGGAGGGAGCCGCTCCATGGCCTCCTGCGCCAGCAGGCAGGATGGAAGCGGCCTCGGCGCTGCGCTGCCAAAATCCTCAAGCACCGCCAGTGCGTCCGTGTTTCATAACGCTCCCCTGCCCGGGGAAACAGCCTCTCCTCTAAGGCTGCTTCACAGCAGAGCTCTGCAGCCTTCTGCAGCTGCCGACGTTTCCAGACCTACCCATTCCCTCTGCCTGGGTGTTTGTCCAAAAGCACGGATGGCTGCATCGGCAGAGAGCTGAGTGGCGGCAGCAGCAGCGAGAAGCCCTAATGCGATCAGCTGAACGGATGCTCCGTGTTTGTTTCTCGTGCTTCTTCCCACTAGGGGCAGATCCCTCTGGAGCTGCCCCTCTGGAGACCTGGACCCCTTCCCAACAGGTCGAGAGGGTCCCGGGAAAGCGAGTCCCTGACAGCCTCCCGGCACCAGCTTGGAGATTTCAGGCAGAAAATTGTTATTCTGGGCACAGGTGGCTGGAAATAAATTATTTATAAATGTTAGAGCTGAAAGGCAGTTGCTGTTGTCCTCAGGACTGCCTGCGCTGCCACCTTCCCTCTGTGTTCCAGCTCCATTCTGCTGCTGCTTCACATGGAGACTGAGCAATTTATAATTATTCTTAAAGCATCTGCATTTAAATGGAGGCAGGCTGCACCCCTGCATGAGTTTTGAAACACCCTATGGTCTACACATATTTAATGAAACCTGTGGAGATGCATCTCTTGGATTCAAAACAGAATGTGGTTATGGGACCGACCTTTGGTTCCTCCTTGTGCCAGTGAGTGTGGATCAGAAACATCAGACCCAACACCTGCCTGACTGTGAGAAAGGAGCACTCAGGGAGTTTCTTGGATGTGGAAGGAAAGAGGGAATTGGGATGCCAGGTGGGGACTGATCTTATTTCCTCTCTGTGTGCTGCACAGTGCTTCATGCTCTGACCAGTCCCAGGAATTGAGTGATGCAGGTGTGTGCATCTCTCCATGCAGCACACCCCATGAGTGGGGTCCAAATCCCACAATGGGATGCTGACACTACTTAAATGACACTTGGCTTTCCCATCTCCACATGCCGTTGGAGAAGAGGAATGTGGTTGTTCAGCTCAACAGGAACAACTGAAGAGCTTTTGCTCTTAACAAATGTTCTCTGGGACCTGATAGACTGATAGGGCTGCAATCCTAGAGTGACTTGGTGAATTTTGATTAATCGAAAACTCTGAGGCTTAGCAGTGTAACATTCAAGTTGTAAAATGCTGATGGGTAGATGTCTATTCTCAAACTCAAGAAGTTGTGCATCTCTTAGATTGCAACCCACCCAACCTTTATGTGGGTGTACAGCTTTAAGGCTGTAAAATTGTGAAATTAATTTATTTTTACTGAAATTAAATTAATCACATGGTAAATGTAATGACATTTTTAAATGTTCTGGGTTGGGGCCTAAATCAATAGAACTGCAGGACTGTGCCCAGGTGAAGCAGTGGCAGAAAATGCAGTCAGCATTCTCAGTGAGAAAAACTATGCTGAAAATGTACTAAACTTGTGACGTGCCCCACAGCGTGTGTGTGGGCAGCACAGGTGTATGGAGGTGTGTGTGGGCAGGTAGGGCCACTCAGGACCTTGGCTGCAGGAGGGATGGCTGGCAAGGTCTGCAGCCACCTGGCATGCTCAAAGCACGGAGAGACCTGCTCGGAGTGAGGAACGTCCCAGGGAGATGCTGCCACTTTGACATATGAGCTGTTTGCACAGATTTGACATGAAAACAAGCACTGTTGTTTGGGGGTCTCACAGCTGCTCTGCCTCGATTTCTAAACACAGGTGAAGCTCAGACAAGCTTGTTTATAAAACAAGAGCCCCAGTGCATGGAGCCCTCTCTAATGCCAGTTCATTTCCAGGACTTTGTGTACAAAATACCACGTGGAGAATTGCAAGACCCGCTACATCCCTGGGCAAGAGTCCTGCTGCCACAAGATGACCTGGCTGAGGGGTTACGAGCTGCAAACAGCAGTGTCAAGCCACTACCCAAGACTCAAACCAGCCCCATTTAGGGGAAATTGGCAAGAAAATAAAAGAAGGGTAGTGTTGTATCCAGGGGAGATGGCAGCAGTCCCCTCTCCTGAAATTACTGCGGTGGAGTACTTCGCGGTGGGAGTAAGAGGTGCTCTGTGTCCTCTGCTGGCTGATGCTGTGTCACACAGCCAGCCGCAGCTGCCATCGGGACACGGCCAGCCCGGCCCCTCGGTGCGAGCACCGGCAGCTCCTTATCCTGGCCGTAAGATCTCCAATTCCCTAACTTCCAGTCTGGTTAGTAATACTGTTTTTCTCACACTCCCTGGGGAGTTTTTCCCTCTCTCACAAGGAGCTTTGCGAGACTTTGGCTTTGCGATGCACACTCCTCCTCGCAGCTGAGAGATGCTCAGCTCTGTTTAACCCAGCCTGATGGCGGAGGGGGGTGGTGTGTTTGGTTTTCGTGCCTTGTTCACAGCTGCAGTTTAAATGCCTTAAAGAGAAATATCTGTCCAGTGTTCTGGGCACCAGCACAGACGTGAGCATGGCCGAGCAAAGCCATCACTCTGAAGGGTGAGCAGAGGAGCCCACCTGAAGCTGCGTGGTGAAGGTGAATAACGGGCCTTCAGCACCCACCAGCACCAGCCCCTGTGCCACCACCCCGGCCTCGCGAAGGGGGAACTGCTGGGAACACCCACTGTTGGGATGGAGAAGTTGGAAATGTGATGCACTGTATGGGAAGAGGCATGAGTGGTGTTGATCATGAAGAGGGATGTGTGAGATTGTTTCAAATGTTTTCAGGCTCAGACCTACAGGAAATTATTCTCACGATTTACTCTCACTGTTTTCTCATCTGTGTTACCCCATTGTCTGCAGAGAAGTTGTACCTTGACGAGACCCATGTTTGTGCCCACTGCAGCTCCTACTAAATTAAGAGGGAAATGGATCAGACTGTAAATCCAAAGGGTGATCTGAGCAGGATGCAGACATGGAAAAACAACATATAATAACACAAAAGAAAAGGGGCAAAACTTGGGAAAAAAAGCCTGTGTGCGTTATGGTCATGTTGTGAAATCAGTCACAGATGGGAGGAGTGGCAGCTGGAGGCAGTCTGTGTCTCAGTAAAATCCTAGGCACTTTCTTTCTCTGCTTGATAGTTCTGCATGGTTGTTGCACAGAATACAGCAAAGAAATTTGGAATGAGTGGCATTACTTTTAGAATCCTGTTGTGGGAGCTGTTCTTGTGTTAAATGACTCAAACTTCCAGTCACTTCAGAAAATAGTCTCAATTGTATCAGTAAGGATCAGTTCAGGAAAGTGACAGGTTTTGCCAGTGCAGTTTTTCAAGAAGAAATATCTAAAAGACTGTGTAGTTTCATAAAGGAATGTAATGTAGCAAATAGTTTTCTTGTCCTCTTTGTCTAATAATCCTAAATACTCAGCGATTAGGCATTCCATGTAATGCCTACCTACAATTTTCAGTTATTTCATGAAAGAGCTGAGCAAAACAGCTGTTTAGTGACAACATCACTCTCTTTTCACAATGACTGTGTTTATAACATACGTGCCATATTAGGTGTAATGTAGGGAAAACTGTGAAGTCTAATACGATTATTGGCAAACCTTCCCGTGATCTCAGAGCACCCAATAAATATGCCAAGTGCCATGCACAGAACATTTGTTGAAGATTGTGCAGATCAGTGAGGGATCTTACACTCCTTAGATATCTCTCGGAGTTTGCTTTGGCTGTTGGAGTAAAGGCAGATGCTACAGTGGCAGTACCGTGTGCTCTGTGCAAGGCACGGAGGCTGCAGCACAGGGGCTCACGCTGCTGCTGCTGGCTCAGGTGGTGGTGGAGGGTGGCTCAAAGGCGTAAAAAGAGGTGCTGGGAGGTGCTGCCCAAATCCCATCTTTGGTACTGGCATCCTCAGCCGTCTCAAACAACATTTAATCACAGTCTTTCTGTTAATGCTTTGAGCCAAGAGGTTTGAACCCAGCCCTCGGCACCAGGCAGCTCAGGGCATTTTGAGGACAGAGGCTGCCAGGAGACACTTGGGACAGTGTGAGGTTGTGAAGTTTTGGGACCAGTTCTCCTCACCAAATAGGGGGAAATAAAACACTTCAGGTCTTTGTACAGCTTGAATATAAACTTATATTTTTGCCAGCTCAACTCATAGCCTAAATTAAGTGCATGTTGTGCCTAGTTCTCATTTAGAACAGTAATGGAGGTAACAAAACAGCTCATAATTAGAAAAGTGTAATGATATCCTTGTGCAGAGTTAATGGAATGAAAGCTCTGATGAAGCTCTGTACCCAGGCAGAGTTGTGGGTTTTTCAGCCTGGAAGGGTTGGGTCCCAGGGCATCTATTTCCTTCTTTACATTGTTAGATCCCTGGGCTGTAGAAAATCCTGCAAAGCCCTGCAGTGTGTCCAATGCGTATGAGAACTGTGAATGTTAATTTAGGATTTTGTTTGCTGTTTGCCTTAGCTTTAGTAATATACATCAAATTATGCTTATAGTTGAGCCCACATAAAGCCAGAGCTCTTCTGCTGCAGCTACTGGGCTGATTTCAGATTTTTCTCTTCTCCTTCTTCCTTCATCCTCTGTCAGTGCAATGCCTCCATTGTTTTGCCATCCTCAATACTTTCAAAGGCCCAGCTAGCTCTGGAGGCCACTCTGGGTGGAGGGTGCTGGCTCCACACACCGCGGTGTGCCAGCTGTCCAGACTGCACGGCTGCACTCGCTGTCCTGGGAGGGCAGAGCCGCGGGCTTTGCCTCCCCCGAATTCAGAGGCGCTGTTGGCAGCAGAGCAGGTTGCTTGGTAACTGCAGCCACATTTCAAAAATGTACCCTTTTACAGCCAGCTTCCCAAACTAATGCCTTTGAAAGGAAGAGTTGTTCTTTCAGGATCATTTTAATTTTGTTCTTTCTTAAAAAAAGGAAAAAAAAAAAAAAGAGCCTTTCAGCTCCAGCTTTGCTTTTCTTCTCTCCTCTCTTTCCTCGCATCTGGTCCCACAAAGGGGAGCAGTGTCACAAGCCCAGGAGCAAAGCCCTTTCATCCTCCTCTCCTTAGGGTTCAGCAGTTATCATTTCTGACTTTCAGGCTGAATGGAAGGAAACGTTGAGTACTTCCCATAATGTCTGCATTTGGCATCTTCTCTTTCCTGAGCATGGTTTTCCTCTTCTAAGAGTTCTATCTTTCACTGTCCCTGTGGCTGACAGGTCAGTGTGGAAGGTGGGACTGGTGTCATAGATGTGTTTGGTATCTGTTCTCAGCTCTTGTGATGGTTTGCTGGATGTCCCTGTTGGACAAGCTGTGTGCTCCTCAGGCCTTGCTGTCCCTGTCCTCAGAGCAGCCTGGTGACCTGGTACAGTGCCCTGAGCCCTGCGAGCAGCCAGGCTTCAGGCAGCTCAGCCAGGGCATTCCATCCCTAGTGTGGGGTGAGGCTGTCAGGTCCAGCTGGGACTGCACTGTAAGAGTTGCATCTGTGGTACACCACAGGCAGGTTGCCGCAGTAGTCTGTGATGAAGATGTCAGCCATGCAGTCATGTGGGACAGGACACCAGGACAATTTTGTCTTGGTCCCTGTTGCTGTAGCCTCTCAGATATCAGCAGGTGAGCCAGCGTGGGGATGGGGACGGGTCAGGTTCTTCATGCAGATTCAGTACTGGGTGGCTGGTGATCTGGAGGCTGGTGGAAGAGCCCACAGTCACTCCTTGTGTGTAGGACAGTGTAACTTGCCAGGATGTACAGGGAGCAGCAGTTCCAGTGTCAGCGCTGTGCTGAGGGGGCTCCTGAGCAGAGATGCACAACTCCTGTCCAGCGGTACCCCGATCTCTGACTGATGGCCAGTGGGGGTGGTAGGACAAGTTCAAGATCATCCCTTGTGCTCTGGAAGTCAGTGCCACATCTTGGGCTCAGAGGTCAGTTCCACCATCATGCTGAAGTAATTTAGTGTGTCCAAAGAGTTGCGTTCAATTCATGCTGGCTCCATCTGCTTGAAAATTGAAACGACGGTGCACTAACAACACTCGATGTAGGCTGCCACTTTTTATTTCGCCACTGCTACCCCATCACGTAGAAACACAAACAATTACAAAAGAAGTACAACACCCAGAGAAACAGGCTGCTGATACAATGGGAGTATGGGACACAGGCAGAGCCTGAGAACACAAGCTGGGCCTGCTGGGCACGACGGGCACTGTGCTAGCTGGGCAGAGAAACGGGAAAGCTGTGGTGATGAACATGGTATGAAAACAGAGCTGGCAGAAATCATGCGGAAAGGAGTGAGTGCTGATAAATACTGCATTAATAACAAGAAAGGATGACTCACAGCTCAAGCTGACTGTATGCTCATCTCAGCTTTCCCAGCAAGTTCAGAACCACGCACTCATTACTGGGCTTTGTTCTGCCTGTTTGCTTTTAATTTCTGATTCTCTGTTCTGGATGGCTGCAGTCATCTGAACCTTTGGATGCATTAATATTTAAGCAGGATGGGCAACAGAAGACTCTGAAATGTCAGTTGTGTCTGAAAATCAAAAGGGATTTGGAAGTAGATGATGGGTAGGTGGCTGTCTTAATTCAGCAGTGTAACAGCAGAGCTAACACAGACTCCTTTCTCTCTCTCCTCCCCTCCCACATGCACTCAGTGAAAGGAAAATAAAAGGCATTTGCGTTTGTTGGCAGCTGGCGATGCGTTCAAAAGGATCCATATTGAGCCGATAAACAGTCATGTCTCTCTCCCCTTCCCCAAGTTCTGGGTTGATGACTAGTTTCCCTTCATTTCGTAGATGGATAAGGTTCTTCAAAACATAAGCATTGATGTAGTAAATCAGAGAAAGGAAAAAAGTGCACACTCATACTTCTGTATCTCATGGCTCGCTCAGGGCACACAGAGCTGAAGTCAAACGGCAGCTGCTCAGAGCTGGCATTTTCACAAACCTGGAGTCAGACCTCCCAAGTCCACTGTTAGTGTCCTTTTAAGAGCTGTTCATTTATCAGGGTATTTCATATAATCTGACAGGAAATGATATTTACGATGCTTTTAGCTCGATTTGGGACATTTTTTTAACACTACTTCTGGGATGTAAATTATTTAAAAATCATCAATTTAGTTCTTCACATGAAGAGATGAAAGCTTAACTAAAAAGCTTTCCTGTTCATGGCAGTCTTAAATTCTCCAGCAGATCTCTGGATTTTTGCTTAATTGAACACCTAAAGAATAAAAAGAGCTTGGCCTCATAACACTTTAAGTAGAAGTAAATTTTAGATTTATTTAGCCCCATTGGCTTTTGAAATACAACCACTAACAGCATCTATTTAAGCACCGTCCTTCAGAATGGATAAAGCATTTTAACACCAGGCATTAAATTCACCAATGGAGCATTTTATGTACCCCTCTGCCCCTTGCACAGCTCTCTGGCCACTCCAGCCCTGTATTCCCAAGGGATGGGTAAAACCCCTGGGAGGTGTCCGTGGCTGGCCCAGTCAGGGGGTGGCCACAGCTCCCAAGCTCGGTCTTAGCCAGCTGGGCACACCAAGCTCACGTGTCCCCAGCTCGTGTCTCTGGCTGCAGCCCAGGGCAGTGCTTTGTGCCACCCCCAGCAGCCAGGCTGGTCAGGGTGCCAGCAGGGCTCATCCTCTGGTCTAACCTGCTGCTCACATACTCCTCCTCAGGTGTGGTTGTGTGTGATTCTTTTGCCTTGACAATCCTTTCAAAGAACTAATGTGAGCAAGGACTAGGAAATACCTGAACTCCTGGCAGATATATTCCAGATGTAAACAACCTCAAAGCCCAAAGATAATTGTAATTGAAATGAAAATTGAAAATAAAAGATGCCTGTATGGATGCCATTTTCCTCCCTGAACAGTTCCAGCCCTAAACCAGTCCTCAGGAAGATGCAGGATGAAGCCACAAAACCAACTGCTCCCAGAAAGGGGGCCACTCTAATCTCACAAGGGAACTGCAGTGAATGGTTTTGACATTCTTTTAAAACCAAAATACATCTGTCATGCATAGGAGTGTGGAAACTTGCTAAATATTCATGAATCTTGGATTTCCTTTGTTCCAGTTATGCCTGGGGAGCATGGGATGTTTCCCCCCTACCAATTACTGGCTGTTTGATCCCTGTCAGTGCAAATCTGAGGGCAGAGGGACACGTTTCACATCAAGGTGCTGTGCCTGATGCTAACCTCAAAATCAATATGTGAGAAGTTGGTGGTTGCAGGTGAGTGACACTACAGATGCAATGGAGACACCGGGATTCCCTGTCGTAATTAGCATTGATTCCCCTCTGGTTTAGGAGCTTTGTTGTCTGTGAACTCATTAAATTGTGACCTGCATGTAGGACTTGCATTTCTGCCCTGGAAAAGTCAGTGGATTTGCTATTGGTTATTACACTCCTGAGGCTGCAGTTGTTTAAATGCATGTGATGAGAGGACTGTTGAGAAATATTTCAAGTAAGAACTATAAAAGCACGTTCCAAGGGTACTTATTTTACAGCCAGAATCTGTTCTCTTGCCTAAATGTGGCACACTAAAAAAGCAGCACTCTGTTTATCAAACTAGTGTGGAATTTCAATGCCTGCACTCATTGTTCCTGATGAATAGAGGGTGGCAACAGCACTGGTGGAGCTTACTTGGAGGCTGATTTGGCTCAGTTCTTGCTTTCTGTAGGAGGACTTCACTCTTTTTGTCTGTCCTGTTTTGACTTTTGAGTGATGCCGGAAAACTCAGGTCCAGCATGAGGTGCAACACATCAGTGGGGCTCTACAAGATGCTTTCCCTCCAGCTCCAGAAAAGAAACAGCCTTTGTAGACAACTAAGTAATACAGTTTCCAAGCATTCCTAATACACAAAAACTGGGCTGTTTTAGTCTTGAGTTCAAACTCTGGATCATCACTGCTGGTTTGATGCTGAGGCCACTGGAGCTCGCCTGCACATCACTGTGATAGTTCCAGTGCTGGCTGAACAGACAGAGCTCTTACCAGACCTGGTGCTCTCAGCTCTCTCCATGTCTCCACAACAGCATTTTTTCTGAGTTTGAGGGACTTTTTTTACTGTTGGATTCAAAACAGAAATTTCACACGGTAAGGCAATTTATTGTCCCCATGCTTAGGCCAGTATTCACCAGGGGGCCAATTAAAATAGTACAGTGCTTGTTAATAATAATTCAAAGCGACTCTTCATTTCAGTTTTGGTTTATTTAGGGATGCACGCTGGGACACAGCCAGCACTCTTCAAAGGACTGAGCACACAGACCTGGCGCAGCTCAGGATCTCCACTCCTTTAACCATGACTTACCAGGGCAGCTGAAGGTCAGTTTTACTGACTCTCAGTGGGAATATTGATAATTTAAGGAGAAATTAGCACAAAGTTTATATATTGTTTGTGTCCCACTTAACTCCTGAGTGCTGATGTGGAATTTCAGTTAAAAAGCTGTTCTGGTTCTTTGCAGCTCTGATGGACAGAGTCTCTGTATCAGTGAATACACCACCTAATAAAACCCTGGCATGATTTACATACTTTAGTAAGTAAATGGACACCCATCTGTAGGTCTCATAAACTAGTGAAGCTCCAGTGACTTTACTCCTACAGTTAATGAGTTGCTGGAATTAATTACAAATTTGGTTGATGATATTCATCTATATATAGCTCTATTTAAAACTCTCCCCTCCAAAAAGTAAGCATGCGCTTGCATCACTTGTCCTCAAGAAAACTTTGACGTATGTTTTAATTTAGAGTACTGATTAAATCTTAGTGATGAAGTGGGGTCCTTCATTGAGAAGAGGTGGTATTGTAATGTGGATAAATCTGAATGGCAATACTTCGGAAGTAACTGTGTAAGATCAGAAACTAAAGAGAATTTGAAGAGTTAAAGATTTTTCCTTTAGGTCTACTGATACAGCTGGCAAAGACAGATGGTTTTGGGGTGCTCCGGGCCCCTCTGACCCGGAGCAGGACCCTGAGGCACATGGTGGAGCTGCATTGTAAGTGCTGAGAAACAGCTCTGCTGAGGCTGCCCCGCAAATTGCATCAGACTGACGGGGCTGGGGCTCGGTGATGGCCCAGGTGGGAGCACCTGGAGCCTGGGAGGGACTTGTCTGAGATCTGCCGTGCAGTGGTAATGGCACCTCCAGAAGGCGGGAAGCAGCACTTTCCAAAGCTGGAGTTTGTGATGTGTTTGGATGAAGTGCCACTCTTTGCTTCCCTGAAAACACAACCTCCCTCAGGGCTGTGACCTGCACCCCTCAGAGTCCTGTGTCCATGAGGTCTATTTGACATTTGCTCTCTGAGCTGGTGCTTAGTTACTCCATAAGAGCATATCATAAAGTCCACCATTTTGGTACACTGATAATTTTCTTTAAAAAGTGCCTGTAAGTGTGAATTTAATCTACTTATTTTTGATGTCCAGTGAAGCTTTAGACAGCAATTTAATCATTATTATTGGTATTGTACAGCTGCTCCCTGGAGGTGCTTAAACCATGTCAAAATGGGAACCAACATAATGAATCTGACAGAATTTCAGAGGGAGAGATTAAATTTAGGATAATGAGTTCTGCTGCATTTTTAATGTTATTGTAACTATTCACATCACTGCATCTTGGTTCATCTCTGGACTCAAAACTGAAATGTGCAGTTGGGAATTAGGCTGTGCAGATATGTCCTTTTTCAAGTCTTTTCCTCTTATAAAAATTAAAAGCAAGACAAAAGGAACACTACATCTCTTCCGAGATGGGGTGGAATAAATTCTGTCTGTGTAGGAGCTGGAGCAGCCTCTTCTTGTTTCTCTGAATCAGACATCAACTTACAGATTAACTTGAGCTTTGTGAACTCCTAGCTGTGGCTTTTTGCAGCTCAGTGGTGACTCCAGAGCCGGGGTTGCAGTCCTGCCTGTGCTGGGGGGCAGTGAAAGGTGTGTGTGCTCACACTGCACGAAGGGCTCGGACACGGGGTGCCTGGGGAGCTGGCTGCTCCCACTAGGAGGAAGGTGTTTTTCTACAGCCAGAGCTCCAAGCAGAGTTTGGGGCTCAGAAGAGCTGACAAAAGTTGCCTTTCACTGGTGGAGTATTACTTCTGGAATTTTTATCCCTCACCCCTCTCTCCTGACAGGAGCAGCATCATTGTTTGGTATTGAGAACAGTAATTCTCTTATCTTGGGAGTTGAACAATGTGATATAATTAATAAAAGTATGGACAATTTATTCACTGAATATCAATTAGTGTTCAGCTTCCTAGAGGAGTGGAGATTGGGAATGGAAAATGGATTGGATGATACCAGATAAAGAAATAATTTCTTTGATGTAAAAGACATTAAGAAGGTGTTTCATCCACGACAAGACGAAAAATGAAGCAAGTTTTGTGGCAACTGTGAATATTTTCATCTGTCAGAATTCATTCTCTAATGGAGTCAGGAGTAGAGTCCCACACAAGCAGCTTGGTGCCCGTGGCTTCCCTCATGATGGACTCTGCTCTGGCGCTGCCCTCACTGGAACTGGATTTTTTCTGTAGAAAAAAGTGCACTGGTGACAGAATGGAGAAAGCACAAACCAACTCAAGCTTATTACGATAAAACAGAAGCAGCAGCCCCAAATGACGTTGTTAGTTTGGTTTAATCAGCCCACCCCACTGTTGCTGCCCTCACAGAGCAGCAGTCGCTGAACCCATCTGTGAAACGTGGCATTGGAGCTGCACTGGCTGAGAATGCACGACATAGCTAACGGTTGCTTAATCTATTGTGTATTTTTTTATGGTGTGCTGAAATGCCAGGGTGGAATCTGGAATGCCTCATTTATTAGTCCTGAATTAGGAAGAATAAGGATGCAATTAGGGTTTGAAAAAATTAGGTTAAATACCCATTTCCTGATACAGAGAGATTAAGGCTCCTCCTGTTTCATATTAGGCTCCAAACTGGAGTGCAGGCTGGACAGCAGCCCTGTAATTGGTGCAAATGGCATAGGACACACTTGGAAGCACCTCAAGAGTTCAACTTCAGCCTCATCTGACTCCTGGAGAGCTGCGGTTGCACATCCTTGTGCTTTCACTACATTCTGGATTGCTTTTGTCCTCTCTTCTCCTGTTTGGCTAAGTCCCATTTGCAGTTCAGGTCTCTCCAGCTTCTTGACAAAAGGGTTCTTGACAAATCTCGATTGCTGCCTGTCCTGCTCCTCTGGTTCTTCGCCACCCCTTTTCCCAGCCTCTCACTTACCCCTCAGAACTCTTCCTGTTTGTTCCCTGATGTTCTGGCACACGAAAGGAACTCAGTGCTGTTGTGAGAGGTTTGCATGTGGCTCTTGGTCTTGTTAATCTGAGCTCCTGTTGCCACTAACACACCTATCTACCTATCTCTGTCTCTATCTCTGTCTCTATCTCCTCTCTTTGTGCCTCCCAATCCATCACGTTCTGCTAAATGCAAGTGGTGGAGGTTCTACACCGAACTGGAAAAAGCAAATGAAAATGAGAAATAGCCTTTCCAATGATTTATACAGAAAGAGAATCTCCGGTGTGTGCATTTGACTCCAGCCGTGCAGTGGTGTCCCAGGGGACACACAGTCCTGTGGTGATTTTTAAAACCTCTTAGAGACACACAAAGATCAGAAGTTAATTTTCATGTCTCTTCTATGGCTGCTTTATAATTAATTTCTCTGAACCAATTTGTTTTTCTGCTGCCAAACACTTCAACGCTTATATGTAAATTATTAACATCTGAAGACGTCTTTCCTTAGAAAGAATACAAGGCAATCATCAGATAAAAGTCATTACATATTCACAGCTATTCTGCTCCACTGATAATAAAACATTTTTAGGCGAAGGTGACCTTTTTACAATAGACTTATTAATGTCAGGACTTCAGAATTGTCTTTTCTCATTACAAGTCTTACCAAAAACATTAAAACGAGTGAAGTTTATGATCTTAAAGATGTGTCAAAGCACAGCCATTAAGGACATTCTGACAAAATGTTATTTATATAACCCATTTTTTGTATTTTATGTGGGAAATACTGAGAGAATACAGACATTCTTGACAGAACTCTGTGCTCATGACTTCTTTTGACTTCTGATCATATTCTAGAGATTCCAGATAAGATTTCCAGCACTCGGGTTTATGGCTTTGGAAATCTTCCCAGCTCCAGGAAAAAGTTATTCCCGTACACATGAGAACATCAGCTGCTTCGAATGCAGAAACATTTTTGTGTTGTCCTGAGTTTGTGCCCTCAGTGGAGGGCAGCTGCATTAAAATCTAAACTATCCCAGAATTTCCATCTGCTTTTCCTGGTCTCCATCCCACCCAGCACAGTCGGTGATGCTCATCCTGCAGCTGCTGTGCCAGCAGGATTCAGCCCCATGTGCCTCCATTTTGGTATCTTTCCAAAATCAATATTTTAAAGAAACTTAAATTATTCCTCCTACAGGAATCATGATTCATGCAATGATAGCATCAATATTAATACAATAATCGAACTTTAAAGTCGGCTGCTAAGCAACCTGTCATGCCCACGGAGCAAACTGGACTCAGACCAGAACAACTGGAACTGGAGAAAACTTAATGTGAAAAAGAAAATACTAAAGGAGGGAAAATGTCAGTCAAGTACCAGATTTTGCAGGGCGACCCTCTGGGCTCGGCTGGAGACTGAGACCTGCCTTTTTGGGATGTTCCCATCCTGTCTGGTGTCCAGGCTGGAGCTCAGCCCCAGAAGTGCAGGCTCCGAGCTGGCCCTGCTCCCTAGGCTCTGCATCCACTCCGCTCACCTTCTGTGGAAAGAAAGAATCAAGAGGAAATAGTTAAAGGAAAAAATCCTATTCTCTTACTTCTTTTTTCCCGCACACTTCTGAAGACCCATTCAGTGTTTTCCTTCTGGCAAACTATTTAGTCAGAGCAATCGCAGAGAGCTCTGTTTCTGCCTTCTGAAGGTTATCTAATGGCTTTCAGTATGGCCAGTTTAGGATGTGTCTTAATGTGCAGGGAGCTGGGATTAACAGAATTCAGGGAAATTACTTATTCCAACAGCTTTTTAAATAAAAAAAAGCAAGTTCGTTTAAAAGAGGAAAGCCTGTGCAAAGTATTTCCATCATGCTGTTTTTTCATTATCTTGAGAAGCCTGGAGAAGTCTCTGGGAAGTGAGATTCTGTTTTGGTAGAAGATGCAAGTGGAGGTTGGGAAAGGGTATCGGAGCCAGCTGATGCAGAAGGAAAAAAGAAAAGAGGTCATTCATTATGATTTTTTTTCCTCATGATTGCCAGCAAAACAGAGGAAGAAACATGTCCTCTGGGATATCCCACCTGGCAAGAACATTCTTAAAGGCTGAATTCCAACCACACCAGCAAACAGAAAGAAATAATTTAAAAAATCCTAGAGACCTACATATTTGTGAATTCACCAGTGTATTGGCGAACACTCTGGTTTAATCTCAAGAGTTGCATGGTGATGTAAAGGAGAAGAAAAATAGGATCTCAACTCTAGGAACAGACCCAAATTGCTGTTGCTTTTGTGTTTCAGGGCTCAGCAGTGTTTCTTTGCCTTTTCTCTCTCCTTTGCTGTGCTTTCCTCCTCCTAAAAAATGCTTCTGCCTGTTGGCCCTGCACAGTCGTTGCACTGAGCACAGCTGTGGCCATGGAGGGACACCTGGCAAGTCTGGCATGGGCAGCAGGATGGTTTTTTCCTTTCTCAGACATCAACTACCTCACTTTCCACTGACTGTAATTTCCTTCTTGTCTCTTAAATTAGCTCACCTAACACATTGGCTGCAAACAGTGACCCAGGCTGCTCTTTTTTCTTTTTACATATCAATACATCATCCACTGTGACTGATAATTTATGCAGCCCCAGCTGTCCCATTCCCTTGTCTTTCCACTTGCACTCTGAGGTTTGGAACTGCTGGATGGAAGCTGCCTGGCAGCAGGGCTGTCGGCTCATGCTCAACACCAAACACACGCTGAGCTGGACCCCAACCTGTACAAGTCCATTTCTGGGTCAATAGTTGCCAAAGGGCAAGAACTGTCTCTGGCACCTTTTTGTACAAAAGGCAGTTCAGGCAAGTCTCTGTCACTCTTGTGAGTCTACTGGTGCTCCTGCAGAATGGTATTAAATGGTCTTCAGTTAGTCATTGCTTGGAAACCTCAACCTCACCGGGATGAGAAGTCAGTGTTCACCCAGACTTATTGCCACTACAAACAAATGAAATGCGGTGGAACCCTTCCTCTCTGTCATGCTGCCACACAGTTGATGAGCATTATGGGTGGCTGTCAAATCCATGAGAACATTTTTTGTGCTAATCATCATTAGATCTCATGATTTTTTTCTGCATGTTGTTGGTCTGCTCACACTGTGCAGTCACAGTGTGGGTGTTGGCAGAGGTGCCCAGTGCCATCCCCTGAGTCAGACAGGAGGTCCCAGAGCACGTCCAAACCTGCCATCAAAAGTGAAAGCCCAGGGACCTTTCTCTGGGATATTCTCCTTCAGAGCAGCCCTAGTAGGCTCCAGTCTCACCTCTGTGCTCCTCAGAGGTTTCCCTGTTCTGCTCTGCTCTGACTTAGTGTCTCCATGGCTCTGCCACAGCTGGAGCTCACGGGTCTCATTTCTAATCTGTGTTTTTCCCTAGAGATGTGATTATGTGTTTTATCACTGCCAGCACCAGGTCCTCAGGAGCCGCTCCAAGCCCACTGCCACCCTCAGGTGGCTGGTTGCTGTGGTGTCTGATTTTGGCTGAGTGCTGGTACTTGAAAATCCTAGCCCTGTTTGTGAGTTTTGGTCCAAAGACATGAGAGGGGGCTTGCAGAAATTGATTTGATTTTGAGAAAAAAAAAAAATCGTTTTAATGTCTTAAAGTCCTGGAATTCAAATTAAAGAAGAGAGGGGGATTAAATTCACTTTCTCTGGAAAGTATCCTACTAGTTTTGGTTTGATTTTTTTTCACTTGATTTGGCAATTTTCCTTTCAAAGCACAGTTCAGGAGCATTGAAGTCAATGAAAATTCTGTTGTTGACTTCAGCCACAGCAGCATGATGCCCTTGAAGCAAGTTTGGTTACTCGGGGCTGCCGCAGCGAGCAGGAAGGAAGGGGGAGAAAGTGTCTCACGGGGCCCGAGGGGTCCTGGGGAACCTGTGTGCAGGTTTGGACAGATGGACAGATCCTCTCCCTGTCACAGAGGAGCAGCTGCTGCAGTCGGTGATGCTGAGGCAGAACCCAGCCCTGCTCCTGCTTCATCCCCAGGACTTGGAGCATTCCAGTCCGTGCCGGGGTGTCTGCCAGGCTCTGCGGCGGAGTTCCCCCATCCCCGCTGCCCGTGCCGGCGTGCCCGCCGGTGTGCGCAGCGGAGTTCCCGGCCCGTCGGTGAGCGGTGGGGCTCGCCGCGATAACGTGGCTGCTGTTAATGCTCCGGGCGCTGCGGGGCCGGGCGGTGATGGATGATGAGGGAGCGAGTGCAGAGCTCTGTCTGCAGCCAGCCCCGCTGCGCCGTGGCGAGTTTCCTTCGGCCCCGGTGCCCGACCCGGAGAGGCATCCTCACACTGCTCCGGGGAGGCGGCGTGAGCCCTTGGGTCCCAGGGCCCCCTCGAGAGGAAGCGGCTGTGTACTTAAAACTGATCCAGCGTCCTCCAGACCAGGCTGCTGGAGGTGTAGGAGGCAGCGAGGGCAAAGGCAGAATTTGTTGTGAAGCACACAAATTTTGCTGACCTTCAATGGGTGTCAGGTCCTCCGGTGCCTCTTGCGCTTCCCAAAAAATAAAAGGTTTTGATTAAAGCAAGCACAACAAGAGTAAGCCAGGGTTTTGTAGTTGTAGGGAGTCTTGACATGGTCTGAACATTGAGGGCAAATTGTCCATGGGAAATAACTTTAATTGTTGCCTCCATTATTTGGCCTTAATCCTAACTTGATACCGTCATATAGGTATAAAATTCTCCCATTGCAAACAAATGATACTTCTTTTCACCCCTCCCTGCTGAGGGTTTGGGTTGTTCTTACCAATATGATTTTTGGAAGTGATCTTCTGCACCCTTTCTGTCAAACAGTGTATTTTTCATGGTTCCAGTTTTTCTCCAGCTATTTATTTTTCCTTTGATGGAAGTAGAAATAATACCTAAAAAGTCACTTTGATTTTTATTTGAGGCAGCTGTGCTGGGACAGAACCTATTGTTCAGATCTGTTACCTTTTACACAACAGAGATAAATTAATTACAGGGATTTCCCCTGACATCCAGGCTCTTGCCTGCAAATGTTCACATAAAAGATGAATGACGATGAGGTTCTCATTACAGCTTGATGAATTAGCCTTTTCACTTCAGTTCCAGGAAAGTCTACTTCATGGTCAACACTCTTGTTTAGGCCCTGCCATGTTTTTTCTCTCATTGAATTCAAATCGTGCAGCTGCTGTCAAACCACCTTTGCTGGAGCAATCCATTATTTTGCACTGCCCTTTAGAATTCTTCACTTTTTCAGGGAATTTGCCACAGTGGTTTGTCAGGTACTCAGCAACAGCATCTTCCTAATTTTCCTTTGTGCACATCACAGACCTGGGGCTGCTGGAAGAAGTGGCAGCTTTCTGTAAAACAGTGAAAAGACCAGGAGAGCATCCCATCCTCAGTCCAGCGCATGATCCTTGTGTTCAGGATAAGCCAAGCTGCACAGTGATGTTCTCAGCCTACTGCCACCTTTTTTTTTTTTTNAGAAACTTAAAATAACATAAATATTTTATTTGACTGGGATAGATGTTTTTGTGCAAACTGGGGATGTCCACACAATGATCTTGTTGGCATGTAACGCATGGTTTAGTTAAAACTGGAATATATATATATTTGAGGCAGGAGGGAAATGGGCAGAGGTGTTTGCTACGAGCTGCACACAAGTGGATTCATTTCCAGTTTGTGAGAGGGTGGGACAAATGATGATGGAGCTCCCCTGTGTTCCCCATGTCTTGTGATGCCCAGAGCAGGGACACCCTGTGTCCAAGGGCACGAGGGCCATTTTGCCCACTTGTTCTGCTCTGAGAGGCCAAATGGATTACCTGGGTAATTTGAAAGCTGTTGTCTACACAAAACAAAGTCAAAAGACCCATCCCTGCCAGGTGCTATTTCACAAAGAAAGAACACTGTGTTTCTTGCTCGCAGCCCTTGGCAGTTTATCATGTTCCTTTACTTGTATCTTTAAGTGTCAACACCTTGATCAATTTTATTACACCTGCCTGTGGTCAGAATATTACTAATGGTGGCTCTGGTTGGTGTCTGGGGACAGGAATAAGTCATTTGTAATGACTGTAAGTGAAGACATCAAAATATTGGTAGAAGAATAGTTGCAGTAGAGTGAAGCTATCGTTATTGAGGTGGCAATATTTACGTTTATATCTTTTCCTAAAGCTTCCCAGACCACACTGACTTTTCTCCCAGGTTTAAGAGGTTTGGGTGCTTTTGGAAGTGCTGTCCAAGCAGGATGCCAAGGCAGAGGGATGGACATGGTCACCCAGTGACTTCTGCATTGGGTGGCAGTGCCTGTTCTGACTGTGTCACTCCCCCACTTGAGCAGGACAGGAGGTGAGGGTCAGCCAGCCCTTATTTGAGGAATTGTCCTCAGCTCCTGCACAATTCCTCACTGGCATTCCAATGTCCTGGGATGCCACTGCTGCTCCAGAGCCCTCTCATCCACAGGTGCCCAGCAGGGACTCTTCTCCTTGCAGTTTGCTGTAGAACAGTAAAATACCATGGGAAATTTGTCTGCTCTGCCTGCCAGCTCTTCAAGGAAAACTCTGATCTCTCCAATCATGAAATAAAATCGAGCAAAATACCACTGTGCCATATGGACACCAAGCAGCATAACACCCTGGTGGAAAGCCCTCCCTGCTGTCTCTGGTGCTGATTATCAATGCAGCTTAGAGCAAAGCTGAGATTTTTAATGCCCTAAGCGTGATGAACTCCCCTAACCTTGGGAATTATTTTTATTGCTATTTTGGCTGGCTCTGTCCTTGGCAGGTTGCTGGACTATAAGCAGATGCAACAGAAATGGTGGAGACAGCTAAATTCAAAGGTACACAGAGTCCTTCCACAGCTCATGGGAAACATGTTTAATGTTTGGAAATTCCCTTCTTGTGGCATAGGTTAAATTTGGAACTGCAAATGGAACAGCAGAAATTCATTCAGTCATCTTTTCTGATAGAAATTATACTAATGTCTGTATTTACACTGTTCTGTGGTATCTGTGTTCCTGCTGCCTAGGCTTCTCTGTGGGGCTTTTTTTCCCAGCAGCCGTGATGGACGGAGTGTTTGGCCAGGGGAGCACAGAGCTGAGCTGGGGCTGCTAGCCCTGGAACGCTCGCTCCCTGGGCTGCAGAAGCAAGCCATGCACTTTATTGAAGGTTGCTTTGCCTCCAGGCCCTTACGCTTCTTTATTTCCTCTTAAATGGATGTTTTCCCCAAAGACAATCTTTTTAAAGCAGTTCAAACAGGTTTCCAATTACTTTTCATCACATTAATCTTCTGTTCTAAAAATCTCAAACTCAACATCAAGTCCATTTCGAGAACTTGGGAAAGAGTTTTTTTCTTCCTGTTCTATTTTTGTAAGATGAGCATTTTAACAAAGAGCTTTCCTCTCTCCTCTCTCCACTTAGAAAACCTCCGTGAATTGGTTGAGAAAAAGACCTATCTCTCTGCTCTAATAACAAGATGCTCTTACCTCTCCCAGTTCATGCCCTGGATACTTGCTGACAAATGACCTCATGTGAGAGAAGACTCAAACATTTTGGGTTAGGAAAATATTTAAATACAGTAACTTCAGAGAAGTGCCTCACATGGAGCAGGTCTTTAACCTGTGCTTATGTTGAGCTGTATCTCAGACCACATTTAAGCAGGTTTTCTGAAATCAAGGCTCACAGAGCAGGTATGGCCCAGACCTGCATTAAGACTTGGGTATCAGCCAGGCTGTGAGGTGGGATAATAACTTATATCTCGTTGTTTTAAATCCCGAAACAATCTGAGAGTAAAACACATTACTGAATTGTCATTACATCTGGGACCCTGTTGTGGTTGTTTATTTGCAGGTCCTAGAGAACTGAGGTTCAGTGGTACCAGTGTTCATTAGAGGTCAGTTTTGGCAATTGCTACAGAAGTGTTTCTGTTCCCATCCAGACATGGAATGAAATCAGCTCCATGTCACTGCAGCAGCCAGTCTTGACAAAGTAATCACCATTCTCATGCAGAATATTAAAATAATTCCCTGGAGTGCAATGTAAGGAAAAAGAAAACAAAAGAAAAAGAAAATTATAATTTGCTGTTGGATTTCTTGCAAATTGGAAGTTGAGCAACGCTTCAAGCCCCTGTTTTGACATGCAAGCCTTGCCCTCATGAGGGTGCAGACACTGGCACAGTGCAGCTGTAAGAAAGATCCCCTCGTTCAGGCACATGCCAGAGGCCACAAGCCCCTGGGCCAGGAGCTCGCTGGGGGTCACTGACTGAAGGACACATCCCCTCTGGGTTCTCACCCTGTTTTCTGAAACTTGTTACATGGTTAATATTTGCAAAGCTTCTGATTTCATTGTTGAATGTAATTTTATTCAGTAAAGCTGCCTCATTGCATAAAGGTCTTGGTATTTAATATTTAATAGCATAAATCCCACGTGAGTCCCAGGCAGAGGATAAAAATTACATTTTAAATTAATATGCACTCAATGCCTGCTGCTCTTTCTGCATTTAAAGGCCAACGGCCATTTCAAGCCCAGCACCACCTTCCAGGGGCAGCACCCGTGTTCTCTGCCAAAACGGCCAGTCACCATCACAGGATGTGTAGCAGTAACTCTTTGAGTGCTGAGACAGGATGAGTGGGTGGCATTGGTGGGGTGAGGCTGGGCGCTGATCTGCACTCCACAATCAGGGTTCTGCTCCCTGGATCCTGCTGTGAGGGTCCAGCACTGCTCACCTGCACCCACATCGCCTCACGGGGAACACACACAACCCTTTGTGGAGGTGTCCAGTCACTGGTGATAGAAAAACTCCTCAGTCAGATAAGGGTGTGACTGGGAACCGCACGGGTGCAGGGAGTGAGGAGTCAGGTGCTGTCCCGGCGGTGTTGGAGCAGAAGTGGAGTCCCCACCCGCGCGGTTTCCTGGGGTAGTCACTGTCCAGACGGGGAGCAGCACCTCTGCATCAACCCCACTGCTGTTCTTGGGCAAATGAACCTTATCATGAGGCCAACAGGCCTCTTTTGACCTGGGGGCCAGGGAGCTCCTGGGACTGCGGCCATGGGTGACACAGTCCAGCTACTCAGATGTCTTCAGCTGTTACAAACGTTGTGTTATGTGAGACTTTGGCAGTGATACCCAGCTTGCGGTGCTTTGGGTGACAGGTTACACACTGAACTAGGCCATTTGTCTGAAAACGTGGGGTAAAACTCTTTTTCCCCTGCACAGGTGCTGTCAGTTGCCTTCAGCTAGGAGCCCTGTGCTCCATGGCCATTTCAGCAGGGACACCTGAGATCCATCCACACAATCTTTTGTCACTCCTTCAGTCTGGAAGCTTGTGGCAAAGGGCACTGGAGCAGTGCCCACAGTAGAGACCTCCTGCATGGCCTCAAGGTCTCTGTGGTGCTCAGCTCACTGACACCAGCACAGGACAACCTGGGACCCACAGCCCCACGGTTCAAATGACGTGTACCCCACACCTGTGGCAGTAATCAACAGGTCCTGGGTTCTGCAGGAAAAGGGTTTTGGCCAGATTTTGCAAGGATTCAGCATGTAGCACATAGCTGGAATTCCACGTTTGTTTACATTTTTGGCTGTTTCGGCTGCTGCTTTCACAGGAGCTGGACTCGGCAGTGATAATTTCTTACTTTTTCTCTGATGACTTTTAGCATTTCCTTTTTCTTTCTGCTGGGAGAAGGTTTGAGATGGAAATCTGCACCTAAATTTTTTGTTCTTGAGACATAGCAGCCAAAAACACGTTCAACTTGTCACGTGGTTTGTAGACCCACCCCGCCAACCAGCAATACACATTGTCCCTGAGATGTAATGTCCTATTGCCTCAGTGAAATTGATATATAAATATATATACATATATAACATTTCAGATTATGTAATGCCACCATCTGCTGCTTTACATAAACAGTATTCAGCTTCCACCTCTGCTGCTTTATGCAACTGAGTCCCCAGCCAAGCCACTGGGGCAGGGGATGGAGGAGGGACTGTGCTGTTAGTTCTCCTCTAACTAAATACCTCTCTCTTCACTAGGGCAGAGGTGGGGAACTTGCAGCCATAACCGCCACGTATTGCAACAATGCCCATTTGTTTCCCACTCACTGTCCTTATTCTTCCATATGCAAACTAGGCAGCTTTGCCTGTGCAAACCAGTTTACTTTGATAGGCAAAGTTACTGCAGGGTCAAGTGGAAAGAGAAGATAAGCAGGAAAGGAGCAAATCCTCCTTAAACAAAAATGTCTGCAGTAATTAACAAATGTTGCAAGAATGAGCTGATAAACAAGCAAAAGGTAAGGAGGGAAAGGTAAGCTTCAGGGCAATTAATTAAGATAGTAAATGGAAAGAGACCCAAAATTTCTGCAAGCATTTAGCAGATGGGAGGGTATACTGGGAGCATGGTATTTGTTCAAGCAGTGAGAAAAAGCTGGAAATACAGGGATTCAGGACCATTTTTTAAAGGAACTGGTTTGTTTTCCAGGAACAAGCCTCAAGGAAAGGAAGGCAACATTTGATTTCTTTGCCCAAATTTGTATTTTTGCGGTTCAGGGAGTCCTAAGAAAAGGAAACTCCTTTGCAAAACTAGAGACCCACAGCCAGCTCTGCTCTTCAAGTGCAAGTCCCCGAACAGTGCTTTAATGAAGCTGCAGTGCAGCACACCCGAACGGATGGGTTTGGGATGTAACTCGTATCCTGCTGTGGAGCTGAGCCCTATTGCCTGTCCACTCCTCGGGGGTCCCTTCCAGCCCACCCGCAGCCCCAGAAGGAGCCAAGCGCTTGTGCTGGTGCCTGAGTTCCCTCTGTACCACAGAAATGTGAGAAGCCTCTCAGGGCCAAGCCCCAAACCCTCAGATGGGCTCAGTCATCCCCCACACCTGTCAGTCAGTGGCTCAGGGGAGACACTCCCGGAGGGGAGGGATTAGTGGGTGCATAAATGGTGGCTCCCCCTCTTCCTTTGTCCCTGTCTGTCCTGAAGTTCTGTAGCAGCCTGAGACTACACAAGAGATTTGGGTAACTGGAATCTGGCTGGTGAAGGGGGGCGGGCTGACACCATCATCATCTAAAGCTCTTCTGAGGACTCCTATAAGACTCAGCTCTAAACTCTCTCCAGAGCTTTCTTGCTTCTAACTCTGGGAGAAGTCTTGCTTTAATGACTACATCATCACCCCAGTTTATGTTCTTTTCATGACTGAAGCACGCTTCACTCTTTGGGGTGGGCAGCCTTGTAATAGTTATTGTTAAGGGGTTTGGGGGGAAAGGGATGGGGCTGCTCCATAGAGGCAGGGTTGCCTTCTGTATTTCAATTTTTGGTGGGTTTATTTTTGATGAAGAGCAAGGGAGCGATGTATGTTATGAGGAAGTGATCAATTACCTGGCGTGTCTGGAGCACTGAGGATTTGATTACAGCAGGATGATGGTGATTGATTTTTTTTTTTTTTCCCCAGATCTGCAGCAGAGAAATCTCTGGATGCCTGATTGCAGCCGACAGGTAAGCTGTGGAGCCAGCTCACCAGTGACTGTGACAGGCCTCCCTATCTCGTGTCCCCACTTCTTTTCAGACTGTAATGGCTTGATGAAGACATGCTGTCAGGGTGATAGAGATCCAGAGATTATTAAATGAGGACACCGACTTGCAAAATTACTTTAATCTTGCAGGAGGCTCTATTAGCTCCTATTGGGCCCCCTTTGTAGGGGTTAGAGAAGAAAGTAAAGGGGGCAGGCTGCAAAACTGCAGCAGTGTTTGTTCTCCCGAAAAGCTGTGGCAGAGCCCAGGAAGAAAAGTGGGAATTGCACCCAGCTTTGCCTGCCTTGCTGGTACCATGCTGGGCAGAGGATTGATTTGATTTACCCCAGCAGGTGTCGGGTGCAGAGGGCAGTTAGTGGCTTTGGGGGTTGTGAAGCACAGCACATTTGGTGTCTTATCCCTTGCTGGTCTTGGAAATGATGGAGAAATTATTCTGTGTCAGGCTGCTCTCCCCTGTACCTGGTTGTGTGGGCTCCATCCTGCTCCAAGGGAGGAGAGGGATGTGGCATGGGGGCTTGAGTTTGTATCCAAACCTTCCGTGTCTGTTTCTCTGGAAACGAGGCTGCAGTTGCAATTTGTATAAAATCACTCTTTGCCAAAAGAAATGATGGAGCTGGACTAATTACAGAGTTGTTCTACTAACCTTGCTATGACAGTGTGACGTGAAATCCTATGTGCTCCATTTGTGATCACCTGTAGGGTGAAGAGGGAAAGAGGCAGGAAAATAGCAAAAGGAGCCCAAATTAGGCAGGAAGGCACTGGAAAAGGAATGAAGCCAAACAGAAGAAGGGAAAAGGTCCTTCTGAGTGGCAATCATTGCAGAAATGCTGCTATCCTCAGATGACATTCACTGTGGATGGGAAGGCATGTACCTGCAGTCCCAAGGTGAAGCAGGTGAAACATTCCCAAGGTGAATAGTCTGTGAGTGGTTGGTGAATTATTACATTTGTTGGCTGCTCGCTAAATTAAGTTCTCTGTTGGTTGGATGTCACAGCAGAAAGGGTGGTGGTCAGAGCTGGCACTGGATTGTGGATGTCCAAGACACAGTTGCTGTGCTCTGCACTGAAAAATGTGCTGGAGGAGAGGAACTTCTCCTGGCCAGGTAGGACTGGCTGTACAGACCGTTCACTCAGAAATGGTCCCAGCTCCCGAGGCCTATGAGTGTTTTAGGGTAAATGCTTTCTGGTGAGCAAACTTCTCAGTGTGGGTTAAAAGTAGCAGCTGAGCAGAAAGAAATATTCCATGTGGTCCCATCTCCCTTCTTCTTCCCTAGTGTCTATAAAATTTAAAAAACACTAAAAAAGCATGCTCCCCCCACCCCCCCAAATAAAACAAAACAAACAAAACACCTACACACCACGGAATAACCTCTGACAAGACTGGAGTTAACAAAGTGGAATTTTTTAAGAAGATCTTTGCAATGAAATGAGCTGATTATCAGTAGGGAGAAACTTAGTTTATTATCTGATTTTTAGAAGCTTGAATAATTTTAGCCATTGGCTTTATCATCAGGCAAAAGAACTATTTCAATTATTATCTTTAATAACTTTGGAGGAAATCTTTTAAGTTCTTTTCCATGAATCATACTTCAAATGCACCTGCAGAGATAAAAGCAGCAAACTTAACCCAATGAATAACTGATAAACCAGAAATATCACTGCCTTGCCTCGGAACATCACTGCTCCGAGCTCATCCCGTGCATGTAATCAGTGTCTGTGCTCTCCCTGGCCTCTATTGGCGGCAAAGCTCTTTTATGATATTCTGTCATTTATGACAGCTCCTCCAGAGAGTTCATTAGGGTGAACATTAATGTGGCTGAATCCAGGAAACTGCTTTTCCTGACATAATGCCAACATCTATTACAATGCTGTGCAGTGCAGGGGGGAGCTTTATGGTTGTTTAATGCGCGTGTGTGTGTGTTGCAAATGGCACCACTTTTTAACTCTCTCCGTAAAGCAGTGTCTCTTTTCTGGATTGCAACCACTATAAATACATGTAATGGGGAGCCTGAGCAGCTGTTGTGTTCAGCAGTTGTCTACGATGATTATGAATTAATGGGTTGTGGTTCCCAGTACTAGAGCCACAATTAATCTATACCATGCTTCAGACCATCAGCATGAGTGCTTGTGTTCCCCTGCTTTATTGGTATTTCTTAGAGTTCCTCGTACATAAAATCTGTATTAGGAATTGAGGCAAAGGAAAGCAGCAATGGCAAAGAAATAGCCAAGGGCTTTCCCTTCTTGCATCTATCTCCACTCGGCTGTGTTGTGCAGGAGCAGCTACTCAGAGTCTGAAGTTGGGTCACTTGTTTCAAGCTTAGCCATGGTGGAGTGTGGAGGGCTGGTAGGATGGATGCTGTGGACTTGATGCTTCCATGCAGTGCAGACCATGTGTGTGCTTGGTTTTAAAAGAAAAACAAGAAAAATCAAAACTAAAACCCCCAAGTCCACAGAAGAAAACAGTGCTTATGACAGCAGGAGAAACATGGGGCTGAGGATTATCATTCCTTGCATGCTTGGCTCAGATGGAGAACACTGGAGCTGTAAACTACCTCATGCTTTTTCCCACAGCCTTATTGTAATCTCCTTTCTGGGTTAATTCCCAGGTAAGAGAGCTGTGCCATTCCATTTTTAATTTTTCAGCTCAGTCTCCTGCCTGCCAGCACGGGGCTGGCAGGGCTGCCAGGACACGCTGTAACGTGTCGTGTACAAGCATCTTATCTGGTCAGAGCTGCTGTGGGTGCTGTGCTGAGGAGGCTGCCACGGACACGGGCATTCATCTTAGTCAGCTGTAATGAACCACGGCTGCCAGGGGGACAGGTCAGCTGCAGTGCATCCAAACTGGCTCCGTCTGTCGGCTGCCTGCCCCGTGGGCTGGGATGGAGGGGTCTGAGAGGGAGACTTGGCTAACAGGCAGGAGTATGGCTTTGGGGAAGGAATTCAGGGCTGGTGAATTGCTGCACTAAACGTGAGATGAGCTTGGGAGTCCCAGTAGCCTTGTGGGAGGCAGGGAACCCCAGGAATGTCCATTCGAGATTTATCAAGTTCAGATCAAAGAAGCAGCAATCAGGAACTGCTGATGGCTGCTGAGGAACTGGGATCCTCATACTTGTGTGGAGGTAGGAGACTGAGCACAGCAAATCCCATAGGATCGCCCAAGAGATGAGGCTGGGATGTGGGCCTGGGAGAGAAAACCTGTGAATCCTGCTGCAAGATGTGAACCCGGAGCAGGATCGTTCCCGGCCGATCCCAGGGAGCGCACAGCTTGTATGGACAACTCTGCTTTGAAGAGGCTGTGGCTTCAAGGGAGGCAGAGCCGCTGGGAAATGGGAATGGTAACAGATGGGGAAGTGAACTCTCAAGGGAGCATGAGAAAGTCCTGTGCCTGTTCCTGGCCCAAGCTAGTGCCCAGCACCAAGGCTGCAGGAGCCAGTGTGGCCAGTGCTGCCAAGAACTGGACTGAGGGCACAGCCAGGTATGTCCTCGTGTTGGACTGGAAAGGAAGACCAAGTTTGGATTTCTAACTGTCCTCTGCAGCGCTTCCAATTTTATCAAATGGATTTTATTTCCTCTTTCAAGTCTAATGATGTCAGAAAGAGGCAGCCAGGTTATAGCTCTATTTTTAATAATTAGGAAGATTGGTGCAGGACTGTGGAGAGGTTTCCAATAGCTAGTTATTTCTTTAAACGGTCTGCATTAGTATCCCATATAGCTGATGAATATACTGGAGCGACTGCATTGATTGATAGTAATTTCAGAATGTGACTGGGAATTCAATTATCTCTTAAAAAATGACGAAACAAACAGCTTAACCTGTGTTGGTTTTGCAGGGCTTCAGCAGCCTCGAGATTTTGCTCCATCCTGAAACAAAACAACAAAAACCCCCAGATTTACTGGGCTATTAATGTTTTTCAATTATTTTGCTTTGCTGCAAAAAAAAAAATTTCTGTCTAGCTAAATCAGTACTTCAGTCATTTGTGTTTTGCATGAATATTGATATCTGCCCAGTGCAGAGGTCTGGCTTGTACCATCTGATGGTTTGAGGATAATTAACAGCACAATTGCCTTCAAAATAAGAAATGCTTCAAAGCCAGCCCCCTCCAAATGTCCTCTCCAATACAATCCAAACAGAACAATTTGACGGGTTCCAGGTACTGTATTTTGCGAGTTTTTTTCTAGACAGGTGTGTTTTAGTCAGCGCTAGCAGGAGCAGTGCTGGGTGGCTCATGGCAGCAGAGGCACCGGGGGCTCTGGGGATGCTAACACGGAGGTGTGAGGGATTCACACGCTGTCAGCGCTCCCTGCCAGCCTGGGGAGGACAGGCACAGCCCCACAGTCCCGTGTCAGCGCTCCCTGCCAGCCTGGGGAGGACAGGCACAGCCCCACAGTCCCGTGTCAGCGCTCCCATCCGGGCTGCAAGCGGAGCCTGCGCTCCCTGCCCTGCTGTCCTGGAGGGAACAGGGCTCGGGAGAGGCAGAGAGGAAAAATACCAGAATAAAGAAACCCGATCAGTTAATTGGTGAAATCCTCTTTCTCTGGTTGACTGTATTCATTCTGACAGGAGCCTCTCCTCCTTCCCTGGAGCTCTCTGGCAAGTGAGACTCTTGCAAATAAAGCAAAGGATCTGCTGAATGCACAGCCATGCATAATTTAGGAGTGCTGGAGCCTTCTGCGCATCTCATCACAAAATGGCATTCAGTAAGTGCTAACACAACTCCTTTGTGGATAGGCATTTCTGTGATTTTCTTGTTTTTCAGTAAGATTTGGACATCAGACCCCTGCCAGGAATTAAAAACTGACCATCAGGAAGTACGGTAGCAGGGCTAGCATTTAACTGACACATTTGTTCATGTGTGAACAGTCAAAATAAAGAAATGGTTATGGATTCTTGAGTGGGTTGGCTTTGAAGCATAGTATGAATAAATGATGGAAGACTACATTTTCCTTGAATTCACACTTTTCACCCATAAGTCATAAAAACAAATTTGATGCTAGAGAAAATAGCTGGAAGGGGCATGCAAGGAGACAAGGACATCTCTTTTATTCTAAGGGTGTGGAGAGAAAGTGTTTTATGTCTCTGGACCAGGTGTGTGAGAGGAAAGAGCCATAACTCTCACTTATGTGTATCTGTTCCCATCAGGTAGATGTTTCATGCAGAGAGAAAGACCAAAGAAATAATTAAAACTAGTGTTGATATTTACTTGGACTAATGGAATGTCGTGCAACATCACCTGAATGAAAATCAAGTTTGTGTTTAATAGGTGGTTCATCCTGTTCTAACAATGCAGAATGATTAATTCTTCTTTTTCATGCCACAAATAGTAATTAAAGAGAAATATTACATAGCTGCACCTGGTTTTCATTATACAGTTGCAACAGTGTGTAAACCAAATCTTTTATTGATGAGAACAGCCATAAGTTTGAAAACTGAGTGAAGAGCATGAAAACCCCTCTGAGGCTCCCTAGAGACATGTGAGAAATCTGAAATTATTAAAACATATGGTGGCACATACTGATTACTGACAGCTCCTGCTGTGGCTGCGAGCCCTCATTTCTCTTTGACTTCCAGCTTTTCTAAGGATTCTCAGCTTGGTTGGTTCTCCCCCTTGCTTTGGTAAATCTGCTGTGACAGGGAAGCCCTACCCCATGCCATGGACAAGTGTGGCCCGGCTGATGGACTGTCCTGCTGCAGGGAGAGTTTGCTGGTGTCCGTTCAGCAGCGTCCCCTAAGCCCCATCCCTGCTGGGTGATGGGCAGTTTAAAATCCCACTTACCTGCACAGCCCCCTGAGTCACAAGGCTTTATTCTACTGCAGTTTTAAAAAAACATTGTTGTGTATCTGATGTTAAAGCTGAGTGTTTACACCTGGTGTTTGAGCCCTAGAGAGGGAGGGAGTATATTTGTATATCTGGTTGATATATTTATACTGTTTGCCAAGTCCCTGTGTGCAAGGACATTCACCACCACTCAGTGGCCATCATCTACTGCCCTTCTCTCTTTCTGAGTGCATATATATTTACTGATATTGATTAATATTTATTTCTCATAAATAATACATCACTACGATTTTGTGTGTGCCGTTGCAAACAATGCAGGAATACACAGAGAGTAATGAATGTGGTGGTAAAGCTGCTCCATCCCTGCAGAGCTGCCCCAGGGCCTGGGGTCTGGCTCCTGCCCTAGCATCAGTGTCCCTGCCCACCGAGTTCTGGGCTCCAACACAGCCAAGCAGACCCTGCTGGTGTCTGGGCCCTGTTGCTGCCTGCTTTAGGAGGAAAACTCTTTCCTCTGCCCCAGCCAAGAGGGAACATGGCAGCAGCTCCCTACATCAGCTGCAGGTGCCTGGTGCCAGGCTGGAGGGACAGCAGGGATGGAGTTCTGTCACTGCACAGGCACGAGCTGGGTGCTGCCATCCTGGTGCCTCGCTGGTGCCATGCCCTGCTGGCACATGGGGACAGAGAGCCAGGGCTGGAAGCATGGTGCCGACAGCTATTGCTTCTCTGAGGATCTTTAGTTATTCATGTCAATACCTTTTTGCCCAGTAAAGTGAGAAGATTCTCCCCAGATCTCCCAGCCCCATTGTGCCAACCACAGCATGAGTAAACAAGATAAAAGCTGAGCCCTGGGAGAGCCCTTGGGCCCAGGTTCAGTCAGCTCTGATGAGAAGGAAGGAGGAAAACAACGTTGAGAGGTGAGCACATCTGCAGCTCCTCTGCTGGGAAAAGTAGTTTATTCTGAAGCAACAAACAGCAGAAACATAAAACGAGTAAACAAAAGAAAGAGAAAAGAAGGAGATGAGATTTGGACGGAGACCGGGGTTTATCAAATTCCAGCTGAACAGTGATACCAATTCTGGGAGCGCTCTGTGGTGCATTTGGCACTGTCCCCCAGTGATGGGATAGGGACCAACTCCACTCTCCCCAGTGAGTAGCTATGCGTGCCCAGCTAGGAAATTCTGGAGAAAACTGGCTGTTCCCATTGGGCTTTCAGGGAGCCCATGTCCTTGTGCTCACAGCTGAATCCTGGGCATCCCTGGGAGTCCTCATCTGAGTGATTATTTGCCAGCAAACCCCAGTCAGTCAAGTGCAGCCCAGTCCTCTACCCTGGTGGTTGCTATTGCTGTGCAAACTTTGCTATTTGTTGGAAAAGGCTGATGCCAGGATGGTTTGCTTTAGGAAAAAACATCCCTGATAAATGGGACTGTTCTGCTTTGAGTAACTCGGTGGTGCTGGGGGCACAGCTGGAGCCTCTCATCATAGCAGGGGAAGGCTGACCTTGCTGTAGCAGAGCAACCTTGCTGGCAGGTTCTTTTTTTTCCTCCCCTTTCCTTTGGTGAGGATACAAAAGGATGGAGGGTTCAGTGCCAAAGCCAGGATGCTGAGCACTGGGGAGTTCTGGTTTGGCCCATGCCCTAATCCTACTGATCTGTTCTTAAGCGTGTGCTTTGATGATCAAAAGGCTGTTCAAATATCAAACAGCACTTTGCTACCCCAGGTCTCCCAATCCTTTTTAAAGAGGACAGGAACATGCGTGATGCTTACAGCATGGGTTTGGGAAGCTGGTTGGTGTGGGAAGTCACTGTGCAGACCTGAGGCAGGATGGGCACTGAGGGTGTCTGTGCTGCAAATGCATGAAAATGCCTTCTGCATAGCCAGGAATGTGTTTTACAAAATAGAGTGGTTCTTCCAGGCACAACCTGGGTATTGTTAGTATGTAGTTATATGCAGCGGACCATACGCTCCTGCTTTTGGAAACTTGTGTAGTCCCTGTTCTTGGGAGCACCTATAAAGTCAATATGTTATTGACAGTCACTGCCTAGTTTGTCATGTGGAGTTACCTGCCAGTCCAATGGGGCTGGGAGTTGCTTTTGCAATGATTTTTGGTGCTCCATCAAAGTTCCAGGATCTAAATCGGTTTGTATCAGCTGAGTATCATCTTTTACAGATGATTTTCAGCAGGGACTTTTTGTAAAATAACTATTTCAATAAAATCCATCATTTCCTCCCTCGTGGTACTGCTTGGGGCAGCCCCAGAGCTGACCACGGCCAGGCTAATGCCTCTGCTCCTGGCATCTCCGTAGGGATGCCACTGCCAGCACGGCTCAGGGGTGGCCCCAGACAAGAGTCTTGGTGGGGCAGGTAGAAGCTCAGCAAGCCCAGGTTGCCTGCAGGCATATGGGATCCCATCTCTGCTGTCCCTTTTTCAGACACTTACCCCCTTCCCACACCATCCAGGCTTTCTCTTGCTTACGGATGATGGACACTGGATTTCTACTTAATTTAGTGCCCACTGGTTTTCTGGGTTTGTCCTTGTACATTTGTCTTATTTTTACACTTGTCCTTAGTAACCTGACCCAGTTTCCACTCTCGTGTATTTACTCCCTGTGGCAAACCCCAGAGTCCACAAGGCATCAAAGATGGTACATATCCTCTTCCAAATTTGTTGTGAAATGATTGTCTGGAGGCAAAAGATAATTTCCTAGGACTGCAAAAGATTGAGAAAAGCTCTGTTTCAGATGGCAGCAGCCTCAGCTCTGCAGTAATTGCTGTCTTTGGCCACTCTTCATAAGCTCCCGATGGTTTCTGTTCCCTTTGTTTTTCTGAAGCACTGGCTAATAGTCGCAGGTTCGGCAGGTACTACGTGATGCTCCAGCTTGCTCCCTGCCCCATGGCCACGGAGAGGTGTTCTAGGAGAGGTGACACAAAGCCCTCGGTGCTGCCTTGCCCAGTGTGAGAAGCGTTTTAAGGGCTGGGTCCAGAGGGACAATGTTAAGAGTCAAATGAGTAAGAGGAAATTTTACACCAGTGGGAGTCTCTTACGTATCTGATGTTATTTAGAAAAAAATACAGAGAGAGATTCTCTATCTTTAAATAGAGTTGTGTATCTTATCTATCAAGAGAGCAAGTCTGGTGTGTCAGAATTTGTAAATATGTTGGGTAGCTCTGAGGCTGGCAAAAGAGCCAATATTAAAAAAAACAGGTTTTAATCTCCGGCTGCCTCATATCCTCTGCTGCATATGCCTGCCTCCTTAGGAAATAAAAGATATTGTTTAACACACTCTGAGCTGTCACTGTTAAGTTCAATACCTCCAGTGTCTAGTGCTCCTGGATGTAATTGGGATGCTGTACATTTTCCTAGTCATTACTTGGGAATGATGCTCTACAAAGTCAAGCTGAAAATCAATTGGAAAGCTGACTTCTTGCAACTTCCACAGCTTCTTTTCTTTTCTTGATAGTTGAAGTATTTTCCTGCAAGAAAATTGCATTGACTGAATCACTGTGCTTCCCTGTTATGTCTTGCTTTCTGAGTTCATAGCTGCTCCATCTTATCAGAGTGGAGATTTCATTAGGGAACTTTTGAGGGTTTTTCTTTTAATTAAAGGAGGTATCATACTTCCTTGGTCAAAGTACAGCTGCTAATTCCCAGCTGTCATTGTGGCATTTGTTTAATTAAGAACAAAATTATCTGCATGACTGGAGAACCATGAGACATGAGACAGATTTTTGAGCATATACAGGGAAGGAGCTGTTGCTGGGGTAAATCAGCTCCGTTTCAGGCCCATGGGAAAAGAGCACCTTCTACTGACTGGGGACGGATTGGAGTAGCAGGAGAGGGGCAAAACAATCCCACCTCTTCCTTGGCTCTGAGCCGACAGTTGGGCATTGCTAACATGGTGATAGAGGTGCCTTCCCACAGAACTCTTCCTGTCCAAGATGTGCCCTTCACCTTGCTCCCATTCTTCAACACAAAATTTTTGAAGGAAGAAATCCCTACAAAACCCCAAACAAACCCCCAGTGGTGGGTAGGGGGTGGGTGCTGCAGGGCTGCTGGGGGATGGGGGGCAGGCAGCCTGGGAGATGGCCCAGGTGTCCCCTGCCTCTGGCAGCTCCTTGTGTTCATGGGATTCATTCAGGCACACGCAGGACTGGCAGGTTGAGCTGGATGAATCGTGACACCAGGGGAGTCCGAGATGTTCATCACAGCTGTGCTAAATGGGAAATTCCTAAGTGACCCAAGGTGATGATTTCTCATAACCTTCCCTTTTTTTTTCCTTTTTACTAGATAGACAGAATGGAAAATTGATGAGTGCAAACCACATTTTTTATCATGCTTCTGAGCAGACTGCTGAATCCACTAGATCACAGAGCTGATGTATTGAGTTTGCCCAGACCTTCATTCTCTGCTGTCAGAGTGTCTGGTTTGACTTGAAACCATCTCCAATAAATTCAAGGCTGTAAAACTATAATAGGATCCCACAGCAACCTCCAGTTCCTTGAACTAAAACAGGTTTTCAGAGATTTTGGAAGGTATTGATATTCAGTGTTCTTAATGATCATTATTAACCTCAGAATTATGTATGGGAAAATGAGAAACAGGAAGAAGGAGGGAGAGACAGAGAATGTTTGCACTGCTGAATGAGAAGAGTGATTGTTCTAGGAAGAGGCTCCTGGCGCCTGCTGTCCCATCGTGCTGTGGGTATGCGGCCAGAGGATGCAGAGACAGTGGCACAGCCAGGGGGCTTCTGCTGTGAGAGTCCCCTTGGATGCTCTTCACTCTCTGAGCAATCATGTCCCATGGAGGGGCACAGGAATTTAGGCATAATTCTGCTTTGTGAGAGCCAGTGGGATGAAAACAGCACAGCAGCAAGAGTTGAGGTGCTTGGGGGGCTGTCTCGTCCTACCTTGAGGAGTTTTTAAAGCCTGGAAAGGTATCAACCCATTAAAAATCTCATAACAAAAGGTGAAAAATTCAGAGAAAATTTGACCTGTTAATAAAGGATTTAGCTAAACATTTGTGTAAATATTTTTACTGCACTACACCATTAGCTTTTCCAGTTAATCTGTTTCTGTGCTAAGGGCTCTGAGTAAAATATGTTCCCAGAGTAGTTTACAGTAAAAATTAGTGCTGTATCTGGCCTATTACTCTTCTTCCATAAAAGATTAAAAAAAGATAGATGCAAAAGTCCATTTCTGAGGGGCCTTTTTTCCCCTTCAACCACTGATCATTTTTCTCTCTTATGGAAAATAAAACCACTAAAAGGCAACAGAAAGGACCAGTTTCTGGGAAGTCTGCTTGGTTTGCTTGTCATTTTGCAAGGCAACTTCTATTTGCAAATGGAAAATTCTTAAGAATTTAAAATGTCACTTAGAGCATCTGCAATTGCCCTGTAGAAGAGTTTGTTCACCTGTCAGCCTTTATAAGCATATGAACATGAATTTCTTTTACTCCTGGGAAATCTTGTCCAACTCTAACACTTTTCAGTGTGGTTAGCGAGGGGGTAGCCTGAAGTTAAACACAGGAATATATTATTGCATTTGACACTTTTCACAAATGTTGTGGTTAGTGTATTCTGAATACTGAACGTGGAGGACGGGCCCTTCAGCCCATGGATAAACCTGGTTCATGCCAGGAGTCCAGTTAGTACCAGCAGAGCAGCTTCTGGGGAAGAGGCTGCTGAGGACCAGCTCTAGGCTTCTGGCCCTGAATAATGAGATGCTGTTCCAGCAGCATGAGAAGAGTTGAGCACCGGCCCCTTTGCTGCTCTCTTGCTCTGTGCTCAGCTCAGATACCGACAGCTCTTCTGGTGTTACAGAGCTGGGTCAGCAGCACTGAAGATTGAACCTACCAGGGCCCATGTAAAACCCTTTTGTTTTCCCCATTCTGCTCAGTCAGCCACAATTACTGGTTGAACAGAAGTAAATATTTTTAGAAACGCTGAGACTTATAAAAATCCTGTGGCACAAAATCACCCAGGGATCACTGGGAAGACTTTCTTGTGGCCACAGAAGCATGGGAGGTGAGTGCAGCCAAGGTGGCTGGGGTGGTAGAACCCATCCACATGAGAGAGCACCGAGGGACCCCAAAACAAGGCATGAAGATATTTCCCCCTCCCTTGTCAGGTGGAGGGATCACCAGTGCAAACCAGAGCACTGTACAGACCTGGTTGAAAGCAAAAGGTCTCCAGTCTGCCTGGAGCTAGAGTGTCTGGGTATGGGGACAAGCAGGGAAGGATAAAGACAAGGAATTGCGGCCCCTCAGATTTTAAATGCTCAGTTTTGAAATATCAAAATATTCTCAGAACTGATGCCTTGGCTGCACCCACAGCCCTTTGGTATCACAGGCTCCCTTGGCATTGACTGTGCTGTTGCAGCTGAGCCTGGATTTCCCCCGCCCCGTGCCCCCAAAAGACAGAAAGTGGCTTTCAATTACACCTGTCTGTATTTCAAAGGCTCAGCCTGCAGATCCTAACAGCAAGAACACATATTTAAAACAAATGCTCGGCTGGAGTGGTCACTGAGAGCGAATACTGAAGCTGCAACTGCAAAAGGCACCCTGTGTTTGGTGCTGGAGGGATCTGTGTGGCGCTGGATAAACATGTAACTTAGCAACAAAGAGCAAATTGTGTGGGTTTGCAGGGAAATGTCAGAGCACAGGGTTTACATCAGCTCATACCTGGACGAGGAGATCCCTCGCTCTGCCACGGCATCCCTGCATGTGCCCTGTGCCAGAGGCTGCCCTGTGCGGGGCTCCAGCTTAGCTGGCTGCTCTTTTCCTGGGCTTATTCAGTCACTTCCACTTTTCCAGGGGTCCTATAAAAAGTGATTACGTCCATTTCCTGTCAAAGGGACCCATCATGAACAAAACTCTCCATGTCTTTATCCACCTCTTTCTCAAAGTAATGAACAGTTCATTGAGCCGACAGCATTGCACCATGTGTCTGCAGGAATTCTTGTAACAGATGTGCTGAGGCTTGGAAAAACTTATTTTAGATAAGCCAAATAATCTTTTCAATTATCTTTTGCTGAAAATATTGTATTTTTGTAGGCATTCAAGAATGTTATGGCATAAAATACCAGCCTAATTATCATTATCTTCTCTATTATGTTTGCTGAAATATTTTTTGGAGTTGTCAAATATGCAGCTATTTTTTTATTTGGGAGGGAGGCTTTAGCAGCTGGATAGTTTATTTCTTGATTGTGTAATTTGATCTACATATTTCATTTCAAGAAGAGGTTATCTAAAAGGATAGCAGCAGCAGCTCATACTTGTTTATTAGGATTATTCCATCATGGCATGAACAGCTTCCTCAGATGGGTCCTGCAGTTCCCAGGGCTGGCACAGCAGGTACTGGGGGGCCAGGGCAGCGTTACCCTTTCCTGGCAGCTTGCTCAACCCTCCTGGCTGGATGATGCCACAGGCAGTGTCCAACACGGGCCTGGGCTCTGCTTGCAGCCAAGCCCGGAATGAGGGAGCAAGGCTGTGTCCTTGCTTCACAGTGTGTGTGCACATCTCAGACTGCCTGAGCTCCTACCCAGCTCCTGGAACACCGAGATCTTCATGCTGAAAAACAGGTTTTTCCCACAAATTTCGTCCTGATGTGCACAGCTGATGGAAAATCCCTCCAGCTGCTGTTGCAAAACACCATTCCCCTGAAACGAAGGGAGGTTTTATTGCACCACAGAGCCAGCAGAGGGGATGCATTTACAATTCATTCTGGTTCCTTCAGGAAATTCTATTTGGCTCTGGTCTGTCAGAGCTGTGACTGCTCTGGGGCTGCTGAGACCTGTGAGAGAGGTGCTGCATGTGTGGGTTCCAAGTCGAGATGGGGGGTGAAGCATTGTGCTTCAAGCATTGGTGTAGCCATTTACTTAAATTATCGCTAAACCTAAAGTCACCCCATCTCCTCCACTGCCTGCTATTGAGTGCTCCAGCTGGCTAATCTCATTAGAATTTGTCTCGTTCTCACCTCCGGCAGCAGCCATGTACACAGCCTTGCAAAAGGTTATTCACACAATATTGCATGACCTTGATGAAAGGCTAATTTGATAAGAATTCAATTTAAAATTCCATTTGTACAGACAAACCAGGATTTTATTGATGTCACAAATTTTCAGTAGTGGAAGTGACATTAGGAGCGAGGCTGCCTTGTTTGCAGGCCTGGAGGTGGACAAGGCGGAGGATTTATATCGAAGGGTCAACGTACCTTGCAGCAATTTAGTCTAAACGCTTCAGTAAACTGTTCTTAAGTTTTCTTTCCTTTATTATCCTATTTTTCTTTCTGGTTTACCTAAAGAGATCTTTGCAGTGGCAGGGACGAAGCAGTGGCTGATAAGGAAGGCTGTTTCCCTGTGCATTTCAAAGCTCATTTCCTACTTGCCCTTTCATCCTTCGGTCCCTATCAGGCTGAGCCAACAGAGAGAATAAATAGCCAGCCTGATCTGCTCTCTGCATGGGGTTCATGCTGTGAGTACAGGCCATCCCTGCCCCTGGCAGGAACAGTGAGGTGGCTGTGGGCACACCAGGCTGAGCTGGGCACGGAGGTCCAGCCCAGCTCGCGTGGCCACAACGCCGAGCGTGGGCACCGGTGTCTGCCGTGTCCTACGAGAACATGGGGAGCCGCTTTTCCAGCCAGCGATGCAGTCCACCAGCTGCTGCCATCCACCAGCTTGGTTTGGTGCTGAGAACCGTGTTTAATGCTTCCCGTGTGTGGCCAGCAGCTGCTGATCCTGCCATCCCTCCCGTGCCCGTCACACTGCCTGCATCCCTCATTAACCTTTCTTGATGAGAAGCCCTCGTGAAGGTGGTGCTGTGGTGGCCCATTGCCAAGGGCAAAGGGAGGCTGTGCCCAGAGAGGGGAAGGAGGGGCGCAGAGAGGCAAACAGCAGGCTGCCGGGGGCTGTGGGAGGCAGTGCATGCAGAAGAAAACAGCAACTGAAGTCACAGCAGCCCATGACTGTGTTCCAGACTCAGCAAGGCTCAGCAGTGTGGCAATCTGTTGTTTGTATGAAATGTGTCAGGGTATGGAGGGGCGGGAGAGCCTGGAAAAGGCAGTTGAAAATGACAGTGCTCCAGTGTGGAGACACTTGGAGAGGACGGGTGCTGGCACCCGGCAGGGGCTCCCCAGGTGTGCGCGTGCTGCACGCGCAGCCTGTCTGGGCTGGTCGTCGGGGACAGGACACGGCCTCAGCGGCCGGCCTGTGCCCGTGCTGCCCACGTGGACACGGCCTGTGCCCGTGCTGCCCACATGGACACCCGGGGCTGCACCAGGCTCTGGGCCGCAGCTCCAGGTGGCAGGAGGTGGCACAGAGCAGGACACAGGACGGGACTCCCACCCAAGAATGACAAGTCCTGTCCCCCGCTGCCATTAGCTGCACATCGGCCCACACTGCAGTTACAGCATCTGGAGAGTCACAGCTCTACAGCAGATCCAGTATTGTAATTACTCTGTGTTAGTACCTTGGAAAAATTAAATGTGCTCTGAAAGGAACGATATCCTCAGAAAAAAACCCATGCAAAGTAAAAAGCCAGCCTTATCTGACTTAATTTCCTTTTGCTTTGATAGATTTTGCAATAAATTACTTATTTAATGGATAGCATGAAACATCACACAGTGATATTTCAAACATACAAATGCCTTGATCATTTAATACTATTTTCCCTTCTTTATTATGCCACAGGCAGAATTTTAATTATAATATTTATGCAAATTATGTTTGTATAATCGTATTTGAAAGACTGTGTGGATCAAATTTTCCAGCCAATTTATCTAAATACAAGCCTTAAACTTTCCCTTTATCACTGTCACAAACACTCTTCCTCCTAATTTGTCATTTTAGGCACTTCCTATTACACTATCACAGAAGGCTCAGTATCATTTGTGGCCTCCAAAAAAATAAGAACTCGGGAATCATAGTCAGAAAACCCAAGCCCATGTTTGTGTACATGGGGGAGTAGAAAATCTGAGCTCTCTATACAAGATTACTTATTTTTGAACCACTTGGTTTCCCCTTTCCCTGCTGGCTATCTGAAGTCTTGTCTCAAAAGCTCACTGCCCACAGCAATGATGCCTTTCCTCTTCTAAATCTGCTCAGTGCGCCATGTAAATCCTCCTGTTGGTGTTAGCGGGTGACGGTGTTCCTTAGCAAATGACTGTCTAAATGAGAAAAGCAATCAGGCAGATTTGTGAAGGACAAAACATGTATCGATTAATGTAATGATGACACATGCAGAATAATTTTGGACTCAAACAGAAAGTAAAGATCAAAAGGATGGGAAAAAAACAGGTGTCTTCCAATTAGGGCATAAATCAACAATTAGGAGCTTTCTCTGACTGCCTTTTGAAACTCCTGGCATTAATCACTGCTGCTCTGTGCATAATACTCCAAAGAAAGGAAGCAACCAATATTTTCACGTAATTAAAGGAAATTATATATCCAATACCTTTTAATGTGATTAACAACGATAGGATGAAACTGTTTAAGAGCAGCAGTTAAGAGGAATATTAGCTGCCATTATGGCTGAGCTAAATATTCAAGGTTATGTCTACCCAGCTGTGAATTTGGAAGGTTTGCCTGGTAGCTAAGATAAAACTCTTCACTCAGATAATGAAGCAAGTAGTACCTGAGAAAGATCGTAATTGGTGCCGTGAAACAGGGCCATGGTGGCATTCAGTTACCAGCTGTCCCTGGGGTGAGCAGTGAATGTGCACAAAATGTCAGTACATCACAAAGATGCCAATATATAAACCAGACATATTATTCTGCAATTAAAAGTAGATCCAGTTCTAAATGCATTATGCAAAAGAGAGAGATGAATGTAGGACTGAGCTGTTCACTTGGTCACAGCCCAGTGCTCTGCCCTGGATTCTGAAAGTGTGTGGAATCAACAGAGAAACCAGCCCAGCAAGGGTTTTCCAAGGGCCGTTCTGGGGAGGGGCTGCTGCCCTGGGGAGGCACAGCAGGGTAGCCCTGAAAGCCACTGTCAGGGCACAGAGGGCTGGTGGGGAGAAAGGGCTGATGGGTGGACAATCAGACCGTCTGGACTGGGTGTTCTGTGCTCGTGCTCCTGTCTCATGGCGTGTGCTCCAGGCGAGGAGTGGCCCTGCCCTGGCACTGCTGGGCTCTGCAGGCAGCTGCCCTGGGAGGGAGAGAGGCTCACTGTGCCCTGTGGAGCCCATGAGCCTCTACGGGCCCTGCTGAGGGAAGCTGAGCCAGAAGAACAGGGTGCTGTGAGTCCTTGCTCCAGTGGCTGCCAGCAGCTCTCCTCCCTGTGGGGAGCCAGAGCACCGCCCTCTGCTCTGTGCATCTGACCCTGTGCTAAATCCCATCACCCCTGCTACCCTTAGCAGGCAAGAGAGAAAGCATGTCACTAGGTGAAAGTGCACTTCTGACAGTACATTTGTATTTTCTTCTTAACTGTCTGCATGAAAAGACACATCATGGAGAGGGACAGAGCACAATGTGCATGAGAATTTCTCTTAATGTGGAGTGCGTGACAGCACGCACATAGAGGGGTTTTCATGGTGTTGGTGGGTGTATTACAAGAAACAGTTACATCCTGGCACCAGCTCAGTTTTCTGGAGGCATAATTGTATGAATGTAAGGACCTGTTAAATTAACTAAGACCCAGTAGATGAGGTATAAATTAAGAACTTTTGTGTGCCCTCTTGTTCCCTGTCTCTGAGAAGGCACCAGTGATCTCACACAGCAGAGCGCTCCATTAGAGCTTGTTGTGCTTCAGTGCGGCAAGAGGATGAGAGCGCTGGTAAATCCGGGTTGGAAGATAATTGTGTTCCTGTCTCCAATGCTCAGCAGTGTTATCAAAATCCTGGGTAATGAGCTGTTCCCCGAGTGACCGGTGTGGAGAGTGTTACAGCTCAGTCTTTGGTGCCCTGAAGGGCTCAGCAAGGAGGATTCTGTCAGCTTGCAGCAGCACTGGGTAAAGCCATTAACCTCAGCCCTGGCAGGTGGGCGAGCACCTCAGCCGTGCCTGAGGAACACAGGCACGGGGCCGGGAAGGAAAGAGCAGCAGAGAGCTGCTTGTGCAGAAATGCCTGCTCCTGCTGGATCCTAATGACAGCAGCCTAAATACCAGTGTCTTTAGTTATTTCCTGGTTTAATTTAGCAGAACCAGGCAGCTGATGATTTTTATTTTAATTCAAGCAGAAAGCCTTCCCCCATGCCTGAATTAATGCCAGCCCAGCGGCTGGGCGCACGGATGCCAGAGTGCTGGTTTGTTTATCCGGACACAAAGGCTCCACAGACTGAGTGTGGATGATTAGTGACTGCAAGTCTTCATTCTGAAAAATCTGCTGTGGAGTTTCCTGTTGTCCCCAGAAGTCTCTGAGTCGAGGACCAGAGTGGACAGGACTCCTGCCCCCCAGCACATGCTCTGCTGGACACTGAGCTGAGCACTGCCCCAGCAGAGTGAGCGGGGATGTACAAACCTTCTCCCTCCTGCTGATGACAGGCATAAAGGAGGCAGGTGCTGATGCTGCCGGGAAAGTCCCATGTGACTGACTGTGCTCTGCAGGGCTGGAGCAAGTGCAGATGTGCCCCCGAGGTGACACTGCAGTTACTGGTTGCAGCCTGCAGCAATTGGGAACAGCCCCGCAGAGACCTGCTCTGCCTGGGGACAGCTCTGCACCAGGCTGCTGTAGCTCAGGGTTCCCCAAAGGTCCCCAGGGTCATTGGGAGCCCCTTTTCACCTCTCAGTCTAAAATACCCTGATTGGGCATCCTTCCAGGAACCACAGCAAAAGGCAGGTGGGGAGGAGCAGGGCTGCCTTAAACCTGGAGGCTTCAAGCACCCCCCAGTTTTTCTCATGTATTTTAAAATACTGTGTCACCTTAATGATGTTTTGATATGTCCCACTAAATTACCTTTGCAAACCCTCCACTAAAATTTGGCCTAAAAAGATGGAAATCAATTCCTGGAGAGTGAAATTTGCCCAGTCCTCTTCTTTTAAGCAGTTAAATGACTGAGTAATAGATCCATAAATGAACATCTTATTAGCCTGATCCTGGATGGAAGAATACACAAATCAGCCACTTGTTCAGTGGATATCATTTAAGCTTGCCATCCATCTTAGTCAAAGGAGGTGCCGAGTTTAATTTATCAGTGGCTGGCCAAGAACTCCCAGAGAGGGAAGGGGGGAACAGCAGTCTCCCACTGGTGCTCTCCTGCTGTGGATTAGCGTGCCTGCTGTTTAATTGCAGCACACTGAAATGCAGGGCTTCCTGCAGCTGTGAGCTGTCCTGCTTCCATGGGAGGAGCGGTGGGGTCAGCAGGGACATCCAGTTGTCAAAGGGTTGGGCTCATGCTGTGAAGGCAGCCAGGAAAGAGGAGCAAGCCTTGTTTGAGCAGGGCGAGCACAATGGTGAATTCAGGTGGCAGAGGTGTGCGACAGGAGCTGCCGCAGGTGCTGAGACCCAGCACTCCTTCACCACCTCCCAAGGAGCAGCTCGCCTGGACTCTGTGGTGTCCTTGACAAAGCCTGAAGCTGAACAAGAGACTTGTGCTCTCTTTAAAACTGAGTGATTGAGACATCATTTGGATGCAAAATTTGTCATCAGTATTCATGTCCTCAGTCTCGGATAGCTTTTATTGAGCCAGACTCGAAATGATCGGAAATCAGAGAGTGGCAGGTTTTGAGCCAAGACTTAGGAGGTTGGGCTGGACTTTGCAGAGGGCTCTGCCCGAAAGAGCCAGAGCCTGGTCATGCAGAGGATTTGTGGGTTTGTGGGTTTTTATTAAGCTGTGTGCTTAATAAAAGAAGAAGCAGTTGCACAAAAGGGATGAGACAATCACCTTTGGTCAGTGTTGGTAACTCTGAGTAAATCAGTGTGCAGTTGTTCTCCAGAATCAGTATTTCATCAGGCATGATTTAAACATCTCTGGTTGCAGTAGGCTCAGAATCGTGGCACTAAGCACCCCATTGTCCTGTGACCACGGAGCCAGTCTACAGCCTCCCTGCACCCTCCAGACCCACACATTCCTTAGTATGTACACGCTTTAGGTGTTGGAGGCTCATGGCACAAGGACGTGCTCATTCCCCAAACTCACAGCATTCCACTGAGACACTACTGAAAACAGAGCTCTGGTGTAGTTTTAAAAATACCTCTGGAGTTGGGCAGTGCTGCTTGGGTTTACTGCCCAGTTAAAACCTGAGTGAGAGGAACCTCACTGCGGTTTGAGGAAGAAAGCACCTACTCATGTGTGCAGTCTGCTGCTCCCAAACAGCCGGAATGGTTTAAGCTGTTGAAAACAGGATAAAATCCTGCCTTGGGCTGCATGTGCTGGGATCAGAGCCGCAGCCGCAGCGTGACTGCGGGGCTCCCGGCAAGGCCCTGCCGGCGCCGCTGGGCTTCCCTTGGTCCTCGAGTGGGTTTATCCAGATATAACTCACATCATAATACAGCTCCTTAATGTTGCTAACTGTGTGATTTAGGCTTTTGATCAGCAGAATAGAGTGATCCCGAACACTTTTAATGAACTATATATTTATCTGGGGAGTCGTACCACTTTCATCCTCCACACAGCTAATAACCATAGCTCAAAAGAGCCCGCTGGCTCTGCATCTCATTTTCAGTTCGTGCCTTTTTAAAGGAGATAATCATGGGAAGAAAAATGCAGGAGTTCGGGGAAATGGCTGTGCTTTGTCCATTAGTGGGAGAGGTGGGCAGGAGGTGGTGAGAGCTGGCTGGATCCTCTGCACACCCCACGTGGGTCTCTGCAGCCTCAGAAGGGGAAGGGACGGTGAGGGCAGAGCGTGGGGGCTGCAGGTGATTGCCTGTGACACTCCAGTTGTTCCTGGTCTGTGCGAGCCGTGGAGGCCATCAGCCTGCAAAGGAACAGAGAACCAGGGACTCATCATTTCCAGGTCCCAATGCTGCACAGGAGCCACCCAAGCTCCATCCTTCCCCTGTTTTCAATACCACAGTTTTCTTTTGACTTTTCCTTTCTCTCTGAAAGATTTTTCAGTGCAAGTTAGAAGTTGTTCAAGCCAGGCCAAGAGTTTTAAACCATAATATCAGAATAACAAAGAGGCATGGGATTACTCTCATCATTATTTTCATTCTAATATATTGTTGTGCCCAAACCCTCTATGGAATCAGGGTAGTTCTTGGACTGCATTTATAACAGAGACATGGCTTCATGGCAGTGCCACAGGCAGAGTGGGCTGAAATTCCTCCCTGTCCTGGTGGCACAGGTGGCTGCTGGCTGCTGGCCTCCTGCAGCCCCTCTAGACTTTCAGAATGGAACAGGAGGTCCAGAGGTGGGGGAGGCAATTGCTGCCTCAAGACCATGTCACAGAAAGCTTCAGTTCTTTCTGTATTAAGCTTATTTGAACAATGTGCTTTGTTCGTAAATCATTGGTGACAGAAAATGTACAACAATGTATATCACATGCTACAGAGGGTGATAAACAGGAGGTCTTAAGTATCTGAGGAAATTTCATTCCTCTGGTTGGTCTGGTATTTGGGACCATTTTAAAAATTGTTCTTTGCCAGTAAGAGCTGCAAAGAAATTACCATCATTCTAAAGCATCTGGGCCTAAGCTCAGGCTGGGGTTAGTGGCTATTTTGCATTATATTGACCTGGTAAAATGCCAGCTGGTTTTTCTGAAATAAAAACAGCAATAGCCAATAATTAATGTTCCCATAGTTAATTAAATTGGTCCAGCTGGTAAAGTGAAGCCATACACTCTGGCCTCAGAGATTTGCTGCTGTGGGTCACGTCCACCTGCGTGCCTCTGAGGGCTGTGTGAGTGCACAGGCCATGTGTGTGGTGCCCTGCTCAGCCCTTCCCAAGGCAGCTCCAGTAACACCAGTGACATCCCCCAGACCACCCTGGGGACTTGCTGCTTTTGCTTTCTGGAGCAGACAGGAGCAGCTGAGCATCACTGACCTCTCCTCCTCCTGTGCCAAGTCATCACTCATCTGTGGGTTTATTAGCTGTTTATGAACATGCTCTTATGTTTTAGGGAACAAAGCTGACCTTGGCTATGTGCAATTACCCCGGCTTAGCACTGTGTGACAGTGCAGAGGGATGTGCGCACCTCAGGGACATGTCCCCTCCTCTCAGGAGCAGGAGGTCTTGACCAAAAGAGAAAGATGAAATAATGACAGTAAGTTTATTGGGATGATGCCAGTAGTACACAAGCAGCTCAGCAGCTCCCTTGAAGCCCCTGTTTAAGCGCAGTGAGACAATTTCTGTTCTGGCAATGGTCTGGTGCCACTGGATTACAGTTTGGCCCATTTCTTTTTGGGTTTTAGCTTTAAATCTGCTGTGTTTATTCTCTTCTTGCTGTTTATCAGGGCTATGTTCTTGTGCTATAAGAATGGGACTTCACAGAGCCACTACAAGGCTTTTGGTTCATCAGTTTTTAATTAAATTTGAATTGAAGATTCTTTTTCCTCTTGGCTAATTTTCAAGTCACAAACAAAATCCCCTTAAGTGCCTTTTCTTTTCTGCCATAAACTAGTAAATGTGCTGTCGAATTCCCTCAGAAACCCAACTTCTCCAGCCCCATAACAGTGCAGATTATTGTTCCATTAGAAACAGAACAGAGCAGTTCTTAGGCAAACAGGTGAAATAAAACCAGGGCCAGAGCCCTGCAGTGCTTGTGCCAGGTGACATCGGTGGGACGGGTGTTGCTCCCACTGTGTCCCAGTAGCTCCTAGTCCTTGGTCTGACCTCCTTCCCAGAGCGTTGGGAGGCAGGACAGTACACCTGCACTGCTGCCAGGGGGACGTGCCCTCACTGGACAGGGCTGAAGCTCAAAGCTGCAGCACTCGGCTCAGCGTCACCCCGAACGCAGGGGGTGGGTGCAGGAGCTGCTTTGGGACAGGGCTGTGGGCACAGCCCGGGTCGGGCCGTGGGGCTGGGCCAGCACCAGTGGGAGGAGGACGCTGATAGGGGAGGCAGGACCTTGCAGTGGGAAAATAGGGAATGCGAGTGAAACAAGCAGTTGCCCTTGGAATATCAGTGGGTCAATACTCTTCCACAGTGACATCTCTTCTTTGGCTTCTGCTAAAATTGAACCGGTTGAGATTTTCCTTTCTTTTAATCTGAACTACTAAAGGAAAAATCTGTTTGTAGGGGAAGAATTGAAACAAGTGGCATTTTTATATAGGTCTTAATCTATCACTCATTAAAAAGAGTTCTCAAACCCTCTACTGGGGCCAGCTTTGTCCCAGGTGATGCTTTGGTCCTTGAACCAACTCCAGCAACTGGGGCAGAACCAGGGTCCCTGGGGTGGGCTCCCCCCTTCAAGCACCTGCCCCGTGCACCCACAGAGGGTCCTTGAGTTGTGTTCATAGCTGAGAGGCAGCAGTTCCAGATTTTTCACCACCTGCCGTGATAAATCTCCTTCCTTCCCTCCCCTTGCACCTGCAAGAGGTTGTTCTTTTTATTTGCGAAGTAGAAAAGTGATTTTTAAAAGGTGAAAGAGTTTTTCTGACTTTGATAGCATGATTAGCTGGGCTCAGACTATTGTTATGGCTTATCTTGCTCTTCTGTGATAACTCAGGAAAACAATAAATGTCTTCTTGCAGCAGACTGACATTCAGTATTGAAATTGGTCTCCTAATCTTTATGTGATTGCTTTCTCTGTGATAGAAATATTGCCTCTTGTAGGGTATTTATTGTCTAGTTCTTTCCAAAGTATTGACTTTATGTAACAGTTTGATATACATCAAATCCCTTAGAGATTTAATAAACTCTTCTGGTCAGTCTTCTGTTGTAAACACATTGAGATTTATGGTCATCTTAGTGGAAAGCCCTTTTTCGCTGAAATTCTCTACTTCCAGATATCAAAAGATATGAATGGGAGCATAGATCACTGTGGGAATCTGAACTCCCAGCTGTTGCATGCTGGTCAGGATCTGTTGATGGTTAAAGGCTGAACTGTGTTTTCGGGTGTTGGTGCAGCTGCCAGGGCTGGGGCAGGGGCATCAGGACCCTCCTTTGCTTCCTGAGGATCGGCCTGTGGCTGCAGGGCCCGGGCAGGCAGCTGGGCCTGTCCATCCCTGGCACAGCTTGGCTGCAGAAGCATTCCCATGGAACAGCAGAGGGAAAGCAAAAATTTACTGTTATTCAGTTACACAGAAAGTTAACGTATTGGTGCTGTGCTGTAGCACTTGGAATTGAAAAGAATGGAAAACTGAAAAGAAACATACAGGCCTCACGAGCAGCCACATCTGTCATCTCCCTGCCAGGTTCCTTGTGCTTTCCCACCCTCCCACTCTCTGGAGTTATTATTTATTATTCTGAAACCAGACCATAGGTATTTCAGTATGATACTTAAAAAGTGTCCTTTGCTTTGGGATTGGAGAGGGAAGGAACACACTTGTTTTTAAGAAGAAACTTTTCTTCATACAGGGATCGACTTTCCAGGGACAGCCTGCAAGAAATCCAGCTGAGCTCTTCAAATTCACTCATTAAATGCAAATACTCTCTTTTTCATCTTACATTAACCTCCCTTTAATGGTGTGAAAATGTCTTTTCATTTCACAGCTCAGCATTAAAAGACTATATGGTGAGAGGATTCTGAAGTGTTATAAATCAATAGCAGCTAGAGAACAGAACAGGTTCCTGCTTTGCTTTCACTGGGGAGGAGCTGCCATTCCTAAAATGTCCAAATCAATCCCCTCAGGCTGGCATTGCATCCAAACCCTGCTCCTGCCAGCTGCTGGAGATTGGGGTCTGGGGTCTGGCTCTAGAAACTGAGTTCTGGACTGAGGCTTTCCTCTTATTTTGGTGAGATGAATTTCAGTTTCCCTTCTGATGACGCAGTTTAGTGGGAAAATGCAGTTTGCAGACACCTCTCAACAGACTTTGCATTTCCTGTTGTTGTTGTTGTGTTCCTGCCCTTTGGCTCCTCTCCTGGGCAAGGATGAGGGGCAGCAGTGAAGATAAAATGGTTTTTCCCACCTGCCTGTCTCAGAAGGTGCCTGTATTGCTTCTCTGGCTGCTTCATGGCTTGGGGACAGGTAATTAGTTGGGGCAGTGATGAAACCTCAGATAAATGGTGTGCTTCCATGGCTTCTCTGCTGATGGGAACACTTAATGGGAAACTTACTGGGAATGATAAAGTGATGTATTTAAACAAGCTGAAAAGAGAATTTGTGTAATGTTTTGAGGCAGCATGACAACCACAGCTCTCTGGCAGCTCACTATTTCCCACTCTGAAAACCCAAACCTGGAACTGAAGGCTGGCGTGCCCGTCACTGTGCCTGGGGCTGGACCTTGGCAACAGCATGGAGGGGTTGTCCTTGTCCCTCACTTGTGTGCAATATTGCACCAGGCTAGAATCTCCCTCAGAGCAAATTTCGGGAACAACTCCCAGAGTGCTGCCAGCCCCCCAGTTTGCTCCTTTGCACACCAGGTTGTTGCCAGTGGAGCAGCAAGCAGAGCATTCATGTGGAGCTAAAACCTTGCAGTATTATTCCATCTCCATTATTTTTCCCTCCTGATCTATTGAGATATAACCACTTTCAAAGACAGGGACAGATTATGGTCATGGAGATGGCTTAGCTGGGACACAGCTAGTCATTTTTCCTTGCTGATATTTTATTAATATATGTTATTAACCTTGATTCTCCTTCCCCACGGTGCTTTATCATCTGAACTAATTAATTCTTCTTGCAAGATATACAGGGAAGGGATGGGCATGTAAACGAGCTGTGTCTCCAGGTGACAATGCATGGTACCTGCAGTGAGGGGTGATCCCAGCTGAGGAGGAGACCTGGCACACAGCAAACAGCCTGGATACATGTACCTGTAGATTGGCTGAATTTGTCCTGTCCCTTTTAACTGGCACAAACAGTGATAGAGGTGATACCCTGAGGCATAACTAAGCTGGTTTTCTGCTTTTTTTAATGAACATGAGATATCCAGGAAAAATAAACCGTTTATTTGGTTGGTCGCTCCTGGCCAGCACCGTGTCAGGATGTGCAGCACTGACCGGCCCTCTAGATCCCACTGCCCCCTCCCTGCTCTCCCCAGGCTGCTGTGGGTGATGCTCACCCCCAGCTCACCCCCGGAGGGCACAGCAGGATGTGAATGGGGCTGTGGCAAAGGGTCCCCACTCCCTGTGGCCACGGGGCCCTGCCCCTCACACCACGGTGCTGCCAGAGACTCCAGCCCCAGGAACTCACCAGCAACTCTGTGCTTCCAACAGCTGCTATTAACACTCTTCTTCCTTTTCTTTCAATTTTTCCCCCTTTCTTGTTTTATTCTTTCCTTCTCTTACACCTCCCTGCTCCAGGGCTGACATATGCTAATAGCGGCACTTTCGTGAGAGAAGCAGTGGAAGTCTGAACGAAACTGGGTGCCTGCTATAGCCTGGCAGGGTAAATGTAATCCTGTTAGCAAGATGAAAATACCATATGCCAGGGAGAGATGGAAGGAGATCAGAAAGGATGACCATGCTTGCAGAGGGCAAAAGAAAATACGTACACAAATTCATTCAAAACTAAATAAAAATTGACTGGATTTGTAAACAATCTTAATGTCCTGAAAATGGCTCATCTGATTCATCTCACCCAGAGATCTCATTGCTCTGAGTGAGCTCTGTGTTCCCAGCCTGGGTTTACTGCTCTTTATCTGCAAGGTCCCTGGTGCTGGTGAGAAATGGCATTTCTGAAACGATGCATTTGCTCCTGAGCCACAGCAGGGCTGTGAAACAGGGGAGAGTAGTGTCCCATGGTCTGAGAGGCTATTTGTCCATTCCCACTGGGAAACTCAGAATCTCTAAATGCTGAAGGGAAGAGAAGGTTCCAGGGAGACCTTCCTGTGGCTTTCGGTACTACTTTATATTCAGCAAAAACTTGGATAAGCCAGTGCCATCAGTTCTGCCCGTGGCTGTTTGTGCATCCAGGTCAGTGAGGGTGGAAGAGCCAGGCACTGTCCTGGGCTGGGGACAGTGGCCTTTCCCCTCCTCAGGGTCGGTGGGAGCCCACATGCCATCACAAGCCGGTGTGGCTGGGAAGAGGGAGCGGGAGCATATTGTCCTTGATGCCAGGAGAGATCTGAAATCCAAATGTTGTTTCTGGGAGAGCATCTCCAAGAGCAGCATGCAGTGTTTTACAGGCATTTGAGTGTTCTTCCCTTTGAACTAAGCTGCAATTTGTCTTTGTAGATGTCTCTAATACATTAATATAAATGGTGTAGTAGTGGAAATGCATTATAATACTGCACAGTGTTGCTCTTAGTAATTCTCCTCCTTCAGCAAGTGAACACTTCCTTGCTCATTTGTATTCATTGTTTTGATGCTTAACTTGAAAAATGTATATTATACAACAGGCTGAAACCCATGACGAATAAAAGAAAAGAACCCAAGGGGATAATAAGCATCTCAGCACTGCTGTGATGCCTCCTGCTGCTAACATCAAAGCAACCAAAGGCATCACTGCTGTGTGCAGAGGACAGGGTGCATTCCATGGAGTTGCATCTCACCACAGAGATGGGGACCCCGACACCGGGGAGACCGAGGAGCACCACCAGGGCCACCACTCACAGGGGCTGGTCCTTCCTGTCCCGGTGTCACTGCCGTTGGGTCACGGCCCCACAGCTCCTGTGCTCTCAGCCCGAGACTGCTGCCTCCTGGGCAGCCTCACTCCGGCCAAGCAGATGGTGCTGGGCTTCTCCCAGCAGGACCTGGCTCTGTCCCACACTGTGCCTGGCACTGTGCCCCTGCCCCTCAGCCTGCCTGTGCTCGTGGGAGTTAATTGTCTGTTCTGAGGGATCTGGGCTTCGGTGCTCTCAAGGAGCAGCTCTCCATGAAGGTTTTGATGTTTAAGGGAAGGTTTGGGCTATTATATATATTGTTGTCTCCAGTAACCTCATCTGCATCCTGCCTTGTAATTCAGACCATGGAATTCTGGATTTATTTTTGGGGTACTACTGTCATGGATTTTTACCCTGTGAGTGTACCTGTAAAACCATTAATATTCAAATAACTTCACTAAATAAGCAACTATGCCAGAGTAGTTATTTATTACTATTTATGATGAGACTTATCTTACTGATTTCTCCAACATATTTCTCCAGAGAAAATTAGATACATTGCTTAGTTAAAGTTGTGCCAGGGAGAAAATGTTTCTATAAATACTTACCAACTCATCTGGAGAGATGATAAGTGCTGGTGTGTCCTTCACAATGTCATATTAGTTGCTGAGTCTGGTTTAAAATTCAGTTGTTTATGTTCTCTGGGAGAAAGAAAACCTGGTGGTTCTAAAGTGAGGAACAAAGTATATGCACAAAAATCAGTCCTGAACTCTGAAACCTTGAATCTAAGGACTTTTTGCTTCTTTTTTTTCTCTTCTGACAAAATCAGTGGGGAATAAATTGCCAGACAGGCTAAGGCATTCTGCTTGCTTACCTGGCGCTGGAGGACCAAGTGACACTTGGTGCCAGCCCTTGTTCAAGGTGACTCTTCAGTTCTGTTGCTGATGCTGTTTCAGACACAGAAGCGACCAGGGTCACTCAGTGCTTTATTTGTAATAACTGACCATTCAGAAATAGCTGTGGGTGCCAGCAGATCCCTGGTGGCCTGGGAGGATGCTGGTGCTCCTGCAGGTTCCCGTGCTCCTCATGGACACATGGCTTTGATTTATTTATTTCTTTGAGTATCTTTCCTCCTGACTTGTAAAGACTCAAATATGGACATTGTTTTGCTGCTGGCTCTGAGGTAATGGGGGTTTTTTGGCAGTTACCTTGTTATACAACCTCAAATGCCAAGAAATCCACCTACCAGCCTGTGTCTGCCTTAATAGCTCTATTACCAGCTCTAGCTAGTCTCAGAATAAACTCTAAAACTGTGGCTGAATGCATACAGTGCATCTAGCTGCAGCAGTTAAACAAGCTAATTCCCTCTCCTGCCTGGAAAATTGTTCACTCAACAGCTCTTCGGACCTGTCAGGTTATTTTTAGCCACAATTAACACACCAACATACAATGTCATAGCACCCCTTCTGTTAACTGATGTGCCAGCACTTTTTTATTCAGTAAACTATAAAAAGTTTTTAATTTTTAGTATTTAAAGCCTTGAAGGAGAAAGTTTCCCCTAGTATTGATGCCTGATGACATTTAGTCAATGAATTAAGAAAAAAAGAACGGTGGTGGTTCTGTCTGTCTCTGAGCTCTTGCTAGCACTAAATTACAGAATTAATGGGCTTTTAGAAGAGACTGACACACAGTTACTGTGGTAAAGACAATTAAAAGTGGAAAGCCACTTTTCTCACCACATTTAATTTTAACTGGAGGTTCTGAGACTCAATAAATCTTTTTCTTATTTCATTCTCACATTTTCCACAGGTATTCGAGTCTTTAAGGAAAGCTCCTGCTATAAACAACTTAATTTTTTCTTTCCCTGAATCTTTTGCTTTTCACTTTTTTCCCTTCCTCAGTAAAGAGTTGAGGTGCTTTCCCATCACCAGCACTTTACTTTCTTTAGAATTGCTGTTACTTAGAGGTGGCTTAGGTTTTATGAAAATAGAGTGGGGCAGGAGTCCCAGTCCCCTCTGGGACTTTTCTGGCAAATCCATCTAGGGGAAGAAAGAAGCAGAAGAAGCCACTTGTCTGCGGGAATGTCTCAGGGCAGTGGGACTGGGGTGTAGAAGTTTTTTTTCTTTAAGAAAACAACGGCATCATGAAAATGCAAATTTTTGTGACAGTTTTGGAAAGAGACACAGAAAATCTTTCTATTCCAAGAGCTTGGGCTTAATTAGCCTTTCCTTAAGCTAATGGTATGGAAAAGAAATTTCAATTTTGTTTAAAAACACTTTTCTAAGGATCACTTCTTTAAGAAGTTGCTGAGAATGGATTTATCCAGCCTCCATGGCTGTTCAGAGGAAGCTGCAATGATTCAGTGTTTCCCCCACGTGATGGCTCTCCTCAGGGTTTATTACACAGCCTATTCCAATGCCTCTTGGAAAGCTGTTGGCACGGCACACTGTAAGTCTCTTCACTTGCCAAAAATTGTTTTAGGCTCTTGTTCAATATCCAGTTCACATTCTGACCTTGGGTGGAAGCACCAGGAGACACAGTGTTGCTGCTCCTACCAGGCAGTACCGAACAGCCAGGTAAGGTGATTTCTTTGGGGGAGATCAGCCGTGAGTCAGCCACACCTCCTGGTCTGGGGGCAGCGTGGTCCTCCTTGGTCAGATGCAGTGACCCACACTCTGTGACCAGTCTGAGGGGTGCGGAGCTCAGCATGGGGAGGTTAATGGAGATACTCCCACATTTAGCAGTTTGAACAGAAGTTCATTCTGGTGGCAGCTTTGGTAGAGGAAGCAGGACTCTGGAGGACAGGAGAGCTTTAACTCCTTCTCTGCCCTGGTCCTCCTGACAGGCCTGTCTTGGCAGGACCATCATGACTTGTGGTTGTCTTCCATCTTCCCTAACTCCCTGCCACTGTAGGTCTGCCCTGAGCTGATTCAGAGCAGCTTCCCTGGCAGTGCAGAGGCAGCAGCATTAATGTCGGGTGAAGTTTATACCTCCCTCCCCACTGACTTAACATCGTGTGAGTGGTTCAATGTCTCCACACAGATTGATGGAGCAAATTACCCTTCGAAGGACCCGTGTCTCTCACTGTAGGGATCGGGGTGACTAATTTCAGCCTGACACTTCCCTTCCCAGTGGCAGCAGCACTGAGACAGGTCCTGGCCATGCCCCCGTTGCTGCTTCCCAATTGACTGGTTGATGAATAGCCTGGCCTCGGCACTGGCAGGCGCGGTGATGGATGCACTGCCCGGCTCTCCGGCTGTGCCTGGCTGGGATCTGGCACAGCGTGCTCTGCCTGCTGCTGCCACCTGCTCCTCGGCCACCTCACCACCCTCAGAGCAGCCCCACGTTCCCTTAGGGACCTTGTCAGGAGGCACCAGTGGCTGAGAGGTTAAAGGAACTCCGCAGTCAGGGCCCTGCAGCCGTGTGGCTCACAGTCTCTACTGTGCTATAATCAATCCCAGTATGATATTGTCAGTGAGGGTGAAATGAACTTGCAGTAGCTGAAAGCAAGATAGGTTAATTTAAAACCTTGATCAAAGCATCATAAACCACATAAAAGGTTCCATCTTTTAATTATTTTCAAATGGTCGCTCAGGCAGGATGGCCAGAAAGAAGTCCCTGTTCCCAGAGGAACATGAGCTGTGAAACTGTGTCCTCATGTCAGATTCAGTTATCACTTGCTGTCCAAACAAGAGAAAGGCAAAGCCTGGGACAGTCCCCGTGTTCAGGATGAAAATGAGGAATTGGTGATGACTCGTTAGCACTCATGTGACAGAGGAAGCAGGGTCAGACCGGGGAGCTGCACAGACCCTCCCCAGCCGCTGGGCAGGAGCCGTGCCTGGGCCGTGCCTGGCCGAGCCGGCCTTACAGCCTGTCAGTGTCTCGAGCTCCAAATCTCACACTTTATAGGAATAAGGTTTCAGCACCTGCTGGATGTTTTTGTTCTCACAAGCACTTTCTGCTGTAGAGTGAAATCAAACCTGTCAGCCCAGCAGCTGAGTGTCTGAAGCTCCCTGTTTGACCCAAACCAGCTCGCTGTGCTTCCCAGACACACTCACTCCTTCAACAGGGAGGTGTGACCTGCCCCGGGGCTCGAGGAAAGCACTGACTTCAGCAAGGGCAGAGGGGCACGGGGCACAGAAATGATTATCCAGGGAAGATTTCAGTAGGAATTTTAGGTTACAAACAATAATTCTGCACTCTGTGTAGGACAGCTGGGAGATGCAAATTCAAGTCCTCCCCACCACAGCATGGTGCCCGGGCACAGGTATCATGGGTGTCAGTGCAGGGATGTGCTGTAGTGAGAACAGCAAGGGTTCTTCCAAATCCCTCCTCCTGGCATGTGAAACAGGACCAGAGTAGCATGTGCTTCCTCCTGCCCTTTGGCTTTTGTACCTTTTTGCGCTGTCAGAGGCCTGTATTTACCATACATTATATACTTAGAAAATGACAGTCCTGTAATGCTGACTGAAGGCAATTATATGGTGGTGTGAATACAAATAAATAGCATTTGCAGTGCAATACTGGGGTAGTCTGGGCTCTCTTGGGTATGGTACTGTAATTGCAAAGACTTCCTTTCTTGTGTTGGTTTTGGATTTCATGCAATCATTGTTTCTGTCCTATTATTTAGCCTCTGGGATAGGATTTTTGGAATACAATGATTTATTGAATAACGGCCTTTCCTTCCAGATTTGAATCCAGCAGTGCTCCTTTCCTGTCCTATGATTCTGCTGTGAGAGGGGGAAGAAGTGCTGGAGAAAAGAGCAACACACGCACACACAGCTAATGAGAGCAGGGTGTGAAAACGTCCTGTCTTTCCTTCCCACCCAGCAGTGATGGACTCACAGCAAACTGCAGCACCGTGAGACGTGGGAGGTGTCACACACGGTTTGTTCATCACCCCCTTTACTGCACAAACAGCCAATCACCTCTAGCTGGAAAGAAAGAGAAGGACAAGGTAACCTCGGGTAGAGGATTTGTGCGGCCTTGGTGACTCTGGGCTGGAGCAGTGGCCCCCATGCCTCTGGGGCCAGCCAGCAGGGCTGTGGGCTGTGGCCAGGGAGGCCCACAGCATCACAGCCCCCTGGGCAGCCCAGGATCATCAGAGCCCCATGAGGGGCCGGGGGGTCACAGCCACCCCGCTCCTGGCACAGCTCCGAGCACACCCAGCAGCTCACAGCTGAACTGGGTTTTGGAGAACCCAGTCCTGTGTTCTGCAGTGAGCAAGGGGGGCTGTTCACAGCATCCTGCCATGAACTGGCTTGGAGTGGCCCCTTGGGGTCTCTCAATTAATTAGTTTGATGAGGAGCTGGGTTAGTTACTAAGCACATGAGCCTCAGAAGCCAAGTTACAGAGCAGCTGTTGAACTGGTTTTTGCTCCTAGGCCAGCACAAATAGGGCTGCTCTGCATCTCCCACATGCTTCAACACAGTCTCATGCCCTTTTCCCTTTCCTTCCTACCAAATCCCATTCCATGGGCTGCTCTCCCTCCTCCTCCAATGCTGCAGAGGACAGCTTTTCCCACTTCCAGTATGGATCTGCACAGCCCACTCACCTCTCAGTGTCAGTATGATCTGTGTTATAGAGACATCAAAGCACAGCATCCCTTGGGAAAAAGAGAGATAAAGGGAGGAGAAAATGTTCTAGAAGCACCGACAAGCAAAAGTTGTGTTTAGCCCCTTTTGGAACAATAATCTCCCTGGAGGTGTGCTGAGCACTCCAGCAACGCACAGCGGGAGCAGCCGGGGCTCTGTGCGCAGTGTAATCTGATCATGCTCTGTTTGGATAAGTAACACAGCTTCCTGCTTTTCACCTTCTAGGAAAGAGATTTATTATGAAAAGCAGGTCGCTGTCTCAGAGCACATCAAAAACAGTTGGCTTCATAACCTTGGGAAAAAAAGATAAATAAAGAAATCCCATGAGACACATGTGAGAATTGAGGAAGTATTAAAACATGTGTTGGAACATATTGATCCCTGAAAGCCTCCTGCAGCAGACATGAATCTTTTTCATTTCCAGCCCCACTGATACTTTAATGAGGACCAAAGCTCTGCAGGGAGCACAGCTGCAGCCTGGGCCAGGCATCGAGGTCTGAGGCTCCAAGGGCTGCCACCTTTGTCAGGTCAGAGGGATGTCTGAGGACCTACGATCTGACCTGTGGATCAGCATCCCTCCTGCTAGTTCTTGTCCACAGTAATGTCCCAGTGACACCTGGTGTGGTGTGAGCAGAGTGCCCGAAATTGATCCTTTTATTCCTATTCCAAGTACACCAGATTTTTCTTCTTCGCCTCCCAAAGTGTATGTGTAATATATATAGCACAGGCTTAGGAGGATGAAAAGATGAATCACGGCTATGAAAATATTTGACTATATTTTAAGCAGGACTCCCAGCAGGTACAGCTGTAGCCATCTACTGCTGACATGCTTCAGAGGCATCAAAAGACCGGTTTTTCTGCCATTGAGTTATCATTAATTATTCTTAAAATAAAGTGCTACCATGCAGCATTAATTCAGAAGAAACTGTAAGTTTCTTGCTATTTTCTACAGCTTGTTTTCACAATGAATTAATGGGAGTTAATTTAGTACTTCACAACAAACAAGACCACTGCAGGAATACAAACTAGGTGTTGCTTCCTGAATTCTTCCTCCCTCATGTTAGTGCCCCTCTTTGACTTTTATTAGATGTAGTACAAAAGGTCTTAGTCTGGAAGAGAGTGAATTTGCTGGAAAAGCAGAAATCAGGAAAAAATACTGCATGATTTCCTCCTCTTGTGGATATTAACCGTTTGGCACAGATACATTTCTCTCACAGTGGAAAAGAATGGTAAAAAATGAGCTCTAATTCTTTGTAGCATGTTAATATTAGTATCTGTGAACAGTATTGGTGTTGTCATGTCTATGTAGCATGTCCTTTGTCCAAGACTGATCCCAGTTTTCTGGAGCAAGCACCATTTCAGCCTACAGGTAGCACTTTGACTGTCGATCACTTTCTCTAAAAATGCAAGAGATTTTAGTCCTCACTGAGATGGAAAACTAAAATAAGCAATTTGGAAAGCATTCTGCATCTTGGAGAGGCTTTCTATAATTTATTCGAACTCAGCTTGAAATAGAGAAATGGTTTTACCCCAAGAAGCATGCAAAAATATGTTGTGTCAGCATGCGCATTGTGTAGGAAAATCACCAAATCTTCACAAGCTGGAGGTTGAGGTCCCCTGTGCTACCAAAGGGCTCGTTTACAGCTGCAGCTCCTGTGGATGCCTGTGCAAGCTGGATGCTCATCAAGTGCTGGGGTCCAGCTGGTGTGTGGCCAAGAGGCTCTGCAACAGTAATGTCCACACAGCCAGATGTGAATCTCGGGGTCCCCCTCAGCCAGTCCAGAAGCTGTAGGGATGCACAGAGGTTCCTTGGGCATTCCAGGATAGTGGGATACTCCTGCCTCCTGGCTCAGGCTCTTTTCTCTGTGGTGCCAGAGATGGGAGCTAATTTTTACTGCAGTGGGCATCCTCTCTAGGAGGTCACAAGGGACAAGAGGAAATTGCCCCAGGCTGTGTCAGGGGAGAGTTAGATTGGATACTGGGGAAAATTTCTCCATGGAAAGGGTGTCCAGCCCTGGAACAGGTTGCCCAGGGCAGTGGTGGAGTCCCCATTCCTGGATGGAGTTAAAAGGCATGCAGGTGTGGTACTTAGGGACAGGGTTCAGTGGTGGCCTCGGCAGTGCTGGGGGAATCGTTGGACTTGGGGGTCTTAAGTGTCTTTCCAGCCTCATTGATTCTGTGATTCCATAAAGCTGTTGCTTGCTTTTTTTCCTTGAAGGTGCTTCTATCCTTTGGGAGACCAGGGATAGAGCAAGGTGGGGTTTCATTTGCATCAAGAGCAAAGCAAATCAGTCCTGGAAATGCTGCCCGTGTGGTTTTAAAGACCTGTAGCAGCAGCTGTGGAGACTGGGGGTGGGGGAGCACGGGAGAGGAGAATGGCACACAGAGAAAATTTCATTCAAGCAATTAAGGAATCACCACACTTTTATGATTAACTTCTTGTTCCCAGGTTGAATGCAGAAGATGTTAGTAGGGGCATTGCTATTCCATACCTGACACGAACAATGGGAATATTTGTTCTGCCCTGGAGGATTACACCTTCCATTAATCTAAGTTTTATTGAAAGTTTAAATAACAGACAGACAAAATTTGATCAATTAGCAGTGTAATTCCAAGGAGATGTCACAGTGAAATTAAATCTCAGGCATTTTTAATGCAAAGAAGCCTAGGAGCTCCCTCCAGTTTTCTTTCTCAGTACAGTGTTTAGATTTTAATTGAAAGTTTATTCTGCTTTGTGCATCTTCCACTAAATTTTAATTTCAGACTGTAATGAGAACAGTTTGATATTACAGTGTTTGCAGCACTTCACAGATAGATCAAAGATGCCTCATAAATGAAGGAAACAAACAAGTTTGTGTAGGTTCCATGTAGCCATGGAAATCTCCAGGAGGAAAGAGATTTTAATAAGATGTGGGGAAAAGGAGAGGGAATTGGTGCTGTGATGAGGAAGGATGGGGGGGAAGCGGGTGGCTGTGATTATTGTATCCATGTGCTCTGACCCTGGGGGCTCACTCAGGGCTCCTCCAGGTCCCCACCAGTGCCAGACAGCCAGGGCTGTTCTCTTGCTCGTCCCACCCCAGACAAAAGCTGTTCCTGAAGCCCACCTCAGCACTGCTGCTCTGCTTCCCAGCTGCCATGGTCCCCTTCCTGCCATCCTGCTATTTTTGACTTTCATTTCCTTATATAATTTCTTTGTCCCCGGTGAAGTGTTATTGCCATCGTAACTGCTCCATGTCTTCCATTTTTCTTATCATAAATGTCGTTCTCATACAGCAAATACCAGAAGTGCCACAACCTTCCTGTGAATCTATCATCTCAGTGCTATCTTTGGAGACATACCTCATCTGAAAAGAAGAAATACTGAAAATAGCTGTATATTTTTGGATGTATATTTTTGTCTGGATGGATGTCAGGGACCAGCTCATCGGGCAGCTGAAGCAATGCAAATCCCTAGTGTGCACAGGTCTGGTTTTGTTTACACAGTAAGAGTTTCTGGTCAAACCTGGGCCTTGATACCCTTACAAAAAGCTTCTCAGAAGTGACAAAGACTCCAAATTTAACAGCAAATACTGGTGAGGAGAGGTTTGTCAGCGATAGTGGTGGCACAGAGCACACAGCAGGGACTGAGCTGCCGGGTGTGCAGCACACGGGCTTTGATGGCAAATCTCTCCGGACTGTTCCGCTGTCAGTCACCATCAGATGAGCAAATACCAGGGAGAACTGGTGCTTGTTAAAATTAATAGGCATGGCTGCACAGACCCAACATCTGATTATCTGTAACTGTACCTACCAAGCCAATATATTTGTGAATCCTGGGGCACCAGGTAGCTGGTGCCCTGGCTGGGGCATACCAGCTCTCTATGACATAATCATGCCTGGGAGGTGAGGATTTGGGGTTTCTCAAGAAGTAATTTTTCTTAGTAAAAGCAGTGATTAACCTTGCTTCAGTCACGAGCAGCAGTATTTAAAACAACAAAAAAAAAGGCAGCTGAGAGCTGCCTGCAGCTTGGCTCGGGCAGCCGCTCCTCCATATGGCATGTGAAATGCCAGCACATGAAATTAACTCTCATAAATAAGTAATAAGGGCTGATTTGCCCAGATCCGGATGGGCCGACATCCTGTGGAACACAGCCCTTAACCATGGCATCATTGTAACTGCAGGTGTTTGAGGCCACAGAGTTCCAACAACACGTGTATTCTAGGGAGAAATTGGACGGAAAAAACCACTTTGGGAAGGGGGCAGCATTTCAGCCTCATTCCAGGGTGCTCAAGGAAGCGTGCCTGTTTGTGTTTTCAGCATTGAATGTTTCAGTTTTCCGACACTTTCCACAAGTCAGGCTCAAGTAAAATTGTATTTTGTTCAAACAGAACCTTTGAAGTAACCGAAATTTTCCCTCTTCCAGAGGACTCCTTATATGGGAATTCTTTTTCATCTCCAGAACATGAGAAAATTGAAGTAATGAAACTTCCTCTGAAAAATCAGAAAGATTTGTCCCACATCACACATCTCTTGTCATCTTTCGCTGACACTACAGGGGTTTCAGACTGAAAGTCCTGTTCCTGCTAGAACAGAAATTCAGTATTGCAAGAACGTGGCAAGACTTTAAGTAGAACTCTAGGACTTAGAGTTGCCCATCTCTGACAAAAATAATTAAACACAAATAGTTGAATTCTCACAGTCCCTGAGGACTTGAGACAGCAGTTTTTCAGCTCATCTGCAAGAAGCCTTCCCAAGTGCCTGGTGTCCACTTGCAGCAGGCGTTGGTTCAGATACTGACCCAGCTGAAAGGGCCAAGCACCAGTGTCTGAATCCGCCTTTCCAGCAGCACCATGAGTTCCTGGAGGCCTGATCCTGCCTCAGGAATGACTGGGAAGCCGCAGAAACAATGGATTTTTTTCTTCAGTCACCATCAGTGCAAGGGAAGCAGTGTCAGTGGGAGTCTCGAGGATTGATGAGTGGTCCCTGGAGTGCGGTGGCACAGTCTGTCAGAGCTGAGGTTAATGGGGGGAATGGAAATAGCCTGAGCCTGCACAGCTGACATCATCTGCTAAATTAACTGAAAACCAACTCACACTGTCCTCCTGCTCCTCACTTCACTGTCATTAACCCCAGTAACCAGCTGCAGCACGGCAGAGCCCGGGATCCGCACGGAGCCTTGGGCAGCTGTTGGGGGCCAGAGCGCTGCGCTGGCATTGCCAGGCTCTGCTGTGGCTTGGCCATCGCTCTGGAACCCTGCCATGGCACAGGGTGACAGGGTGACCCCACCCTCATTTCAGTGGGACACCAGGCTTGCCTTCGGTTTGTCCCCAGCCACTCTTAGGGCACAGAGAGGGACTCACAAAAAAGGGGACTATTCCGCTCAGAATTCATTCCCATGTGTTGCACAGAGCATCTCATGGGTGACACTGTGCATCCCTGTCACTTCTCCGGGGTCTGGTTTCTGGTCAGAGCTGCTACCACTGTGGCCTTCAGAACCAAGCTCGCTCTGCTGCCAACTGGAAGTGCTTGAGAAATGTTCCAAATGCGTTTGGTACTCAACTGCAAAGTGCCACCTGTGCTGGAGACCAAATTAACCCACAGCTGAAAAAATGGAAAACCAGGTATTTAGTTGTTTAATGGCTTCAAATCCTTTGCTACTTAATTCCCATTTGTAGCATAAATACTGAAGGAAATTAAGTTATTTAAGAACAAAAACATCCTAATTTCTGTTGATGTCTTGTTCTCACCTTACAGGAAGAAAGGTACATTCAGAGGCTGGTTTTGGCTCGGGAGGCACCACTCTGCGATGAGAGGCTCCAGCTCTTCCCACGGGTGTGATAATTCACAGTTTTAATAAGTTTTTTCCTGTCTTGAAGGTAAAATACAACACCGAAACTGCCAGGAGCAGTTTTCTTGGTTTGTGGTTCCAGCATGGCCTTTTCTGATCTTTGGACATATGCCATGAACGCTTTAATCCCAGCAAGGGTTTTATCTTAAGCAGATACAATGAAGGACCTGAGAAGTAGGTCAGGAGACATTAGAGGCTGTTTGATTCATTGTGAACTGTGTGCACAGCACGGCTTTTAAGCCTGAAATGCCATTACTCGGGTGCAATGAAGCTGCTGTTTTGTTTTAAAAAATAGTAAAATGGACGATTAGTGGGAGAAAGGAGAGAGGAAGGGCTGGGTTTCTGGGGACCAAACACCATTTCAAGCAGGCAACCACCACCACGAGCAGTTGCTTGTGTTTTGGGGTGGCAGCACCCCCACCTGTGGCCGGCAGCAGGGACCAGCAGCACCCCAAAGGTGCAGGGCGAGGCTCGGGGGTGGCCATGGGGTTATGGGAACAGGAGAGCTGTGGCTGTCTCCTCTGCTAGCAAAATAGTGCTTTGGGGACACCCCTTAGATCCTTTCCTGAGTATTGATGATATTTTTTTCCCCCTCACAGTGCTTTCCCAGCCTGTGTCTGTTCAGGGTGCAGAGTTTTCATTTCTTTTAATGGTTCTCAAGAAATTATTGAGAAATCAAAATACATTGCAAAGTTATCTTCAAGGCTTAACTGCAGTTCAAATGATTTCTTTAAATCAACAGTGCAAATGCTATTTTTTCAAAGCTTTACTGGTCCCTAAATGATTGTAATGGTGTATTGACTGGCTTTACTGGGGCCTTGGGAGTTTAGAAAGGAAAAAAGTAACTTAGCAAATGAAAACCCTTTAAATATATATACATGAAAGTTTTTAAAGTTCATCTAATCTGTCTCTAGTTTTGGTATTTATAAACCAGACACTGTCATCAAGATTAAGAGCACTTTCCTGTTCCCAGGAATGTTGCAGCAGTCAGTTGACTGGAGCTCCTCATGCCTTAAGGGAGAGAAACCCACCCATCTCCCAGGGCTGGTGCACCCCTCATGCTTCTGAAACCACCGCCAGGAGCAAGAGCTTGGCCTTGCAGCACTTCCCTGCAATTGCTGGAGAGCCCAGGATCCTGAAATGTCCCTATAACAGCATTAATACAAGATGAATATAGCTCCATACTCTGGATCTGTTTAACCTGATAAATAGTTTCAGTTAATGGACAGCAAAAGGAATGATGCTCAGTAAATTTGATTTTATGAGCCTTTCACTTATTTGCTGTGCCCATTAGGTCGGAAGTTAGGTAATGGTAAGTGTCCATTAGTGCATTAGCTCAGTGATGAGGGAGCTGAGTTGGAAAAAAAAGAAAATGGTGGAAAACCCCCTGAAGCCACGTGCATTTATTCAGCCTTTGTTCGTTAGTGGTGACCGTAATGGACACTGAGCTGCAGAGGCATTGAAGTTTGGTTCAGGTGCAAAGTACAGCAACCCCTGGATCCCCTTCTTCCTCCCACAGCATTCGGTCTGTGTTCCTCCTGCCGTTGGGAGCCTGGGACAGCCACAGGGGCTGTGGGGCAGGAATGGGGCTGCTCATGTTCTCCTGTCCCAGGAAAGTCTCTGTGCAGTGCTGGTGGGATGGGCAGCCTGGAATTGCTCCTTCCAGTCACGAATACATGGCCCAGCTCGTAACAACCAGAATAACCATTTCACTGGTGACTCTTTCTTTTACTCACTTCCTTTGAATTTTTTTTCTCTGCCCAGGCAAATTAGTTTTTAAAATCTCTTTTCCCAATTTCTTCGCTACTCTGGGATTATTTACACACCTCACAAAAAGCTGTTTACTCTTCTGGGTAATTCAATGAACATTCACTTGCTTTGAATTAATATGCAGCGTTGTTCCAAGTGCTGGCAATTTACTGGTAATTGGAACATCTCCTTACCCTGGAAAAAAACATCTAGCCTCCCAAGTTAGTTTTCACAAGTGGCATTAATACAGCAAAAGAGCCAAATTCCCTTGTTTATATGCTAGCAAGGAAAGATGGGGCTTGTTAGCAATTACAAGGTAAATTTTCTTCACCTCACTTCCTGATGGTGCTTTCCCTGTAGCTGTGAGGGCTGTTCAGGGTGACTGGAGTCTGTGTCCCACCACTGCCAGGGCTGGCTGAGTCCCTGCTGTGGTGTTTAAGCAGTTTGCCTGTGATGTGTTACAGATGCTGGAAAAGAGTTTGGTGAGTAAAAGGGGTTTGCAGTGGTGTGTTCAGGAGCAGGGCACAAAGAGCCTTTTCAGCAGCAGTTTGATCTCACCTGGATGCACATCAGAGGTATGTGCTTTGAGCTGTTTGTAAACCAGGTGACCACTGCAGAGAGCTTTGCCTACAGGATTTGGCAGGAATGTCTCTAAGGCTGGTGCCCAATGAATTGCACTACCCCTCGCTCAGCTGGGGTCTGGGAGTTCCATCCAATAGCAACGTCAGGCTCATCAGCAGACACGTTTCCATTTCAATCTGCTGGGTGCACTCTGACCACAGACAGGCCACGGCTGTGATAGAGACCTGTCTGTGAAGCTAATAGAACCTGATAGATAGAAAATGAAATCTGTTTGCTCTGCTCTGTTGTCTGCTCGCTTCCCTGATTTGGTTCCACTTACAAGGGCTACTTACCATGCTAACACTGCTCCAGGGGTTTCCCCGATAATGGAAACAACTTTGTTAGGGACTGAAGACAGGGAAAGAGACAATACGTTGCATTTGTTTGACACGGTTTTGAGGCCCCAGTAGGAGCACTTTGAATCTGTGCAGTCCGAAGCGAGGGTTCCTGTGCCTTTCAGAGCCTTTTTCTTCCCTTAAACTTTCCACCCTGTGTATAACCTCCTGCCCAGGCAGGACACGGAGCTCAGCCAGAAGGGAAGACAAAATGTTCTGAGATTAAACTCCCAGGTGGGGTTTGCTGCTGGGTGTGGCTGTGAGAGCAGCTCCCCTTTGGGATGACAAGAGTCTCTGAGCAGCAGGGCCCTCCAACAGCCACTCCTGCTCTCAAGACATTCTTTCTCTCATCACATTTACTGTAGAACTGGAAATCTTCATGATACAAATATTTTTGTTGATTTTTATGCTTTGCTTTTGACCTGTGAAAATGTGTTTACAACAGAGTTCGGGTTAACACCCTGAAAATAAACAAGTGTGAATATGGCACTGATCATGCTAGCACAAAAATTAATGTTGCATATGCAATATTAAATACTACTAAAGAATTTAATTTAATTAGGGAACCAGTCCTTATGAAAGCCAGCAAGCTGACAGCTCAGAGAGCTGGAATCTTGTGGCTGTGGCAAGAGCTGAGCACACAGGATCTCACTGGGAGCATGGCCCTGTTGGCAGCTGCATGGGGCACACCTGGCCCTGCTGGCAGCAGGACAGAGCAGGGCTCATGTGCTGCCAGCCCTGTCCTTCTCTGCATGAGCAGGGACCAGAGTTACAGGAACCATCTTTAGGGACCCGGTCTGGGACAATATTTAACTTCACTTCACAAAGTCCCTGGGTGGAAATAGCTTCCAGTCACTAGAACCGACCTGGGGACAATATAAACCCACGATCTAGAGAAGAAATCCTTCACAACCAGTTAGAGGTCTCTTGAGCTAACAAGTACGCTTCAGACTCCTTGACACCTGCTCATAGAGGCAGCAGAGCTCAGGGGCTGCACAAAGAGGTCTTCTCTATCTCCTCTTACTCTTCACAGCCCCTCTGCAAGCCCCCCAGGGGCTCGTGGCCCCTGTCTGCAGCCCCCGTGCTGCCATGACACTGGCTCTCCGGCACGTGTGGTACCTGCCACAGGTGGCATCTCCACGGATGGGGCTGCGGTCTCAGCTTCAGCCATGGAGAAGGTGTGGGCTTGTGGACAGTCCCCACACAGCTAAGGCTGGGAGTGATGTCTTCCTCCCACCCAGCACAGTCCTCACTCCCCAAGACTGCGCCTTCACAAAGGGTGTTTACGTGCTGTTTGGGAGAGGACATTAACTGAGACATCCTATTTACAGAAAGCTTCCTAGTGCTGTCGTCAGGAGAACAGGGATCCAGACAACATAGTGTGTGTTGTTGGTAATGTAAAAGGACACTGTTATTTGTATTGCATCACTGAGCTCCATTATGTCTTTTATTCACTTTGTTTCCAGGACAAATGCAGTTCCCTGTGAAGCCATCACCAATCGACACCTATTGGCAGGTCACCAGTTCAGTTTTTATGCCACAAAGGAAACACGCTGCTCTGAAAGCCAGCAATACATGGCTTACAGTGCCGTGACTCAGCATGAACCAACTCCTCAGCTCCCACAGCAGCCCTGGCTCCTCACTGGCCACCCTGGGCACTTCCAGCGAAGTCACCTGAGCTGGCAAGGACAGGAATGCCCTGGGACCGGGCCATTGGCAGGACTTTATCCTCACACCAAGGTCTTTTTCCTCTGCCAGTTCTCGATGGAGCTTTCCCTGCCCGTCCCCTTGGCCGCTTGTTGTTCGAGCTTGTCACAAGCATGGGGGTCTCTGTTGGTCACTTGGTCCCTGTCTCGTCCCAGAGCAGGTCCTGGCTGTGGGACCGCTGCTGGTGGCAGGGCTGGGACCAGCTCACACGCATTCCTTGCAGGTCCTAGGTCCCTTGGCAGAGCTCTGCAAGCAGCTGCTTCCCTCTCTCTCTGCATTAAGATTGATGTTTGAACAGCACTTGTCCCATCCATCTCTCTGGGAGGCTTCCTCCAAACAAATAGCAGGAGGAGGTGGCATCTATTTGAGAATGACAGGGCTTCAATCTATTTATTCCACAGGTAACCGCTCTCTCCTGAAATGTCAGATTGACTCTTCATCTTCCACGGGCTGCGGTGCGAGTGCATCGTGGTGGGTACGGGCCTGCCTCCGTTCATTTGCAAGGAAAAAGAGTCACTGAGATTGATTGCACAATTGAATATGCAGCATGGTAAACAGTTATTTGGAAATTATTGTTTGTGTTTAATTATGACATACAGAAGTTTAACAGTCATAAATTTTTCATTGGAGCTGAAATGCAAATGTAAGCATTAACATGCGTCTAGGAAAGACACAAATCAGCATTTCCTGCAGCGCATCACAGGATCCAGGCCTGGCAGCCCCACACTGTTCATGGGCATCCCCCTCCTCAGCACCATGGGCCAGAGCTGTCAGTGAGCTGAGAGTGGCTTAGAAACCAGAAATTACTTGTTTCTGTTTGGTTTGTTCTCTGTATAAAAAGTCCTTACGGCAGAGCAGTGGCTATAACAGGCAGTGAGGGCTTGACTCCCTCTTACACTTTTGGGGTGCAGCCAGGGTGGAAAAGGGACTGTGGGTGTAACCTCCATCCTGGCAAAATAGGAAAACTTTCTGGTTTCATGAAAGTGCCTTGTCAGCACTTTTGCTGGTCTTTGCAACAATTATCAGATGAATTTTCCCATCTTTTCTCTCTTTTTATTCTTTTCTTATCGCTTTCTTCTCTTTCCCCCAGCGAATGCACGTGGACAAATGCTGTGGCTCTGGGCAACTGAAGAAAATGAAAAATATGTGTGTAGAGGGAAAAAAGTTTAATAGCAAGAAAAGATGTGCTAGAAAAGAGAGTGGTAATAAAGGAATCTAATTTAAATGGAAAATTTCCATAGGAAAACAAAGAGGTGTTGGGGGAGGCAGAGGTAGAACATTGTTTCCATCCAGCCTGCTCATTTGCAGGAAGAAGCAGCATTTCCCAGCTGATTAAAAACTGATATGATAATGGAAGATGAGTGTTTTTCTGTCTTTGTATTTCTGAAGCAAATCCCTCATGGGACAAAACATATCACTCAGTGAGTTGCATAATGTTTAATTCTGTATTAGGCAAAGAACAAACTGTGTCTGTGTTGTACAATTCACACGTGAGCAGAAAGGTGAGCGCACGTTTTCTGAGCACCCACCTATAACACCAGAGAGAACAGTTTTGGGGAGGATTTTAGGGGGAGACAGGAGTCCGGAGGGTCTTGTGACAGTGTTTCAGGGATGAGCAAATGGGGTATGGAGACCTCAAAATAGATATGCAGAAAGGGCTGACCTGTAGCTGAAGGATGTGTTTGAGCAGTGCTGACCTTGTCATCAAAGCTTGAGATGAAATAGCTCCCCAGATGAGTTCTGTTTATGATGTTCCCAGGCTATTTTAACAACGATATTGTAGCCAGTGGAGCTGTGATTTACTCCACAATGGCAGAGGTGTCCTCGGTGCCCCTGCAGAGTGGTCACCCTCTGCAGGGGGAGAGCAAGGGGTCGCAGCACTGGGGACATGTCCTGCAACCAGTTTATGGCCACTTTGGTTCTGATGCCTGAGCTGTGGGCAATAAGGGACTCACTTCTCCTTCAACACAGAGTGGCCCAGACATATCACACTGGGGCAGGGGGTGCTGAGAAGGTGGATAAATGGCACTTCAGTGTTTGTATTTCTGCATATTGTGGCTCTGTCTAGCTGTCAAATGACCTATGGTTAATCTCACAGATTTAGGCATTTCTTTGTTCCTTGATTGATAAGGGTAATAAGGGAATCTGTGGCCACTTGAACACAATGAATTGGTTCTGGGAAACCAAATTCTCCAAAGAGGAAACTGTCTGTGGGAAGGGGCAATGTGGGATGTGGGATGTGGGATGGGAGTGCTAAACCAGAGATGTGGCTGTGGGAATGGCTTTCCTGGGCTTTGCCTTAAGATTATTCCTTGCTGTCTGTCACTTCTTGGTCTTTGTCCCGTGTTCTGGTTTGAAGGACACCTTTGAAATGAGGGGTGAGCCATAATGAGAAAAGAAACGCAAATTAATCAAAGATGACACTAGAAATGATGTGAAATGTAATTTCTTTGGCATTGTGTTCCAGTGTAAGGGGGCCTGCATGTGTATGTACACAGGCGCACGTACATGAGCTGTCACCGTTCATCGTTATAATGCTCACAAAAGACTTTACAAATATGAGCGCTAATAACTCCCACACAGAGGTGTGGGTGACCTTCACTTGGGGCTTTGGAGCTGGGTTCGGAAGCTGCTGGTTTGCTTGCTGTCTGTCAATTTTCCTTTGTGGTTTCAGGTACAATCATGAGTGGCAGCAGCAGCGGCACCAACAGCAGGACCCACTGAGCAGCAGAGCCTGAGGACCAGGAGGGTAATGGTGAGATACACCTGAGGTGGGCTGGGGGAAAAGGGGAGAAGGGGGGAAAGGAGGAGTAATGTGGTACTCAGGCTGTATAGCTCCAGTGGAAGAGAAATGTACCTGTTAAAGGATTGGGTGTGGTTCTAAAAAACGCAGACTGGGAGTATTTCAGCTTGGAAAGCAGTTGCGTTCCTGTAAAATCTTTCACTGGCATGATGCTGGCTGTGGAGGTGAGCACCACAGACCTTCTGCCCGTGACTATGCAGAATTTGGTCAGCTTGTGAGTGAGCAGCAATGCACGAATAACCAAGAGAGAACGTGTGTTCTTTCATGAGTGTTCAGACTAAATCTGTGTCCTGAGAGGAAGGCAAAGTTTGGGTCACAGGTCAGGGCAATGGGAACCTTAAATCCCACAGGAAATAAAAGTGAAAGAAGCAGTGAGTATTGAGAACTTCCCCAGTCAGAGATGGTGTATCACAGTTGTTCTGTGTTATAAACACCACTTGGAGCTCTTGCACGTCCAGTAAAGGGAAAAGTAAAATGAAGACACTGTAATGGGTTAGAAAATGCTGAACAAGCCAGCTCCATTCAACGTGAATCTGCAACACGTCAGAACTGGCAAAATATTTCACTGTGCAAGTTATTAAAGATGAGGAAATTGTGTACAGTGTGAGGTGTGATGGTGATTGATTGTGTGTGCTCAGAGCTCTGTTGGGTCAGCCCGAGCCAGGGCATTAAACACGCGGTGACACGGCAGGAGTCACAGCGATCGCTAACACGCTCAAAACTGTTTTCACTACTCTGCTAAAATATATACCTCAGTTCTGCCAAAACATGTTAAAGGTAAAATGAGTCACCACTAAGGCAAACTGAAAGAAAATTCCCTCGAAGGAAGTGAACACAAACATAACTAAAAGCAGTAGATTAAAGATTGAAATAAAAAGTTAAACTGCAGATGACAGACAAACTTTTTCTTAGTGATTTTCCAGAGGAAAAGCATTTATCCTGTCATTTTCACTGTGCACTCTGCCGTCCTCTTGCAGCCCTCACAGCCTGAACCCTGAGAGCTCTGAGCCTTTATTTGCCCAAACTCCATCCCCATGTCCTGCTGGGTGCAGTTATACCCATAACCATATAAAATGTGTGTATGTTTCTAGAACAGTTATATGCATATCTATATCTCTAGGCTATGTACAGGCACATTGCATGCACTGGGCAGTTAATGGCGTGCCTCTCTGCAGTCGGAGAGGTGCAGGGTGTGCACACACGGACCCTCTGCCCCCGGGGTCACTGGCAGTGGTGGCACTGTCACCGGCTGCCGAACCCGCTCATCCTGGCAGAGGGCTCCGGCTCTTTAATGCCATCCTGCCACAGGAGCTCTGGGTGCTGAGTCACTCCTTTCTGGGTAAATATCAGGGTAAAAAGACATGACATTTTCTGGGCTGTTCTTCTGTATTAATAAGACTCCAACTACAGGGTGACCTTTTCACAAAGGATTTGTAAATGCCAAAAGCTGCATGAAAATCTCTCTTTCTCGGGCAAACAGAGGCATCATAACTTTGCATTTATTTCTTAAGTGGTGTTTTCCTGTCTTTCCCCTTTTGATCATCTCTTTCCCCTGAATGGATGTAGTGACAGCTGTACCTCCAATAACAGCTATGAAAGGGAATGGGAGAAAATCAGTGATTGAATCATTGCCTACTCAGGGGATCATTCTGCTCGAGGGGCTGAATGAATGAAAACAAACAGGACAGGGATGATGCCCCAGCAGGGAGGGATCAGCCTCTGCAGGAGAGAGACCACGGAGCTTGGGCTTGGATGTGGGGGAACTCTGGGTGCCACTCTGAGTTTGTGTGCAACGGGGGCTTACACTGTTTCTTATCCCTGAACCACATCACACACAGAGAGCAGGAAAATCAGCACCAACCAACCACCCGAGGCTTTTATGTTACACTGCGTTTAGGATATTCGATTTATCCCTGCCTTTGCAGCAAGCTTTACACCCTCTTTGCGTATATTTCCAACAGGCCATAGGAAAACAATAACAGCCGAACAAAAGCCCAACAGAGCAAAAGGTTTATGACTTTACCAGTGGAAAGCTGAGGCTCCATCCAAGAGCAGGGCACTGGTATCCACCACCATCACCCTGCACTGTGTCGAAGGCCCCCAGGGCGTGGAACCTACCTGACCTCTTCGGTCAACCTTTGAGTGAGCTTTGAGTCACCCTGAAAATCACTACATTGCCTTAATTAACCCATTGTGTAAGGAAGCTCTTGTGCCTTTTTGTTCCAACTCCATGGTTACCTTTTTCCTTTGTCCTCACTCTGCAGTTCTCGTGTCTTTTCACCACCAAGTAACACCATTTAATTCCTTCTCCCTTTTGCAATAGTCCAGAGCCTGCACTTGTCACTGGCAAGGGTTCAGCTTTTCCTAAACGGCAGCTTAAAAAGGAAAAATTGAGCCTGGATCTGAGTCAAATGCAAGTTTCATACTTTAATGTTTTATCACCTCAAAATACCATCCTGCTTTTAATTTCCTGAGTGATTCTTGTGCCCAGCTCAGCAAATGCTAATACACTCCCCCTGATTCCCGCTCAGGATCCTCCCATGTTTTTTCCTGTTCCCTCCCATTTCCATGAGAAGTGTATGCTCAGAAGGAGCAACAAACTGTAGGTGGGTACCTAAGATGTCACCTCGAATATTGAGGGTTGATACGAAAACAGGAAAGATGTCCGTGGTTGAATAGGAATATATGCCAGGTAGACATGAAAACAGCAAAAAATTATCCCTAATGTACTGGTGAATTACCTGGAGTCTGTATGTCAGTTGCCTGAACTCTACCAGGTTCTTCAGTCAAGGCCAGGACAAACCTTCCCCTGACGACTCCTTCTGTGGTGTTACCCTTGGAACTTTCCCATCACAATCCAGGTTTCCCTTCAGCAGCACACAGCATTACTTCTTGTTCCACTCGCACTGGCTAATGAGACTAATTGGTCTCTGTCCTCTTCATAATGTCCCTCTAAGTATTTGTAAAGAGTTATCATGGCTCCCTCCAGTCCTCTTTTCTCTTCACATAAAGATTCTCAATTCATTTTAATTTGTCCTCCCTGACCCTCCCTCCCACTCCCAATTTATATATCAAATAATGGAGCCCAATTACTGTGCAGACATACCACATTCAGATGAGAGAATGAAGAGGGGGACAGCAAAGTGCACTGGAAAGACAATTCTGAATTCTCAAGTGACCAGCAGCTTTCACTGTGGGCGAACCACTGCTCAGGCTCAGCAGCGTGGTTTGGGTGTAGGAGCTCTGCAGCCGTTCCACACCGTTCTCAGGTCTCCCCACAGCAGCAGCTGCAGCCACGCTGGGCACTGCTGGGCACTGCCGGGCACTGCTGGCACTGCTGGGCACTGCTGGACACTGCTGGACACTGCTGGACATTGCCGGGCACTGCCGGGCACTGCTGGCACTGCTGGGCACTGCTGGACATTGCCGGGCACTGCTGGGCATTGCCGGGCACTGCTGGGCACTGCAGGGCACTGCTGGGCACTGCTGGGCACTGCTGGGGACTGCTGGGCACTGCCGGGCACTGCTGGGCACTGCTGGACATTGCCGGGCACTGCTGGGCATTGCCGGGCACTGCTGGGCACTGCTGGCACTGCTGGCACTGCTGGGCACTGCAGGGCACTGCTGGGCACTGTTGGTCACTGCCGGGCACTGCCGGGGACTGCTGGGCATTGCCGGGCATTGCCGGGCATTGCCGGGCACTGCTGGGCACTGCCGGGCACTGTTGGTCACTGCTGGGCACTGCCGGGCACTGCTGGGCATTGCTGTGCCATGCCAGGACACGCAGCACTGGGGGGTGCAGAGACACCAGCAGAGGCCCAGCATCCCCTCCTGCACTCTATAACATTAAGACGAGGGTTAATTCGGATCAGCAAAATGGAAATGTCAAGCTTCATTTATATTCTGGCACCCAGTGTTAATTACCTTTCCCTTTTTTTAGTAACCATCCTTGTGTTCTGTTTCCTCACTTAAAGCTGATAATAAGCTGTCCATCTATGTAACCATTCTGCTGACACCAATCATGATGGATATGGAAAGAAATAAAATGCAAATCTAATGAGACATTGCTCAGAATGAGACAAAAAAAATTGAACCACATTCTTTAATCATCAATGTGCAAAGCCAACCAGAATGAATTTGTTTCAAGGAGGCCTCATTTCTATTTAAATGTAAAATACACTGAAATGTTCTAAGAACCACAGAAAACTATGGATTTCTGATAAAAGGCTAAGTATTAGTCTTGTAATCCCAGCCAAAAAAAAGCCCCATACCAATCAACAAACAAATTCAACCCCCTGGTGCTTCAAAGAGGCCAGTGGCTTCTCTTCTCTTGCTTAGACTTCCCAGAGGGAAAAGCAGAACTCTTTAGATATAAGGTCACTGAAAACTTTAATCACTCCTTTGCTCTGTAGGACAAAAACTCATCAAAATGCCAGCATCATCATAAGTATTGGTAGAAAAAGCCTAATTCTGACCTGATGCTGTTATAAATGAGAATATCATTGCATAAAGTCAATGAGAGGTCATCGGCAGTTTGAAAGGTTCAGTCCTCTAACCTTCCTCCTCCTTCCTTCCCCCCTCCCTGTTATCATATTTTCCCCCATTTCAGTTTGAAGCTGCATTTCTAATCACATCCAGTGCAGAGTGAGACACTCTGCCTGGCCATAGAACCCATTTCCCTGCCACGATCCAAGTGTTTCAAAGCATATTCCAAATGCTGTGATCCTGAAGGGAGCCCTGTATCAGGAAGAGTTAGTAAATTTAGAGTAATAAAGCCAATCTTTGAGAATTAAGAGGGTCTTTACCTTCTAAACAGAGGTTTCAGAACATACTCAGACGTTATCACTCTTCTCTGGGCATATAAAAGAAGAAAAAAATTTAAAAAAGGAAACCAGACTCCCAGTCAGTCCTGTGTCCTCAGAAAACGAGGCTTTAATAAGCGTCAGATGTTGTGGAAACCCGCAGTGAGATTTGTGTAAGAGGCGTGAAGAAGGTGAGACTCTGGATGTCTGTTCCTTGTGCTCGGTACAAAGGGAAGGAGCCCCCGTGAAGTCCGTGGCACGGTGTAATTAGATGGTGAGATGTGTGATGGCCAGAAGGATAAATGGGCTCAAAAAGAGATTCAGTTAATTCAGAGGAGAAACCTATCTGTGGCTATTAAGCCCCTTGTTCCCAACACAACTCATGGCTCAGGAAGTCTGTAATCTGCTAATTACTAGAAGCTGAGAGCCTGATTTGTAGGCACAGATCTGTCCAGTTTCTGCTGGAGTCTGAGTACTGGCTGGGTGATTTTAGATGCTCCAATGTAACAGGTCTTCTGTTTGGGTCTTTTAAAATCATCTTACCAGAGCTTCCGTGGTGCCGTCCTTGTCCCCGCTCCCCCCCGGCTCTGAGCCTTGTCACTGTGCTACCTCAGCCCTGTCCCTGCAGGATCCTGTCATACACCCAGTGGAGCCCCAGAAGATCCCAGCATTATTTTGTGTTTCCATTTCATGTTCATCTGCCCTTTAGGTTTTTGAGGGGTATTTTTTGCTTCGTGTTTCTTGAGTTATTTGGGTGATATTTTATTACTGCAATAAAGTAATTGCACTGGCACGAGATGAACATTAACATTTGCAGTGTGGGTTGAGAAAAAAACAGCATCTTTAAGCCTCCACAGCAAAAATTAAGATGCCACAGCCCAAGTTTCCCTGCAGCAGAAATCCCTGCTGCTCCTCCAAGACTTTGAACTTGAACATCTCCACCACCAACAGCACTAACAAACAGCGAAGTCAAACATTTTTTTCTCGAACAGACACCCAGTCCTTGTGATTTCAGATGTGATTTTGTTTCCTGATTTTATTTGCATGAGCAGTTTGAATGGTTTTATAATTTGCCTGTGCTTCCATTTTATCACATCTGCCTCCCATCTGTTATTTTTATGGTTTACATTCCCATTCTCCTCTCCTAATGCCAGCAGCTCAACTGTAAAGCTGATGTCACATCCTAGAAACTTATCACCTCTCTCAAAAAAACATGTCTTGTGCAGGATGGCATAAGAACCACCTGGAGAAGGATGGGTGGATCTGTTATTAATGATTTTCTTTGGCAAGAGCCCACACAACCACTGTACTTGGTGCAGGTACATGTTCTCTTCTCGCTGAACCTTGCAAAAGCCCCACTGAATGAACAGAGACCAAATGTAAACAAAAACTGATACAGGGGTGTTTAGTAGATCCTACTGCACTGGGAACAAAACAGGAACAGACTGAGCACTCCAGGGCTCCAAGCTGCTCCTCAAGGCTTATCCCAAAAGGCAGGGATGGGCTGGAGCAGAGAGCTGGTCCCCAGGGATGTTCCATGAGCTGCCCAGGGCTGCGGAAGGGAGGGGGAAATGAAAAGCCAGCCTCTGGACCCCCAGGCTGAGCAGCTCCCTGTCACGCTCAAAAGATAAAAGTAATTTGGTCACGGTATCATGACAGCCATCCTCCTCCTGAGCACTGCAGTGCATCACTGGCCAGGGATCCTTCCACAAAACACCTTTGAATCAATGTTAATTCACTGCAGCTCTCACAACGTGACCTTGGCTCGTGCTGGGCAGGTGGCCCTGGTCCACAGAGCCCACATAAGGAATGTGAAAGGGGCTGCAGGACTTGTGCACTGATGCCAGCTTGGCATCACGTGGAAGAACCCATAACGTGCAAAATAAATACAGATTTCCCTAATATTGTCTCCAATACTCAATGCTCAACCGCCGATAAACAACAGATGAGTCCCACACGTGTCGCAGGTTTGGGCCAGTTAAAATTTTAACTTGTTTGTGGCAACACAGACTTTTTCTCCTTCTCTTATAATTTTCCAAACACAACTATAATTGACTCTGGCCTGCTACCAAGAGGTTTATTAGAGCGGCAAGGGATGAAACTAATGATTGTTAAGAAGATCTAATTCCAAGGATACTGAGTTGTTGATTACACATTTATGGCTGCTAACCAGCAGCTCTCGAATAAGGGCCTGTGGATTTGTTTACCTTGCCAAGGCACTAAGATGCAGCCAGTCACTAAAATTCAGAGGCTAAGGCAGAAATCAATACAGAGCTGCTGAACACCCTCCTGTGCAGCTGGGAGAGACTAATTGCTGATGAACCTATGAGTCCAATAAAAATGTGCATAATTTAAATTGTATTAAAACCATAAGCTGCTAAAACATCAATATTTAAACACCACCCCGCCATCCCCTGCAGCGTGACCAGGAATCCTACGGAAAGAACAGATATTGCTGAACATAAAAGCAACAAAGGCGCAAGAATTGCCTGAAATATTTCTTTCACAAGATTCGTGACATGGATTTGAATAGAAGTGCCTCACGGAAAAATTTGGCCCTAGGTGTTCCTGCTCTTGGTGCTAAGAACGGCTGCCAGATGGGTTCATGGTCCCTGAGCAGGTGAAGTGGAAGCCAGACGAATGCACGGAGTTGAGTCCAAGATGGAGCAGCTCCACAGGGAGCGCGTGCCGTGGGACATGCTCTGTCACCCAGCGTTCTTCGGGTCCCTCTGCACAGCCCTGGGTGACATTAGGACTATTCCAAGGCAGGCCTCCAGTCACCCAGCCATGAGCCTGGGCAGAGTTTCCTGGTCTCAATACAGTCAGGGCAGCCAGGCTAAACTGTTTGCTGGGATATACCTTTTCCCATGGGATTTTTACTGCTTTAACTGCTTCAAGCAACCAAGTCAACACAAACACAACTGGGACTGAGTCATGAGTGACTCAGAAGCTCCCAGGCCCTGCAATGCTCAGTGTGTGCATCCAGCTCAAACACTGGTTGAGAGAATTGAGCGTGGCTCCAGAGAATGAATTTTCAGCTGCTAATCCTAAACCATTTATCATATGCTCCCCAGCACCGCCTCATGCCGAGTGCTTCAAACACCCCGGTGACTGGATGATGCAAAAGAAATCTGCATGGTCGCACCAGGAGCCAGGTGTTGCTGCTGAGAAGTGTGTTTGGGGACAGCATGAGCAGCACTCCCACCTGTGATTTAGGGTGAGGGAGATGTGTTTGCTTCTGAGGAGGTTTGTTTGCAAAGACAGAGGTCCCTGACTGGCAGAGAACTGAAATCCCCTGCTTAAAACTGCCAGCTCTAAAAAATCAGCCATGGACATCACCCACTCGACAGCTTCAGCAACACCGTGCCAGACAGTTCTTCCCTGTCCTCCTCCGAGACCCTCCAAACCGAGGGTTTGCCCTCCAAAACCTGGAGCTGTGGCTGTAGGAGGAAGTTCACTGAGGACTGACCCTTCAACAGCAAGGTCCCATTCCCAGTCTGTTGACCATCCTGGCCGAAGCACCCACGCACCAAAAATCTGCACTGTGCTGGCTAATTTGCACATTAACTAGCTGACTTCTGAGGAGATCCTTGCTCTACTCAATCCAGAGCTCGCCTGCTGAGGATAATGCATTTATCACTAAAAATCTACCTGTCTGTGCTGTACAAGGTGTGCGCATGGCAAACCTCCATCTTTTTCTCAGACACTCTGGGATACATACCATGAAATTTAACAAGGTGTGTCCTATCCAGGGCTGTAACATTGCAGCTGTGTGGACTAATTAGATAACACTCATTATTGTTCATTCAATTTGCATTTGCAGAGGCAGTGCCAGCGCTGGCTTCGCTCGGCCCTGATTGATTGCTCCCACTTCGCATTCATTAGGAAGGTGGCCTCAGCACAGTGGTTTTACAGCGTGTTTGCTACCACTTAACTGGATATGCCAGTCAAATGCTTTGAACTGTGTCTCTTGATTAACAATATTTTGCAAATACAGTGCAGGCTGTTTGAGCAACCTGACAGACGAACGTGGGGCTGGGCAAGCACTGCTCCTGCTCCCTGCAGAGCCCTCACCTTCCTGCAGGCCAGGCAGGAGAAACTCCACTGTGACTTAAGGGCTGGTGACAGCTCACCAACACATCAGGGTCGTCAGTGATCGTATCCATTCCTCATCTCCTCCACTCAGACATGATTTACAGAAATAAATGGGCCTGTCAGAGTTTGACTCTGTCAGGCGATACCAAGCCTGTGAAACTGGGGCACATCCCAGTCGCAGTGACCTCTGTGATTTTTCTTTCATGTCCCCTCACTGCAGAGCAGGGTTTACTCTGGTCCATCTCATCTCCCCCTTCACTCCAGGCATCACCTCGGAGGGGTCAGTGGAGCCAGGGACTCATCTCTTGGCTGGGTTGCTGTGGCAGCAAACAACAGCCCAGAAGCGCCCACTGCCCCAGCCCAGGGGCTTCAAGACCCTCTGGTCCCAAGGCCCCCCACCCTCCTATCCTCCCCAGCTCAGCCCTTTGCCACCAGTCGCTCAGGCTCCCAAAAGGAGGATGCTAGGCTTGCAGGGAACCTCCTCTCAGCACATCCCATGACATGGGACAGCCGCTTCCCTGCCAGGACAAGGGCACTACATGGCAAGATGATGCCATTCAGTGCTGGACTGATTTCGGGGGATTTTTTCATCACACTCAGTGTTGCTAGGCTGCTGACACACGGCAGCTCCACAGCCAGCGTGTTCGGCAGATGAACTGTCGCTTCAGCTCATTCCAGGGTGAAACACTGTCACTTTTCCCTTTTGCATATGCAGCACACACTGGGGAGTTCAGGTCTGTGCACAACAGATTTATTCAACAGTAATCGTTTCATTTCTGCAAAGGAAATATGTTCCACTGTTCCTGCAGCTGACAGGCTCTGGCATCAGTTGGAGGCTGAGGCTCCAAAAGGAGGGAGAATATGTTTATGGGATGAACCACAGCTGTTTGCAGTATTCCTCTGCCCTAGCAATTATTTTAATAGAAAGAATTCCTGGAGGGTTATTTGGCTTCACACGGCGCACGTCGTGTTCACAGTCACTAGTTCAGGTATCAGGTGAGAGAACCTCTGAAGACAGTTCTGCTCCTGCAAAGCATTTTTTTAAAAAGGCAGCAGGTTGAATGCTGCAGCCTGCTCACACACCAGAAAATACTTGCTCCCATGGGTAGCACAACAAATGATAGGAAAACCGGTACATTTACATAATCTGCATTATCATGAAGTTGTTTATCAGCATCACTGAGCTGCCCAGCACTCCCAGGGTGTAAGAAGAGATGCTGCCCAGTGCAGCCAGTGCTGTCTAACTTAGAGATACAGAAAAGGTGAGCAAGATACATTCCTGCAGAAAAGGTGAATCACCTGGCTCCATACATTTTTCCCTGAGGGAGAAGAGGTAGGAGCTCCCCAACTTGTTCATGGTGCAGTGGTTTCCATGGGTGACTTTTCTGCCCCTGTGGAGCAGTTCCTGGAGGGAGAGTCTCAGGCTACGCTGGCTGCAGGAGTGCAAGAGGGAGTACTTGCTCCAGTCCTGTATTTTCACGATAAACTGGAGTCTGTTTAAAATTCAGCAGCATCACGTGAATGGGTTGCTGCTTTGCCTCAGAAATAATCAGTCAAGACAGTCCTCAGACACTGCTGCTCATTAAATAAAACACCCGGATTCCTCCCTGAAGGGGAAGGCTCCTCAGGGACTGGCAATATTTTAGCCTGCTTGCCATCTGAGGGCTTTAAAATACTTCAGAAGCATTAATTAAGTCTCAGGACATGCCTGTAAGATGGAAGTTTAGCATTTACTCAGCAACGAGCAGCGCTGGGGCTGCAGGCTGGGGATGCTCCAGGACTGTGAAGGTTTGGATCTGGGATTGTGAATCTCAGCTGGTGCCAGCACAAGGGAGAGGAGAGTTCCCAAGCTGCAGCTCCTGCCCTGACCTGCTCGTGGGGCCAGGCTGGTGGCCTTGCAGAGGAGGGTGGGGATGCTCTGCTCCCGTAGCTCTGCTCCCACAGCTCTGTGCCGCTCCTGTGCCAGTGCCGGTGCCGGGGGGAGCAGGTCCAGAGCCAGCGCCGGCTCGGGGTGGGTCCCTGCTGCTCAGCCACGGCTGCCAGCGCGGCATCCCCAAGCCTGCACTGTTTTGATTAGCACTGGCAAACATCCGTGTCCTTCACTGAAAGCATCTCACACAGACATTGGGATTTGGTTCAGGTGGCTTAATGAGGAAATGAGTAAATCCCTTCCTGGATTTTTATGTTCAAACCAGCTGTCCAAAATATGAGATATCTGAATTCCTTATAGATTTAGGGTGTTAGACTCCGTTTTCTTTCTGAAAACGCCCATCTTTCAGTGCACAGGAGAGCTCTAGCTGTTCATCCCACCAGTGGGACTTTAGTCACACACTCATGAATGTATAAATGGAAGTTAAATGCTTTAATACTTCTGTGAAAATAGATATAAGAGAGGAAAGCACAAGTAAATAAAATCTGCCAAGTGATGCTTCAGAAAGTTGCCCAGGAAAAAAAAGAAAAACTGAACAAATATTCTGTAACTCAAAGGGGAAACAGGTAAGGTTTCATGTCACCAAACAGTGCTGTTCACATACATGCAATTGTATGCATGCCATTTCCTACCTGGAGAGAGAAGAGAAGAGAAGAGAAGAGAAGAGAAGAGAAGAGAAGAGAAGAGAAGAGAAGAGAAGAGAAGAGAAGAGAAGAGAAGAGAAGAGGAAGAGGAAGCGGAAGCCTGACTTTCTAGGGCAGGCTTGGTTTTGATCTGCAATCTGGATGCCCCAATCATTTGGGCCTTATGAATAATTAATTCCCCACTTAATTGCTTCAGTGGCAAGCAGCTTTCCCTTACCGCACTTCCTTCACCCCAGAACGAGGTTAAAGAAGGAAAAATTATCTCCTGGACCATCGTCTGGCCACAGAACACAGGCTCCTGTTTGAGATCATACAGTGACCTCTGGCTCTCTAACAAGAGCTGGGTAAGAGATTGAGCAATCCGTCTCTCTATCTGCCTTCCATGTGTTTATCCAGGATGTTACTAGATCCAGGCAAATAATTACACACAAACATTTCTTAGATTTTTTTTTTTCATTTTGACCATTTTCTCACTCCTTTTACATGGGGTTTTCACTCCTGTGACTTTATTCTACTAGCTCTGTTTACTATCAGAGTATTCACTGAAGCAGCAAATTATACATGATTATTGGAGATTATTCACTGAGAGTGAAGTGATAAATGAATAATTAATTCTCATTATTAGCACTGTTGCCGTGTTGCCTGGAGGTCTCTGTGAAATCAGGACCCCTTTGCTTTAGGTACTGTACTAGCAAACAGGGGCAGACAGGCCTTGCTCCCAAAGGGCTCAGCTTGGAGAGGTGACACAGCTCAGGGGAAAGGGTAAAGAGATGTGTGTTGGTCTGGGGCAGCTTTCAAAGCCTGGTGGATTCTGCACTGAAGAAATGCCCAGCAGTTCCCTCACTTCCTCTGTCTATTGGGTTGGAAGGACGCTTCCCACTCCCCTGGTGAGCTCATCACCCCTTCTTCACATTCCTGTGACACAAACACCAACACCGCTCTGAATGTTCTGTCACTAACCAACACCTCCTGCAACACTACTGGTTTTTCTGTGGCCGTGTTATTTCTTGGGCCTGTTCTGATCTTTGGCTCGGAAGTTTTTTGAGCCTCAGCTCCAACTTCTAAGTCAGGAAGGTGAAACACAGGTGCTGAAGCCGCTAGGGAGAAAGCAGGAAGGACAAGAGTTTCCTCCCTCCTGCCAGGGCTGCCGTTTACAGAAGGTGATCAGTATGATGTATAACTGTGGAACTCCCCCAAAGCACACACAAATAAAGCAGGGAATGGGTTGTAAAATATGTTGGAGCTGGAAAATGAATGATCTCTGTCAACTATTTAAAAGCAATCCAGTAATGCGAACAATCAGAAGTGAAGAAAAATCAATACACTTTTCATGGCGCTGAAATGGAAAATAAGTGGATTTTACTCCAGCAAAATCCATGCAAACAAAACCCAACAAATTAATTCTGTTTGTCAATGAATATGGTCGTGTCTTCAGCAGCAGAACCCTCTCCCAGAGTGCTCTCTTCAGCCCCAGCACTGTGCTAGTGATGTAGCAGAAATCCCCACAGGTGTCAGTGCTACATGATAGAGAATTATGAACCGTTGTGTGTTATTCCCAACACATTCAATTTGTTTAACAAATAATTCCTCTAGGAAGGCTTCAAGGAAAGCAAACAGACAATAGAGCACAGCAGATACAGCCCAGTCCCTACTTCTTAATCCAAAATTCAGACAAAGCACCAGAGCAGAGCAAAGCATCGCAATATCTGTCGGGCAATTGGAGGCATGATTAGAGTGTCCCAAAGAAGCCATTTCTACACTCCAAATTGCAGCCAGCTTCTGCCTTCAGGTAACAGAGGGGAAGTGGCCTTAAGGGTAAAGGAAGAAGCTCCTGTAGCAGCTCAGGAGGTGTAGGGGCCCTTCCCAGAAAGAGCTTGATGGAAATTGGAAGGGGGGAAGGTGTAGCGTGGGGAGGAATCCAAGGGAAGATGGATCGGTGGGTAGAATGTGGTCTTGCAGAGCTTCACAGAGCCACAAAATTTCTCTTGCAGGTCTCAGTGCCAGGCATGCACAGAGGCAGATCTATTAGTTTTCCTTTCCAAACTTTCCTCTCCTACTGGATACATGAAATAGAGCCAGAAACAGCATGGAAATTAAAGGCTGTGGCACTGACTGTAAGACAGAGAACTGCCAGATGTGCAGCCAGATTCTGAGCCTTGGCCAGACCTGTATTTGGCGTTATTGAAGGTCACAACTATGCAGCAACATCCGCTCTGTATTCCAGCTGCACAGGTCATTGCCGACTCCACCTAAGACGGGATCTGAGGTAACACAGGAAGAATTTCTAGCAAGCCCAACATATTTCGTCTGATCGGGACAAAAATTCTTTAAACTTGTTGCATTCGGCAAAGTTGTAAAGGAAACATTAGTAACACTATGAACACAAACACGCCTTTTGCAGCTGAACTTCGCCCAGCAGCAGCTGCTCCATCCCTAAGCAGTAGCTACGGTGGGACATGAATTTGGTCTCCTGCAGCACCTCCAGCGTTGCAAAGAAAGAAAAATTGTTCCCATTTAGTCAAGCTCGTAAACTCTAAGCTCCTACAACTAGATTTATTTATTTTTAGGTTACCTCCAGAGCCGATGTTCCATGAGGTGCTCGGATTTGTGTCTCTGCCGAGGCGCTGCCGCCGCTCTGTGGTCCCGGGCGGAGCCGACACATCCCGAGGCTCCGGGGCTGCATCCAGTAAAGCGCGTCCCCTCCAAACCCTCTGCATCACTCCTACTGCCCACGGAGCTCAGATCAGCTGAAAGAGCCCTTCATCCCGCTGATGGTGAGCTGGGCTCGGGTCCTGCACGTCTGCTGGAGGGGCTGAGACCAACCTGCACAGTGAGGAGATGGCTCTTGGTGGCTCGGCCGGGGACGCGTGCACCCAGCTCAGCCCCCCAGCAGCTCCCTCCTTGGGAAGAGACAGCGCTGGTCAGCTCTCGGTGTTAAGGACTGTCTCTCGCTGTCCTGAGCGTTTGGGCTCTGACAATTCACATCAGGCCCCAGTTCATCTGCGGGGCTCAGACGTTTCAAGTGTGTTCTGTGGTAACTGTGCCAGTCACCCGGTAAATTAACCCTCAGCAAGAGGCAGAACGGGACCTTACTGACTGAGAGAAAGGGAGCACTCCTGTTGCCAGGCGTTCTGACAAGGTGTTACCCAGACATAAGGCTTTGTAAAGCATATGATCACACTTCATTCCTGTATTTCCACTGCCACCTTCTGTACAGAAGAGGAAACCTCTGAGTTCAGCAGCTCCGAGGAACGAAACTGGAAAATTCTTCCACCGCCCACGTGGAAAAACTCAGTCACTATTGAAATTAAACACTGAAGGATTTACATTTTCAGTAGCTCAACAGCACACTGAGTTGTGTGCTCGAGACACCCACAGGTGCCAAAACCTTCTAATTTTACAAAGAAAGTACATCAGCCTCACTTTGTGTTTGTCATAAATTCGTGCGGTTTCTGGGATGGGATGTAATGGGTGAGATAAATAAACATCCACTATTATAAAAAAAGGTAAAGCATAAGTCTGGCTATAAATATCAAAACCTCATGTCAAATAAACTCACAGGGCCATGATTAAAGTATGAGATCAGGAATAGTTGTTTTTCTTCTCTGTGTCATCCCAAGCCTTTCCCAGAGATTTTTCAGCCCGAGACTGCTGTGGGGCCGCAGTGTCCTGGCCGTGCCATGGAACACACACCTCATCCTTGAAGACTACACTGTGTCCAAACACACGGACAGACGACTGCAGGAAACATTTGCTCTGAATAGTTTTTTTATATTGTACCAAGAGTTTGCAGGCATAAAAAAAGAAAAAAAAAACAACCAAAAAAACCAAACCCAAACAAAACAAAAAATAGGTTGGATTTTCTTGTCCTTAATTCCAATTTCAAATATTAAGATCAAACCTGGTTTTTATCAGTTGATGCCTTGCTCGGGTAAGCCAGACAGAGCCACTGTCAAAGCTGGATCCAGAGCAGAAGCTTTGCAGAGCCGCATCCCTGGAAGTGTTCCAGGCCAGACTGGATAAGGCTTTGGGCACTCGAGCCTAGTGGAAGATATCCCTGCCCTTATCAGCAGGTGAGTAGGTGATCTTTAAACTTCCCTCCTAACATAAAGTATTCTGGGATTTCATTCTTCCTTCTACTTTCCTACAGTGCCTAGAAAATCACTTGATTACTTGATTAATTACATTCAGGAGGTTTTCCACTAAGCACTACTCAGCATGATTATCTGATACCTCCAGACTTCCATTAAAGAGACAGACAAGGTCTTATCATCTTCCCTAATAGCTGCCCCATGCTGCCCTGCCAGATGTGATAAGCTCTGAAGATGATTTGGAGCAGCCTTAGAACATCCAACCACTTTTAATCGGGGTCAGTGTCTTCAGCAGAGATGTCCCCATTTCCACGTCCCTGTGCTCCGATTTCCCTCTGCTTCCACTGCTGGAGTGTTTGACTTCATGTGAGCTCTCCCAGGCTCCCACTGCCACAGCTCAGCCCGGTTCCATGCCCTCACCCGGTTTTCAAAGGAATGTTCCCAAAAAGCTCCTCTAAGGCTGTCACTACATGGCCATACACATGGAGTACATATATGGACACAAAATATGTTATTTATTGTGAATTTTGCAAAGACACATTTAAGCAACAAAATATACATTTGTGAACCTTTAGTTTTATACATAACAATCTGCTACCATAGCAATAAATTAAATATACATTATTTACAACAGACATAGGTCACCAGAAACTACAAAGCACCGCCTCTCTACATCAAAAATAAACTTTGTCAGATACATTTCTTCAAGATTTATTTTCACTCCATAAACTCTCTTCACATTCTCTGGTATAAATCCAGCATTTCCCTTTGCAGGACATACGCAGTGCTACATTCATTGAAGGCGATGAAAGCATGCTGGGGGCTGGGGGCAGAGGCTGGGGCGTCAGCGGAGCAGCGAGAGCGCAGGTGAGACCTGCAGAGGTGCCGGGCTCTGCCCTGGCTTTGGGGGCGGTACCGGCACCGAACACTTCCCGCAGCCAAGAGATCCCAGCCCCAGGCACAGCCCGTTTGTGGCAAAAACATCTCTTGGCCCCTTACCTGCCATTCTTGGAGACCCTCAAAACTCTGGAAAGAAACTGAGTTTGTGCTTAGGATCCCCTGCTTCCCTCAGAAAAAAGCACTTCTGTGTTGTGCTTAGGTGTAACCACCCTGTGCTTGGCTCTGTGGGGTTTCAAGGAGATGCAAGTACGTGCCAAGTGCTTTCCTGAATGGAAGTCCGGCCAGAGCAGCAGCTCACTGCCAGCCCTTTGCAGCTGCACACCATCCCCTGATGGAGGGATGCTGGCGGAGGGGATGCTGGTGGAGGGGAAAGGGTCCCGGCCCGCTCTGCACAGGGACTCGGAGCCAGCGGCACCAGTGCTGGAGATGTGACCTGCACCTGCNTATATATGTATAGATGTGTAAGTGTCACTTATAAGCACAAAACATTTTGCAAAATATATACAGGAACACCTTCCCCCACTGCTGGAAGTGCAGAAGTCCCCGGGCTGTAGCACAAGCGCTGCTCAGCCCCAGAGCCGCCCCGGGACAATCCGGGACACTCCGGGATGGGAGGCGCAGGCCAGCACAGGCAGTGCAGGCAGCAGGGGCCGCGCTGGACCCTGGCCGGGACCGGAGCATCCAAACCCCAACTACTGCTAAGGATGCACAGCAGGTTTTAGGCCTTTGGCAAGGAGTGAGTGCTGCTGGAAATGTCCCGCTGGAGCCACTGGCAATCCTCGTGCCAGACCCCAGCCCCTGGCCCCACCGCCGCTCCAGCATTGGGAGACAAGTCCAGAGCACTGCAACTCTCCCTGAGGCTTCACACTGTTCTGCCTGTTAGTCCCATTTGAATAATTCCCAAATCAATCTAGGTCAAAAAGGAAAGTCACAGTTTCAAGTGAAAAAAAAAAAGCAACAAAANCCACTGCCTCTCACCAGCCCAGGAGCTGCTCTGAGCCGAGGGGCAGCCAGAGCAAGCAGGGACCGAAACGCTGGCAGGAAGGGGAGCAGCCCCTTGCAACAGAGACCTCTCCACACAGCGGGGGCTCTCCCATCATCCCCCTAAGGTGTTTCTGAGCCCCTTCTGCTCCCTCTGCAATGTCACATCTGAGGATGGCAGAAGTTGTGTGCATGGAAACAGTGGAATCAGAACGGAAAATGAACTGCCCAATAATTCTAGTGTCAGTTTAGGATCCTTTCTTTTATATATATAAATATATATNCTACTGCTAAGGATGCACAGCAGGTTTTAGGCCTTTGGCAAGGAGTGAGTGCTGCTGGAAATGTCCCGCTGGAGCCACTGGCAATCCTCGTGCCAGACCCCAGCCCCTGGCCCCACCGCCGCTCCAGCATTGGGAGACAAGTCCAGAGCACTGCAACTCTCCCTGAGGCTTCACACTGTTCTGCCTGTTAGTCCCATTTGAATAATTCCCAAATCAATCTAGGTCAAAAAGGAAAGTCACAGTTTCAAGTGAAAAAAAAAAAGCAACAAAACAACCAAAAATGGCAAACCAGCTGACAGTAGCCATTGCATCGTCTGCTGAAAGATCTCACGGAGATCAACACCTACGGGCATGACGACATCTACAGAACCGAGTGACTTCTCAGAGGAAAAAGCAAACCCAGAGCAGACCCTGGGAGCAAGTCATTGCACCGGTCAGTGTTTCACTGTGCAGCCTCAGGAAATCAGACCAAAGCTTCTAGGAGGAGAATTGGGGGTGGGTTTGAAAGTGCTACTGAAGCATCATCAGACAGGTGCTGAACAGCAAAGTGTGTGGTCCTGAGACACCTACAGCTACAGGCTGGGCTGAGCACACTGCATGCTCCACTTCCAAAGGAAACTCAAGGCTTAAACTCTACTGAAATGCAACTGGCTGGGAGCAGGAGAGAGCGTCCCCATGGGAGTTATTGATATTTACTAGTCTTACACAGCACTTAGGGCCGGTGAAACTGTTCCCTGCCTTTTCATAACATGTTCTCCTTCTTTAACCTGGTTCCCCTCCCATCAGAGCTACAGCCTTTCCACATGGATTAATTACAGCACGAGTGGAGCACCTATGTGAACCAGATCATAAGGCTCTCAGAGAGCACCTCTCTGCAGGACCAGGGTGAGCAGAGCAGGTTCTGCTTGGCTTGGCTCGTCTCTGGCCCGGGGAGATGACAGGGAGGAGGGGAAGTGATGGTTGAATCCTATAAGCACTTGCCCCAGAGAAAGGGGAGCTGCTCCAGGAGCACAATTCTGCACCCACCTGAAACAGGCTGTCAGGTATCTTGTGCCTCTTGGAGCACCCGCTGTGTGAAGGTGACTTGGCACTCAAAGTCCTGTTTTCAGTAGGAATCACAAACTCGAAGAACTGTGTTCACTTGAGACTGAGAACCTGATTTCATGAAGGTTTCCAAAGGTCACACACTGGGGGGACAGGGGGAATATCTCTGCAGCATCATGGCCTGTCTTCCAGAAAATGGGTAAGGGAAATCTATGAGCAATGTGAAATTTGTGGACAGGCTTCAGGAAACTTCACACAAAGTTCCGTAAAAGAGCAAAAGGATTTCTTGGCATATTGAGAGAGGTATTTTCTGGGAAAGGGAATTATGGGAAAGTTACCTTGCAGAATCTATAATCCTTTCAGAATAACAAGAGCTTGCTCAAAAGCAGCAGGACAGACTCTGCAAGGACTGGAGCAGCCTAATGCCTCCCAAATCACCAGAGTTTTATGCATTTGCTTGCCTGGTGATCCAAGCCATAGGGCAAAGCAGAGCCCACCAGGTAAATTCTCTCTGGTTCCAGTTCTAGTACTTAGAAAAGCTAAAGCTGTGATACACCACAGCTTTAGCTTTGGGTCACCTTTCCCAGGCCTGTGCTCAGTGTCAGGCAGGGACAAAGCAGGGAGGACAAAGCTGCCAAAGGAGGATGAGCTGGGCCAAGTCACTCACCTGGCTCTTCTGCAAGAAACTGAGCAAGTTTGGAGTAAGGGACTGCCTCCACCCCAAGAGTTTTGGGGTGTAGGTAGGAGTTGGGGAATGGCTGGAGAGACACTGCAGACCCCACTCCAGGGAGAGCTGCCCAGGACCCCCCCGGGGAGGTGTTGCCCCACTGCCCCCAGAGAAGAGCAACAGCAAACGATGGCAGAGGGCAAAGTGCCCCAGAGCCACCTAACTTTGGCCTGACCCCCCAGCCTTCAAAAGACAAACATAAACCCCTGTTTCCCCACTGATAACTACAAATAAAGCACGGAGGGACCTAAACTGCGTGGGGGTCTCTCCTGCTGCCTCTCTGCCCAAAAGGAGCTGCCAGGCAACCCAGGGACAGGGGGAATGGACAGTGCCCACCAGCTGCAGCACACGTGGGCAACCACAGGGTGACCCAGCGCAGCATCAGAAGGGGACATGGCCCTGGCCACATGTGTGTTCCTCACAGTCAGAGACACGTCCCCTCCCGCACACAGAGCGGGGGCGCAGGGCGTGTGCTGGACAGAAGGACACCAGGTGAGAAGGTGGCTGGTCCCTGTCAGGACAGGATGGTAGCAAGGTGAGAGCTCTTTTCCAGTGTAGCGGGCAGCCAGCAGGCGAGGGCACCTCGCTGCCCGTGGGCAGGGCATGCGTGGTCCCCTGGGGTGTTGAAGATTTTTCTCTTTGTTGAAACAAAAATTCTCTGTAAAGAAGGATAAAAGTGTCAGGAGTGTGGAAGGAGAATATTCCACCCCTGAGGTGCTGGCTATGAAGCACCTGTCCCAGGGAGGGAGCTGAAGCCATGGCAGTGCCCTTCCCCAAAGTGCCAGGTCACCCATCACTCCCAGGTTGTAGGAGAAGGAAATTCAGTGATGGGGTGAAAATCCCAGCTTTTTGAGATCCATGCTTTCAGAAATGTAAAGTTCTCTCATTTCAAGTTCTATGGGCTCTTCTGCTCAGCTTGGGTCTTCCTAATGACACCCTTAATTTCATGGAACAGAAGGAATTCAGGTAAATCCCACCGAGTTTCCTTTATCTCTGCCCATGAAATCCATCTCGTGAATCTTCTGTTTCCCCTTGGGTTTTTGGAATGGGTAAGGGCCTACACTGCCTTTCCACCCCAGTGCCCAGAGCACAGCGCAGCAAACCTGGAGATGGGCCCCAGTGTTTGACAAAGGTTAACTGGGAAAAATGCAACCTGCTGGGCTGGAGCCTCTCACCCTGGGAGCAGGTGCAGGAGCATTGTGGGAGCCCACAAAAGCACTCCAGAAAGGAACAGGTAAAGCTACACAGCAGCACTGGTGGGGGCAGACCCGTCATTAACCCCTGCCCTTTCCCTCACTCACCCACAGCAGCGTTTAAGGTGCTTTAAGGTACAGTATGGATCCCATCAGCAATAGCAAGCAGTGTGAGCAGCCACGGTTGGCTGAACACAGCTGGCCCCCAAACAGCCTTTTTGCACAAAACAAAACATACCAACACTCACCTGTGACAAGTTCGTGACTTCCTCCTGCTAGTGGCTCTATGTGAAAGAACAGAACATGGGGGGGGTTGCAAACAAAGGGGCAAGAAGTCACAAAATCGCTTCCCTTCTCCCCATCATAGGCCCCAGAGCCACGCCCAGAGCCCAGACCCCCCATGCTGGGCAGGGAGGACACGGCTGGACAGCATCCCACCAGTGAGAGCCCTGGCACCTACCATGCTGGAGCTGCCGTGGCTGAGCTTGTCAAAGCGAAACTTCAGGTTGGACCTTGGAGAGTTTCTGTTCTTTAGATCTGCTGGAGGGAGAGGACAAACAAAGAACAAAAATAATAAACTGTGAACAAAAATATTTGCTGTAGTGCTGGCTGCACTCGCCCAGCTAGGCACTTTAATAGACTGTTAGGAGTGCTACCAATATTTAGTCTGCCTTGGCTGAATGTTTGGCAAAAGCTGTACATTAAGTGTTTACGATGGAACAAATTGAGGCTTAATTACATTTCACAGTCTTTCTCCTGGAAATGCCACTGAAAAGGCTACAAGGAATGACTGATCCATATAATGTATGGGTGAATTTTCATGTTCTTGGCAGGAAAAATACAAAATAAACACTTCAAGCATTAAAAGGGGCTGGTTTAAGGGTTCAGGAAATCACTAATGAAATAAGGAGGAGGGCCTGTGGGGTGCCGAGACACAAAAAGCCTGCCTGCACTCCATGGTCCCGCTTTGCCTGCAACACTCCCAGTTACGCAGCTGTTTGGGTCTATTTGTGCTTCCCGGCTGTTTCCAAAACAGCTCCTCAGCTGACAGTGTGACTCCACGTGGATGATGGTGCCTTGTGGCAGGCTCTCTGTGGCTCGAGGAATCAGAGCCACAGGGATTTGTGGGCAACGGGGTGACTGAGGCCATCCCAGTCTCACTGCACCGTCACCACAGCAAAGAGCTTTTCCTGCCTGTTTTGCCCTTTTGAATTGCACCTCATTGTTCAAATCATCCGACTGAAATGGATGGAGTTGGTGAGTGGGTTGGCAGGAGAGGAATGGAGCCAAGACCACAGGAAGCTCCTTGTTGGTTAAATAATTGTGAGTCATGGCTCGGCCTCTGGAGACAGAGAGTTTCCACGACTACTGCACATGCCTGTCAGGGGAGACAGAGGGAACAAAGCCACAGCAAGAGCCACCTCTGCGCTCTAATTGAGAAAGGAAACAAATTCCCCATGGAAGTACAGAACTACAGCACATGGGGCCATCTCCCCACAGCAGCCCTGTACAGGATGGGGGCTGCCCTGCTCCCCATGGGTGCCTGTCCTGCCAGGGCGAGCACAGCTGCTTCTTCACCCTGGGACCCCGACAAGGCTGGGAGGGGGCTCCTGCATCCCAGAGCCACAAACCCCATTCCAAACCACCACTACAGGAAATCAGGGGCTTCGAGCGGCTCCAGGAGCGAGGGCAGACCTGGTGCCTCGTGCCGGTCTGCCTGCCACCCACCTGTGGGGCTCCTGCTCATGATGACAGGGGTGGCCGTGGCCCCCACGCCGGGGCTCTCACTGCCAGGCGAAGCACTGTAGACAAACACGTCCTGCTTGAATGGTGACGCGGTGGAGGGCTGGCTTCCCTGCTCACAGAGACAGGACATGGCTTTTCCTGCAGTCAGGTCTTCCCCCACACCCTGCTGATACCCCATTGTACCCGTGCCCACTGAAACCTACCAGCCTGGGCAGACCGAGCAGTGCCCAGGGCATCCCAAGGCTCACTGGGGTGTCACAGAATCACAGAATGGTTTGGGTTGGAAGGGACCGTAAAGACCATCTAATCAGATCCTCCCTGTCATGGGCAGCGACACCTTCCACTATCCCAGGTTGCTCTAAGCCCTGTCCAACCTGGCCTTTGACACCTCCAGGGATGGGGCAGCCACAACACCCCGATGTCTCAATAGGCACACCAACCCTCCTCCTCCCCACACCCAGAGATGGGGTTAAGCCTCTCCATGTCAGGAGTGAGGAGGCACCTGGGGGCTGGTAGGCACTTCCCCCCTCCAGGTCCCAGAGGTCTGGAGGCAGCAGGGAGCCGAGGAGTGTGTGAAATGTGCCGCAGGGAGGGTTTGATACCTACCACGCTGTCGTACTCCTCCAGGGTCTCGCTCTCCCCTGCCGTGCTGCTGAAGCTGCTGGTGCTGGAGGAGGAACGGGAGATGTTCGACCGCCCGTTCTCTTTCAGCTTGATAAAAGGCCTAGGGAGAGGCGGAACGGAAGGAAGGGCGCGTGGCTGTCACCAGGGAACCGTGTCCCTTGGACTGTGACAGCGGGACAGACTCTCCTGCACACCCCCGGAGCAAAGTGCTGCCGTAGGAATGAACCTGTCGGGGTGCTTCAGTGCATAACCACTGCAAAAGGTGTGGGATAAGGCATTGGGTGGGTGCCCCAGCAGGAAGCCCTAGGTCCAGCTGACTTCGCCTTGGCAGGGAGGGACAGGCACAGCAGCCTTCTATGCCTTGGGGATTTGGGCGACCTTGCTCAAATGCTGCTCTTTGCTCTTCTTTGTGAAGACCAAAAAGGAGCTGTGCTCATGAATCACCAGAATATTTTCTCCCTTAATATCAAACTTATTTATAGTAAAATTTAGATAGGGGTTGGTTTGACAAATTCCTTGATGTCTGTTGAGCTGTGGTGGAAGGAGGATGGGCTCCCCCTAGCTCACCTGTCTTTGTTGGGGCATATTTCAGGGGAGCTGGGGTTGGATGAGGTTTCAGATTTCATCTCTTGGGAAGAATGTCCTAAATCTGGTGTCTTCTGGGCTCCAGAAATGCTGTCGCTGAGGGCACAAAGAGACAGGTTGCACAAGTTATACAACAGACTTAAAAAGAATGGTCAAACTGTACTACCTAACACCAAATATAAACTGTGAGAGTGGCAGATGCTCTGTGGGTACCACCCCGAACTTACCATCTTGTCCTGCTCTCTGCCTGGCTCTCCGATGTTGTGTGCAGGCGAGGGAACAGCCCTGACCGGCGCTTGATGGGGCTCCTGGACTGGTTCTTGGCAGCAGCAGCTGGGACAGGGGGCTGAAAGCAGCGAACAATCTGGGTTTGAGAGCACAGCTCCCTCCTGGGAGTTCAGATGCTAAACATCCTGCGAGGAACTGCACTGAGCATCTAAAAACCACATAATGCCAGAACTTCTTTTCTATCTCCTTTTACTTTGGGGCCAAACCTTTGGTTCTTCCACAAAACAAGCCCAACCTGACAAGGCACCCAAACTCAAATCTCAAGCCTGCTCAAGTCTCCCCCTCGCCCTTACCCTTGCTGCCTGTGCAGAGGACTGCCAGGCTGCATCAGTGGAAGGCAGTGCCCCGTTGGGCTGTGGAGGTGTGGGCAGAGGAAGGACCAGCAGGACAGAGGGACAGTGGGACAGAGGGACATGTGGACGTGCTCACCGAGAAGGTAGTCTTGGTCACCTCGCCGCTGTTGTGTGCAATGCCCCCACTAAGGCTGCCTGGGATGCCACCACCATGGTGCTTCTTCTGGCTGCCCACCATCGTCTCCATGGAGTGGCTGCGCACCCGGATGGCTCTCTGTGGCAGAGAGGACAGGGGACAGCAGGTCATTACCACCCAGTGGGATGCTGTCCCCAGAACTCCTCCCCAGCGTCAGATCTTCCCCAGGCACATGGGAGAGCAAACCGTCTACGCCTCCCCGAGAGCAAGCACACCTCAAAAACAGCACGACTGGTGACAGCAGCCCTGGCAGGTACAGCTGAGCATGGGCTGCCCTTGGGGAGCCCCACAGCCACCACAGGAGCAGATTTTCCCCCAACGGAACCGCTGCTGTTGCTTCTGGTTTGGTCTATCCACCTCTGGAAGGGACTGGAGGTGACCCGTGCAGCACTGGCCCCACGGCAGCTGTGGGGTTTCCCTGCTCCCTTTGATCTTCCTTTCTCCCCATCAAGCAGCCCCCTTCCCTCACTCTTCACATCAGCTACCTTCTGCATTCTCTTCTCAGCTATTCCCTCAGCCATGGCTGCTGCTCCTCCAGCCCCTGAATCCCAGCTCAGGCTAAAGACTAAATGAGCCATGGCAGACCAAATTCCTGAAGGTGCCAGCACTGCATCTGCAGCACACAGGCTGTTTGCTGCTGGCTCCGGGGTTCACGGAGCCACAGGTGGACCCATACCAGAGGAAGCTGCAGCCCTGAGCTCTCACCGAGCCTCCAGTGCTGAAGTCCACAGCCCCAGCAGCCCCACCTGCCCATCCAATAACGAAAATCAAGCAAGAGTCCATCAGACTGAATTTATTGGGGTCAGCAGCAATTCATACACAATTTGACATTGTTTGTAGGTAGAAGTGACCAGTTGCTTTGCTGCAAAGCAGCACCCACGGGCACTCACGCTCTGCAGGCTCCTGCCCTGGGCTGTGGAACTCTGCGGGGCTCCCCAACACCCCAGCCCTGAGGAGTGGCTCCTTTCCCCGCAGAAGAGGCAAAGGCACCTCTCACTCACTCAGAGCCCAGCAGAACTGAGCTCTGCTCACCTCTGAGAACTGGTCCCCTGGTCGCCTGGCCAAGGGGATGGGTGTGTAGGCTGGGTTGTAGAAGCAAGGCAGCAGGCAAAAAGATACCGTGGGGACCAGGCCTCAGCCCCTCCAGCCCTCCTTTACCGTCTATCCTGCCCCCGGTCACTCCGACAGCGCACGGTGCAGGACGTAAGCCAGCAGGCAGCCCAGCAGCGCGGGCCCGAGGTGTCCGGGCAGGTGCAGCCCAGCACGGACCACGGGGCTCACCTCCCACCCCAGCACTCCCTGCAACACCAAGAGAGCACGGTCTGTCCTCCTTGCACACACAAAGTGTGCCAAAACACCACTGTTTAACCTCAGCATCGAGACCCTGACATGAATGCTGGGATGTATGACTGACTGCACAGCAGTTCCATTCCTACACGTCTCACACTGGAACAGGACACATCTGAGCCTCTGCAGTGGGGTCTGGGGAGCTGTGCTCCCCTCCTCCCCAGCCCCATGCCCCGGGTACAGGATGAGGTGACTCATCCCCTAGTGCTCACTTCTCTATGCTATAGAAATAACCGTGCCTGAGATAACTGCAGGAGCTGTCCCAGTACAGCCACAGCCAGGACAGCCCCCCTGCTCAGGCAGTGACGGCCACCCAGCGCCAGCCCCCTCCACACTACAGGGCAGCTGCACCACAGACACCTGGCAATGGCTCATACCCTCAGACTCGGGTGCTGCCCCTCCATCTCGAGGGATGGCCCTGCTGCTCAGCCAGTCACTGTCCCTACTGCCAATGGCTGCTCAGAGTTTCCTCTACAGCACTTTACTCATTTCTTTTCCTCCAGCCCAAACCATCTGCTTTCCCTCACACTCACCCAGTCTCCCTGGCACACTCAGCACCACTTCCCCCCTCCACACCCAGCACCTTTCTTTCTATCTCCTGTTTTAAGCACAATGACCACCACCTCCCACGTGCTTGCTGTGGCAGCTGCCCCACGCATCCCTCCTGATCTCTGTCCCACAGCTGTGGCAGCCAGCAGCCAGAACATGAGCAGGACATGTCCTGCCACAGCAGAGCCCGGCTGCAGGGACACCCTGTGGCAGGGAACTGGCCGTGGACTGAGACTCCTCTGCAGACACAAAAATGCTGCGGCACACTGGTAGAGAGGTGCTTGGGAACTCTGGAGAAGTCACCCCAATGGGGAGCGACTCACCAACAATGCGACCATGCCAGCTTATGCCTGCTCCCACTGGGACCAGCTTGGGCACCTGGCAGGCTGAGTAGGCAGTGGTGGCAGCAGCCCCCATGTCCTCTTGCCACCCTACCCTCGGGGGACACCTCTTGTCCTCCACCATGCACTTTGCCAGCCCCAGGTGCATTTTAGCTCTGCTGTTGGCAAAGGCAGGGCTTTACCTTGAAAGACTCCAGAAAGCCTCCATGACCTCCGTTCTCCAGCTTGTCCTCCTCGGGCCCCAGCCCCAGCATGGTCTGTGTGTGTCCATGGAGCTCGTCGTGAAGGTTGTCCAACAAGGCAGCCCGTGTCCGGTCCTGCAGGAGAGACAAGGGACTCAGCCAGGGGCTCCAAGGGAGAAGCAGTGGCACCGACCCACGCGACAGCCAGCTCATTCCTCCTCAAGGGCAATGCCCACCCCATGGTCACCATGCTCTCGTCCCTGTGAGCACTGACTCAGTTCAACGGGGAAAGGTGGCTTTGAGGAGGAATGGGAGAGCTCCCCAAACCCGCCACTGTTCCAGGCAGGGACACGTGGCCAGTGTTACCTCCAGCTTTGCAAACTTGTCGGACTTGCAGCAGGCGTTCTCAGCATTGATGAGCTTGGTCAGCAGGAACTCCCGGAACTCGGGGCTCTGCAGGGAGAGAACCAAGGTGGAACACACACACCACTTTAAGACTCTCTGTATCTCTGGTACCACAGCTGTACCAACCCAAAACCAAAGCTCACAGCACCCAGCAGCCCCTCCAGATGTGGATGCATTGGTGGAAAACCCCAGATGGGTTTGAGGTGCCTGCCTGCACCAACACAGCACCAGAGCCACTGCTGCCGCCTTGTTCAAGTAATGTCGTGCAGTGGTGCATGGCCACTCACCCTGCCATAAACACCAGAGGGCTCAATGGAAACCAAACTCAATGCAGATCAGCTCCAGAAGTCCTGTTTTCCCCAAACCAGTGTGCTTGAAAACATCTCGGACATGCACATCTACTTTTTTTACAGCTTGGAACATGCTTCCCTCTCAGCTCCTACCTTCTGGAACACTGGTGGGCTCGGCAGGGGTGGGCCAAAGGAGGGAACATCTTCCCGGGCTGTGACTGATACCTGAGAAGTCAAGAGACACGTTATTCCCATGGGTGCAGCAGGATAACAGGGTCTATGCCACCTGCAGGACCATATCCACCAGGGGATATGTCAGACAGGTGTGAACTGTTCTAAGGCACATTCAGACACTGAGGACCACCAGAACTCTTTAACAAATGAGCTGTTTCACAAATGTGTATTTTATGCACTGATGTCTGTACACATACACATTATGTGACAGTGCATATGTAACACACCTGTGTGCACATGTGTGTGTGCGTTCAGCACACAGGTACGAGTCCCCCCAGGCCTAACACTGACTGCGTCACTGAGCCCAGGTTAGGTGCCCTGGGCAACCTGTGCCAGGGCCTCACCACCCTCACAGGGAAGAATTTCTTCCTAATCGCTGATCTAACCCTACCTTCTGCAAGTGGGAAGCCATTCCCCCTTGTCCTGTCACTCCATGCCCTTGTGGCCAGATGCCACAAAAGATGCTGAAGCAAAAATGGGAAGGTGCACATTGGAACTGCCCTCACCTTGTACGCCGTGTTATCCGCCTCAGGGTTTTCCACCTGCACCACAATGTAGGCGTGCAGGAAGTTGGAGGCAATCATGTCTGGGACAAATGGCGTGTTCTCCTCTTGGAAGATAATTGCCACAATGTCATTGCCAATGTGCCTCTTCCTCTGGAGCTAAGCGGAAAGGGAGAATATTGGGTCAGCAGAACCAGGTGATTCTGCTCCTGCAGGAGCAAGCGCCAGTCCCAGGCTGGGGAGCCAAGCGGCCACTTCCCACGGTGCCAGGGCTTGGCAGTGCCCACGGCACTGGGCAGGGCAGTGTCAGTGCATCCCCACTCAGACCCTTCTGTGCAAGCAACCTCATCTCTCTTACTTGTTGTGTGTCTCCTTCAGTAAAAGGCAGCTTTGTAGAGACATGAAACATTATCTCCCTGTCCCTGAACACCGTGTACACAGACTCCGCTCCCGTCTGCCCATGGCTGACATCCAGGCCTCCTCGAAAACTGGAGATCAAGGGAAAGGCAGAGAGAAATGAAGAGATATTAATTGAAAGCTTCACAGAGAGCACCAGTGGCTGTCAGGGGACACGCTGATAGAACAGCCCAGCTCATTTATCTTTATCTAGCAGCGAGCAAATGGGAAAGAACAAACCGTGCGTCATGTGTTGTAACCAAGCATCCCTGTCACTAGCCTGAAATATACGGTGCACATAAAGCAGAGCTGGTCAGCCAGGGCACCAGCCATGGCCTCACCATCCCTCACCAGCAGTGGGGGTCTCTGCTTGCAGTGTAGCCGCTGCAGCGACCACCCCGGAGGCACCTGTGGCTGAGCCGTGACACCACACATGGCACATTTCCACAGACTTCCCTCCATCTATGGCTGAATATAGCCAGATTTTATCACAACCTCAAATCTGCAGGAAAAGAAGTTTTTCTCTCTTGGCAGCTCCAATTTTTTTTTTAAACTCCCCCAGCTTTGAAAAACAAGCCAAAGCTATATTTGCTTCTGCTCTGCACATCCCGCTCATGAGCGAGATGACTTCTGTTCTCACACGTAGATATTTTTACATATGACATGGTCTCTTGCTAATGTATTTGTAAAATCATCCTTTTTATCTAACTTACCCTTTGAAGTCCTGGAGAGTTATGGTGTCTCCTAGAAAACTTAGGAAGTTCTTGAAGGCAGTGCTCTCTTCATTATTGCCAAACAGCTCCTCCTCTTGGGTCTGCAAAACACAAGGTGCATCTGCTGACAGCCCCAATTTCCCTGCCTGTCCAGTCTCCTGCCACCTCCAGCTCCATCCACGGGGTCCCTGGGGTCTGACCAGCACCTTGTTCTATGGTGTCCTGCACAGCTGCAGGCTGCTCCCCACCTCTGCTCCCCAGCTGGCACCACCACACTCGCCACCAGTCCCATCTGTGGGCTGTCACAGCCTGCTCAGCCCCCAGGAGAGCCCAGGGTAAAGCTGCTGAGAGCCACTTCCGAGCCCCAGCAAGGACCTTAGGATAATAGCCAGGAAATACCAAAACAGAAGTGAATCCTCTATTGGAAAATCCAAGCCCTAATCATCTCTCGCTTGCTGTATTTCAAAACAATGAAACCCTAATTACGGCCTTGCATGAGTCACTCAATTCAACCCAAAATGCAATATGTAAGGTAATTAGAGTGCCTGTCAGAATAATTCTCAGTGAGTTCTGAGGCTGAGCTCTGCACTCCCCATCCGGAGTCCCCCTGCTAATGACAGCATTTTCAGCAAGCGCCTGTCTTCAGAGCCCACAGTCCCTCCAGACAAACGTAGCTGTTTCACTGTCTAAACATATATCTGATTAAAATACCACGCCTGCTAAAATCCATTTTCACATCCGCTTTTCCCTACAGCAGCTTGTGGGCTGATTTCCATACTAAGACTTTTCAGTCATATCATTTTTTAATGAGTGCGGAAAACATCCAAGCAAAGAGAAACATAGTCAGTGAGGACACCCAGTGACACAAGGTGCTGCACATGGCAGAATTAACATCAGAGTTGAGTCTGTGTTCGTGAAACGTGGATCTCTGGTGCACAGGGACATGCTCCATGAAAGTGGCATGGGGACAACTCACCTGCCTGAACTTCTGATAGATCACACCAAACTTGAACGTGTTGTTGACCTCATGTTCATCATAAGACACTATCATCTGGGATGCCTGCAGGAAAGCAAAATGCCAATTGTTTCATCTGGTAGTTCAAAATGTGATGGCCAAAAGATCCATGGTGAGGGGTGAGGAGAGCCCGCCAGAGCTGCAGCAGGGTGCGACAACAGCTGGGCAGCACCGGGGGAGCAGAAGGGGGAAAGAAGCCAAATTCCCACATAATTAGGCTAAAAGTTTAAACAGTGGCCCTGGGTGTGGTTCTCAGTGTCCCTGCAGAACACACGACCAACTTGGGAAGGTTACCTCACCTTGGGGTAGAGAACCGGGTTAAACTTCAGCCCGGAGGCGTCATCACAGAAGGCCTGTGGGCAAGGGGACAGAGCAGTCAGTGCCAGGTCCTTGGCCAAAACTTCAGGCCATGAATGCCTTATAAAGAAGCCAAATACAGCCTCCAATCATAGGAGCTCCCCACTTTGCATCCTCTCGTTGGGATGCCCCATGGCCTGGCTGGCCCCGACTGAGGACGCAGCAAGCCAAGTCCCAGGTCTCTCCATGTCAGATGAGTGACATTTTCTTTCCTCACCTGAGATCAGCAGGAAACCAACAGCAGGGCCAGCACACAGCACCATCCAAGTGCCCCTCGATCTGAGAGCCCAGGCACTGCTGCCCTACACTGTCCAATGCTGCCCAACACATCCTAACACTGCCCAATGCTGGCCCAAAACATCCCAGTGCTGCCCAACACCACCCAACACATCCCAACGCTGCCTGATGTGCACTGGCACAGGCTTTGCTGCACATGTTCCAGCCAAGCCAGGCAATTCACCTTTGCAATCTGGGGGATACTCGGGAGTTTGCTGAATCCTGCCAATGGGATCCTTTCATGCAATGTCTTCACTCTGGACCTAGCAAAGAAACAACAATGAGCAGACAGATGTCAGAGAGTGGCTACAGCAAAGCGACACCACTGTTGGGAAACACTGTTGTGCTGCATTTGTGGGGCCTGGTTAGTGAGCAAAGGCTCGATTTGTCTTCTCATCTCTGCAGCTCTTAAAATATTCATAGTTTGGAGGGAAATGACACAATGGTTCAGACATGCTGGGTCCTGTCAGCTTAAGGAGGGATGGTGAGAGAAGCGACTGGTGTTATCCCAGGGAGGATTAAACCGACTGAGGTTTACATTCAGTTCCAGAGGGTTTAGCAACAGATCAAAGTCTCACATTCATTATCAGGTTTAGGCAGTCCCAGCACAGAAACACAAGGATGCTGTCACTGCCTCCCATCCCATCCAGACCCCCTCCATGTGCTGCCAGACCAGCTCAAGCACTTGCTGTAGAAACAGAACCAGGAACTCCCAAAGAGAAAATATTTTGTTAAACAAAGCTTTTTTTTCATACCTGAGTATAACCCTTAAATATTCTGTGCCATCTGTCTCCTCGCATTTAACAGAAAGGATCAGATTTCCGAGGCTGCTGGCTGTACAGTAGAAATTTAAATGATCCTAAAAATAGAAAACAGCATGTTAGCAGCCGGGAAGCAACTCGCCAATGGCAAGGACACTGCCTGGACACTCACCTGGCATCTCAACACCCTCCCATCACTCACACACTTGCACCCCCTTGCCAGGACCAGGGCTGTGAGCAAGAGAGCAGGCACTGCCATGCAGGCTCCCATGTCTGGCTGAGCCCTGGGTCCCCAGGGACAGGAGGCTCAGAGCTGATGTCCCCACTGGTGTCACAGGAGACCTGTGGCTGTGGGGCCGGGGCAAAGGCTGCATGTGTGGCCATCACTGCCACGCTGGGAACCCACCAGTGCCTCCATTCCTTGCAAAGAGGGAAATTGTAAAATTTGCCCATTTTGCTCACAGCTGGAGAGTTTTCTTGGGCAAGGGTGTGCAACTTTGAGCCCCACGGGGCGGAGGAACCCACCTTCCCCAGGAAATGCTTGCGGTAGGCTCTGGCCTCTCCCTTGCACTCCAGCTTGTAGCCGTAGGTGCTGGGGCTGAGGTTTTCCTCCTCCTCCTCGCAGATGCTGCTGTCAGATGAGGTGGGTGTGCCAAGGTTTTCTGGGTCTTCTATCCAGTACCCCCCAAACTGGGGCAGGATGATCAGCGGGTATGGGCTACCCTTCTCTAGGATCTGCAGAGACATGTGCCATGCGGGGTCAGGCAGGACAGGGGTGTGGATATGGGATGCAGAGTTCATTGCCCCATGTTTTGCCCCCCTACTGCAGCAGATCCCAGCCCTGGCACTAGGGAGGATGAGTCCAGCCCCTCTCTGAAACCTCTGTCACAGAAGAGGGCACATGCTACTGAGGAAACACCGAAAACCACAAAGGTAGTGAGGGGGAACATGCTTTATGCGGCTCCTCTCAGAAACAGAATCTCCACCAATTCCCCTGCCGTCAGCAATTCTGGAAAGGCATTCACCAGAAGGTGTTCAGGGCGTTCAGGGCACCCACCTCATCAATGCTGGGGTAAGGGATGTAGTCTTCCTGGAAAAAGGAACCAAAACACCGTCTATGACCATCTGTTCCTCACCAGCTGTCCCGTAACACCCCAGCCCTGCCCACCCAACCCACTGAGTGCCTCCAGCACCTGCTGGTCCCTTGCAGGAAGGCGTCAATGCAGACTAAGTCCTGCCTGAAGGGAGTTCTTCTTCTGCTGCAACTTCCCAGTGCTGTGGCAAACCCCAACCCTTTTGCACAGCTGGCAGCTGAAATGCACTGGTCTGGACATAAAGCTGGATTAGGGATTTACAGGCACCATGCTCCCATCTCTGCAATTCAGTCAGTGCCTTGTTTTTAGATAACATCTAAATCCTTTCCAGCCCTTTGAGTGACTGTCTGTGACAATCACATTAAGCCTCTGAGATGAGAGGGGGACACTTAAAGACATCCCCTCAAGAAACAAAAAATCAACCAACCTTGTGTTTTTGGCTTCCAGACCTCTGTTCTTCCAGTTTCGGTGCCTGTTTGGAACAAAATGAATGCATCAAACAATGTGGATGCTTTCACCAACACAGGGGGTCGGTCCACCAATATGAGGGTATTTTGCTACATGGAGATCACTCCAACCCAAGCAGCTGGAAGGTGGGGTCTGTTCCTGGGACAGGCCTTCCAGCACTGCTGTGGGGCCTCTGCCCTCAGGGGCTCTGCTGGGGGAAACATCCCGCGTTGCTGGCATGCACAGTGCTGCTCACCTGCATTTTTTCCAGCATTTCGAAGAATTCTGCCGACTGAAAAGAAAAGAAGGAAATCTCCTGTTCGATAAAAGCAGACACAAGGCAAGCCAGTCCAAGCCACATTACAGCAGGGACACTGGACTCCCACCCCAGAGCACTTGTCCTTCTCCCAAATGTGACCAGGCAGCTGTGACACCGGGAGCTCCCATCCAGCCCAGCCTGGAGCTCAGCATCATTGCTGCAGCTCCCCGTGCCAGAAGCCCTCGACCCCCAGAAATGCCCAGCTTTGTGCACGGTGTGATCAGGGGTCTTGAGTCATTTCTTTTCTTAATCACAGCAGCACTGGTGAAGCTGCTGCCAGTGGTGCTGGGTTGCCCAGTGCACGGTTGATCCCCACTTGCCAAAGGAACTAAAGAGATTACTAAAATACTCCGATTAGAAACCCTGTTCCTGCTGCCTGGCCCGAGGGCCACGGCTGGGACAGGACCCGCAGCCACCGCCCACAGAGGGTGCGTGCCCCTGCACCCTCGGCGACACGGAGTGAGGGGGCTCACGGACAAGAACCCCACCAGAGCGGGCACAGCCCACCATCGCCTCTCCGGGAGAGCTGCCAGGACCACGCTGACGGCTCAGCCGCGCTCCCCCTCGGCGACGGGAACTTCAGGTAACCCTGTTCCAGCCCTGATCTACCTGTGCTGCCCGGTGAACCCTGGTCCTGGAGGCGGCCTGTGCTCCCTGGAGCTGCTATGAGGCCACCCCTTTAGCACAGCACCCGCAGTCCTGATCCCTCTCCCAGCTTTTCCTGCTGTCAGGTACACACAAATAAATTACGCAGCCAAACTACGGCTGCAAATGCGGCACTCCCAGTAAACCCGTCAGTGGCTTTTCTGGAGGCGTGGCGCACCCGCCCCGTCCCTTCTGTCAGCCCTCCTTTCCTCTAGCCCACGTTTGCTCCCGGCCGCTCCGGCCGCAGCTCCCGGCGCACACCGAGAAGGGGCTGGGCCACGGCAGATGCTGGCAGCCCGGGTGGAGAGTGAAAAGCGGAATCAGCAGCAGCTCCCATCCTCCTGGCTGTCAGAAACGGTTTGCGGGAGAGACATGCGTGATTTGGGGCAGGAAAAGGGTTCATGGTAACAAGGGGAAGGGCACGGGGGATGATTTTTAGTGAGCTCTTAGAATAGACTGAATTTCTCAAAATACAAAAAAAATAGAGGAGAAAACAAGAGGAGGGGATGAAGAAATGAAAACCAAAGGAAAAGAAAAATCTGAGAAAGATTTTTTTTCCTTTAATACTTGTGGTGAGCAAAGGTCGGATTTACAGCACGAGCAGTCTACGGCTACCAGCACAGGTGGGGCAGCTGTGGCTTGGGCACAGCCCTGGCTGTTTCCAGCTTTAGACTATGCCTGTCCTTACCTACTGCCCCTGCCAGAGTCAAAAAGATCCACAGGCTCAGATAGCTCTGTGCCCACAGCTGGATGCTCTTTAAAAAGCCCTTCCCTTAGTCTGAGCTTGGTTTGGATTCTCTTTATCTCCAGGTACTAATGTTCTTGGATAGTTTCAGGTCCTCCTCTACCAGTAGCCAGAGCCGAGACCTGACCCCACGGTTGCACCGGACCCACCTGCTACAGCGAGTCCCACAGAAAATGCCCACATGTACTGAACAAAGCATGCAGCAGTCTGAGCCCTTCAGAGAGCTGTGCACACTCAGAGACAGCTTTCCTGGGCCACAAAGGAAAGGACCAGAAAGAAAACCCTGCACCAGGCGGGAGCTGCCACGAATGAAGGGCAGCAGGCAGAGCTGTGCCGGCACCCCTCCCCAGCACTCTCCCCCACGTGTCGCAGCACTCACCAGCGAGCCCCGGAAGAAATCCTTTACTTTCCTGGCATCATCCCCCACCTGCACCAGCCACACAGCCAGACCTCCTCATGGGCACCCAGCAAGAGCACCAGCCCAGCCATCCCTGCCCAGCCCCACACCTCCCTTCGTTAATGTTTCCTCAAGCCAGAGGCGCAACAGGACAGCTGTCTTGTTATTTCAAAGGGTGGCTCCCCTGGGAGGCAAAGTGGCCGAAACAGGTTGGGCAGGAAGCAGCAAAGGGTTTGCAGAGGACAGGCGAGTGCCTGCTGGGATTCACAGCTCTATGGGCAAGATGCAGAGCCTCACAACGATGCTCGGCCCCATGGCAGGGACACAGTGTCTGCCTCATGCTGGCATAGACCCAGCCGCCACGGTGCTCGGGGAGGGTTACTGGGAGGAAAGCAGCACGGGGACTCAGCACCCTGCTTGGCATCGCCGCTCGGGCTTGCGTAACGTGAGTGTGAGCGCAGGCTGGGCCGGCACGCATGGCCCGCCACCGCGGATGGAGAGAAGGATGGCGTCGGAACAGGCTGCCGGCTGAATTCCAGAAACCACCTACTGCTGCTCCTGTGGGAACAGCCCTAATCCATGCAGCCGCTGCGTTGGAAGTGCTGTTCCCCACCAACTTGGCTTTCCAAACCCGGGGCCTTGGCCCGGCCCAGTGCCCGCGCTCTCACCTTCATGGTCGGTGGGGCTGTGAGGGGGGGTGACAGGGGCCGCTCCGGGACGGTCACATCCGTGCTGTTCAGCAACTCCTGCTTCCTGGAAAACCAAACACAGGCATGTCAGCTCCCCGCTGCCCGAGCCAGCGCACGAGGCAGGAGATAAGGGTTATCTCCCTTGGCGAAGCCGTGGTGTGCAGCTGCCTGTACAGTAATATCTGGAATCTGAGAAAAAACCCAACAGACAGTGTAAGAAGGTGATAAAAGTCATCAGAAGAGCCCATGCCCAGGGTGGGCTGCGAGTCCTCAAGTGTGGTGCTGGTGGTGCTGGTGGTGCAGGGACAGCAGGGCTGGGTTCCTACAACAGCCCATCCCCCTGGCTTCCCTCCTGCTGACACCGTCCCCACCAGGGCAGGACCTGCGGCTGAGCAACCTTCTGGCAGCAAAGGAGGCTCCCGGCTCTGTGACACCCAGGGACACCCCGGCACGGGTTTGGAGGGACCCAGCCAAGGGCCGCTTTGCCAACACGGCACCTGGCACTAGATTTGGAAGTACCAAGAGCCATCATGAAGACACAAGACCCCAGGAAAGTGGAAAGCAGCCGCTGTGCCACAGAGCTGCAAAGACAGCCTGCTCCAAAAGTCCCCTAAGCTTTGAAAAAGTACGGCCTCAGCCCTCCACGGAACAAAATTCCCATCCCTCTCGCCCGAGGTTCCCGGGCAGGCAGCCACGCCGTCACGCAGCAGCATTGCCAGATGCTCCTCTGGGAGTCAGAAAATCTGAGATTTAATTTAGTTTCCTCTTGTCCCTGCCAGGTTAGTCCTGCAGAAACAGGGCCAAAATGTCCAACTGTTTATCTCGCCGTAACGAGGTTTGGTTCCCATGGCAGCGCACCCCGGGATGGCTCCGCGCAGCGCAGCGTGCACAGCAGTGGCACTGATGCCCCTCCAAAACACACAGCTCCTGCCACAGGGTGCACACCTGACCTCTGCAAACACCTGCCCTCGCCACCAGCCCCACCACCCCGGGCCCTGCCCTCCCACCCAGGATGCCCCCTCCTCCCAAGCCCCAGTATTTGTGACTGCAGGTGACAATCACCTGCCGGTTGTGGGGAAGCTTGGTGCCTGCAGCCCCTCCTCAGCAGGGCCCTGCGCCATGGAGATGCTGAGGGGATGAAGTGGGGAGGCAGCAAGGAGGCAGCAGGGAGGCAGCAGAGGTGCTGGGAAGACAAAGTGGGACCAGCAGCATCATCCCACTCACAGCCAGGGGAGTCATGGCACCACCTGGGCTGTGCCAGCAACACAGACGTAGCCAGAGGCACTGGGGGAAATACTCGTTGCATTGTGCCCAAACATTACATTAAACCAAAATAAATCTTTCTCTCTTTTTCATATCAGAGCCGGTTAAATTTACATTGTTACACCTCATTTGAGCTCCTGGTATCTTCCAGATTTTCAATGCAAGAAATTAATTGGAGCAATGTGGGGCAATAGCGGAATTCCTGTCCTGCCCACCCATACTGTTTATCAAGCTCCTTCCCTCTCTGCTCTCCACAACCTCACCCTGTCTCTACTGCTGAAAAATGCCGAGGATGACAGATTTTCCCTGTTTGCTCTTTGACTTTCTAGGACACTAAAGCACAGCCTGATCTGGAGCAAACCACTCATCCTCTGCTCTCCTTGCTTTGAACCCTGAGCTCTGCCTGATTGCACTCAGCTGCACAGTGGCCTCAAAGGCATAAAACAGATACGACTTTGAAAAGATTAAAGTTACAGGGATGCGCACAAATAATTTGATTTGATCTGGGATTTGTAGTGGGTTGCCATAGCATCATATTCTAAGTATTATAAAATCACCGAACTTAACAACATGTTCCTCTGTCACATGCTGGCTGCTTCTTTTGGGGCCAAACTGCTGGAACTGCTCCTGCAGTTCCGGGAGAGCAAAACAAGCCCATCCCCAACGACTGCTTGGAAAGGGCCTCTGCGTTGGGAATCTGTTATGTTAAAGTCCAATCACAGACGCCAATGATTCAGTCTGCCATCAGCGCTGGGGTCAAGGGGCAGCGGCCCATTTCCCAAACTGATTGCCCTCAGGGGGTGATAAATGAATCATGAGGAAGATTAGCACGTCTCTGTCTGTGCACTGGGGTGCAGACCTCAGGGATCCCCCTGAAGCGACCCCAGAGCCAGCGGGGGCTCCCCGCAGCCCCACTCTGTGACCCAGGCCCCAGCTAACACTGAAGGTACAAGTCTCTGCAGAGCCTGGAGCGCAGCAGAGGTGGCAGGTGCCCACGCCAGCAAAGATCGGCGCTGGGGACGCCGGGCAGCTCCCCAGGCACTCGCCTCTCCCTGGCACCATGGGAGATGTGCAGCTCCAGCATCAACAACATAACCAAAGGTCACAGCGCTGTGTTCGCTCCCCGAGGGGGCACCTGGCAGGTACCAGGGGGCTCTGTCTGCCCATAATGCCAGCACACCCACCCTGGCCACGGTCACAGCCAGGCACCAGCGCACAGGATGGGCCAGAGCATCCTCCAGAGCCGCGCAGCCGGACACCAGCCTCTCCAGAAGGAAACATGGGCATCGCTTCTGTAATTTTATTTCTTTGTTTTTCTCATTAGGCAAATTAGGAGAGAAGGAAAAGAGAGAATTAGAATCCTGCATACTTAGTAAATCTAATTAAGGAAATACCTTAATGCAGTTATGGCAGGGCCAACTGCAGGGTTTCCGAATGGAGACTGAGATCACCCCTGCCATCCCAGCCCCCTCCTGGCAATGTGCTCGGGGGGGGACCTGTTTCCAGCTCCCAGGGAGGCAGAGCCCACCAGGCAAGGGCTGCTCTCCTGGCTCCTTCCAAAGGAGGAGAAAATGGGGATTTTTTCCCCCTCATTTTGGGTGCACGGGCACTGGTAAGCTCCCAACACAGCAAGGGTAGGTGAGGTCTTTGTCCTTAAAGCATCCCTGATCACGACCCTAAGGCACCTTCAAATTCCTAACCTGTATTTGGTAAATCCCACTGACATACTGAAATTAAAAAGTCCTGTTCAGCACAGAGCCAAGGCTGCCTGGAGTCCCAGAGCGTTCCCATCCAAACCCTGACTCCGAGTACACACTTCTCTCATGCTCTCTCAACCCAAAGCCTAATGAAAAACCCCTAATGCATCCCGCCTCCTTTGTCCATGTGATTTATTTCCCAGATAGGCTCTAAATCAACACAGTACATTTCGATAAATCACAGGTTGGGAGGGGAGATGTCAACATATTACCTGACATGGTGAAGTGCCCCACAACACGTGGTTGGTTCTACCTCTGTCACGATGTGCAAACGAGATGGGAGCATCCCAGGTTACCCGTATGCCTATGCTTAATCCCACAGATCAAACCTGGCCTAAGGAGGTAGCAAACTCCTGCAGCAACAAGTTCTGCCTGACAGATACCTCATCCTTGAGAAGGTCAGCAATGACTCTCCTGTAAATTAACAGCCTCTATTTTTGGATTCATCATTTTTTATCCGTGATGGGCATCACCTTGCCAGCTGCTTCCTTGTTAGTTTGTTTAATATTCCATGCCCAGTCTCGTAAGTTTTCAGAAGGGACTGTGCTTTCATATCACTTTCCATCCTCCCCCTGCCCGGGCTCAGCCCTGCCCACAGTGGGCAGTGGGAACGGGGCACAGGCTGCTCGTCCTTCCTCTGGGGGGGCTCCTCTCTATCCCCCACACAGCTGGGACTGACCCCTGGCTCCCAGGACACAAGCACCTGCTGACACACCAGGCAGAGCAGCAGTGGCCAGGAGCCCTTGGCAGCTGCTCACTAGTTGCAAAGAAAAAACTCAACCAAAACTGTGGGGTTTTTGCAACACAGACAAGGGCACCTTGCTGTGAGTTTACACCTGGAAATCTGCAGTGAGTGCCTGAATGAAGCACCTTGCCCTGACTTTGAGCAGCTCTCTACCCAATCCCAGGCAAGATCTCGCTGCATCATCACTCATCCCAGGGAGGACATCAGCAGAGGACACGCACTGCTGCAGGCTCCCACCGATGTCAGGCAGCCGTGGGGTTCCAAAATCCCCCCCAGACATGGAGTCCAGCCCAGGCACTCAGTGCTGCAGAGCTGCCATACCCCTGGGCAGAGCCCCTGCCATGGAACATCTTCCCTAAAAGCTGATTTACCTTGTTATGTCCTGGCTCAGCCTAGCCCTACCCAGCAGTGTTACCTTCTCACATCGAAGCCTGAGAGTCAGCAAAAAAAAAAAGTGCAGCGTTTTCTCATCTACATTTCTTGCAATAAATTACGTATCTGTAAACTTCCAGCCTGCACCTGCATACGCACAGCGTCCTCGGAGCAGGACTGCAGCCCTGCTCAGAGCACGGTGACATTTAACTGACAATGGGGCTGGCTTTAATTGCCCCTCCGAACAGGGAATAAACATTGTTGAACAGTTCAGAGCGCCCTGCACTTGAGCAGGCAGGATCCCAGCTGCCTGCTCTGGCCATGGGGTCCCTGCTGCTTGTGCTGGCCATGGGGGTCCCTGCTGCACCACAGGGTGCCTGTCCTGCTTGGGGAGGAGGAGCTGACTCCTGCTTGGCCTGCACCTCTACTGACACTGGAATCTTTCCAACTGGCCAAGTGCTTCCCACCGGACCAGGCCAGGACAGTGAGGCTCGATATGCAAGTAATGGTGAAAAGAAGTTTTTATCTTTTACAAAATGTGCTGCCTACTCTCCCTTGCAGGAACAGAGAACGGGGCAATTTCCTGCAGATCTGGGTAAATCAGCCAAGGCACTTGCAGACATTTTCAAACCAGAAGGCTCGTCTGATCCTATTCCTGCCAAACCCGAGCCAGGAGCCTCGGGCAGCCGTTTCTGAGCTGATTCAATAATTTGCAAATTGCAGAGAACAGCTCCCAGAACCCTGCATCTCCAAACGCCATGGGACTGATGCCAAAGAGCAAGGAGAGGTTGTGAATGGAGAGGTGCCCCACACCAGGGCACCCACCCACCAGCTCTCCCCTGTGAGAGGACAGTCACCATAGCATCACTTCACTTGCAAGCGGGACATTCGGGAAAATTCATTTAGATATAAATACAGTTCCAAATCCCAGGCTCTCAGAGCAGAACAGGAGCAAGGAGGAGCCCCTAGCAGTAGCCACTCCCCAGGCCTCCCCGTTCCTCCCCTCCAGCTCAGGTGTGCAGAGGAGGCACAGGTAAGAAGCGTGCAGGTGGAGGGGCAGGTAAGCATCACCCAGCTCTGCGAGGGGAGCCTGGTGTTTTGCACTGTACTTTGCTGGGTTGCTAACAAGGAAGGGACATGGCCCACCATGGACTCTGCAGCTGCCACTGATCCTGCCAGGCTTGCATATGGCTCATGAAAAGCAAAATTCAATTCCAAATGCAGAACAAAGACTGAATGTAGGAGGGGAAAAAGCAAATAGGAGCAGGTGGAGGAACAGAGTCCCTTTTGACGATGCCGCTAGCAGTCCCTTCCTTTTCCTGCAGATTATGTCACTTTGATGGCCCTGGCAGCTTGCATAAGATGAAACAACCACCGTAAAGCACTGCTTGAATTCTTGCAATTGCTCCCATGGAGGCTCCTCAGTCCACGGCAGACAGAAAAAAACCTCCTCAGGGTCTTGTTCTCCCCTTGAGATGTCTGTGTGACTCTTGCTGTACTCAGTAAACCCCGCAGCAAGAGGCGCACTGAGACGTTTTGTTCACAACATGATGCTGGGGAAAAAAATAAAAAGGAAAACCAGCCTCACACATCATGGGGCAGATTCCTGTGCAAGTTCAGAGCCAGGTTTTTTCTAAGCACTCCAGTGTCATGCTGAGCTCATTCACAGAAACCTGGTACCTGGAGGAAAGACAACTCTTTGGCAAAGTCTTGCTTGGTGTGACTGGTAAAGCACTCCCTGCCCTTGAGGCAAACGCAGGATTGGCCAGTGGGTTTCAGTGGGTACAACATCCAGAGGATCGTTTGGGCCCCCACCAGCGTCACTCTGCACTCAGACAATCCCCACACACGCGGGGTCCTCTACCACACGTGAAAGCAGGAGAAGAGACTTCAGGTCACCCCCAGCCAGCCAGCCTCTCCAACACTTGCTAGCTGGTAGCTGGAGCCCATGGTCCAAGGGCAGAGCTATGGCTAGAATAAGCCTGGGCTAAACAACACAAAAGCCAAGGAGCAACAGCAGGAGCAGGAACAGTCAAGCCCACAAGGGAGCCCCAGTGCAGGCCCCCCACCCTGCATTCCAGCCAGGGAGTGCGGTACAGGGGACCCAGCCACGGCTCAGCTCAGGTGAGCATCCATTACTGCTGCTCATTCAGGAGCTGCAGGTTGGTTTTTCCCAACTGTTCCACTTTGATGATCTACCTAATACCCCAGCAAGGGAGAAGAAAATATCCCGAAACAGCAACACATGAACTCCCCAGGAATGCCAATGTTCAGTCTTTAGCACATCACTGAAATCCTGCTCTCCATGGCACCAGCTGTCCAAGGCAGTCCCTATGCCAGCAGCCCAGAAAAATGGGGTACGAGCCCTGCAATCCACAACAGGACAAAAAGCTTCATCCTCAATTGCCTCACTCTGATTTTTCATGCTTACAGATTAGGGAGTGGGAGAATATTTTACAATAACGATTCCAAATAATCAATTCTTCATTAATTTGAGTTTAGTACAAAATCACAAATTGGACCAAGAAAAAAGAAAGAAACAAAAAACCCCTCAGTCTGCAGCAGTGCCCATGTTGCTTCCACCCTGAACCAGAGGTACACACACTGTGAGGTTCGGGTGCATATTTCTGACTATTTTTAACACCGAAGTTGCCAGAGCAGCAGAGTCCTGGAGGAGAAAACTCCCTGCCCGGGGCAGCCCGCATAGATCAGCGCGGGGTCAATCTCTGAAGCCAACAGCAACTCCGGTGCGGAGCGGGGGGAGCGGTGCCCGCGGAGCAGATGCCAGTTCGCACAGCACTGCAAACAGGCCATTTCCTACGGCACAAAGTTGAACACGAAGTACAGCCCATGGTTTCGGCAATGAAAGATGAAACCATTTGTCAGCTGTTCCCGGCGCAGACAAAGCTGCGGCGCCGAGTTACAGCAGTTCTGCCCGCACGGGAGCCCGAGGGGGCCCTGAGGATCGCGCTGGTCCTCCCGGGTGTGCAGCAGCAGCGGGTGTCGGGGCTCACCTGGCCCGGGCAGCGCGGCCCCTGCACACATACGCACTGACACACGCCCTGAGCGGTCACGGTTATCCCAGTGCCCGGCTCCCGGCACCGCTGCCGGCACACAGCGCACACCGCGAGCGGGTCACGGTTGTGCCGGTGCCTGCTGTCTGGTCCCCGGTACCGCTCCGGCACAGAGCGCACACCGCGAGCAGGTCGCGATAATCCCGGTGCCCGTTTTCCAGCTCCCGGTACCGCCGCCGGCGCCCCC